>JAUTXW010003137.1:0-410000 GCA_030620095.1 Kuschelorhynchus macadamiae | reverse complement strand
AATTTTATTTTCCATTTTTTAAATTAATGTCCCTGGTTTACGAGATATTAAAATGAAAATTGGTGATAATGGATTTTTTATAGTCAGTAATAATAACAAGCATTTAATTTTGGAGAGGGCGCTACGAGCGATACTTTTCACTCTTAAAAATGTTGTAACTTTTTTATATAAAAAATTATGGAACTTTGTGTAGAAAAAATAGGTTTTACTGTTTCCTTCCAAAAAAAGCTATACTTTATAAATTTATCTAAACTTCCCCATTTACCATATATTTGCTGTTTTATTATTTAATGATGCAGCTGTATTCATCATTTTTTAGCATATTACAACTTTTATCATTTTTATAAATTTTAATAAATTGTTCAGAAATAAAGCTAATATGTTTCTTTGGGACAGATGCGTTAGTTCCAATTGATTATTGTTTGATAAAAGCCTACTTTATAAAAATGATAAAACTCGAATATCCTAAATGGTGTGTGCACGGGGCTGTTTCAAGTAATAAAACGGCAAATATCTCGAAAACGGTAAAATTTAGGTAGATTTATAAGGTATAGCTTTTTTGTGAAGAAAAGATAGTAGAAAATAGTTTTTCTATACAAAACTTCCTAATTGTGTATTCAAAAAAGTTAAAACATTTTTAAATACAAAAAGTGGCTCTCCTAGCGCCCTCTCGAAAATAAAATTTTAACATAATCACCCTGTATCTTTCTTAATATTAACTTTTGGACTAAGGCAAATATGGTTAAATCGCGATATTTTAATTAAATCTATATATTCCTAAATTATTGGTAGGACCTTTTGGGACACCCTGTATATATATTGGTATTTATTTTTGATAACTTTATTAGGTAGTCCAGAAATAATAAATTAGGTCCTTTATTATTTTTCTGCACAAAAAGAGGATTCTATTCCAGGAAATGGAATTTTACCAAATATTTAAACTGTCATTAGGCCGCCATTTTGTTTTGCCACATTGGATTCGCACTAAAATTTTACCAGTTCATCCCTGTTTAACACTTGATTTTTGTGCAAAATTTCAAGTCAATTGGATAAGCAGTTTTTGGTACTGAATTTTTTAACATTTTATTAAGCCGCCGCGCCATAATGGATTCACACAAAAAATTTACCAGTTTATCCCTATAATCACACTTTTTTTTGCGCAAATTTTGTCCATTTGATAAGTGGTTTCGTACTAAAGATTTTGTATATTTTGTACAGTAAAACTAGGGTAATCGTGCTTTACGCAATCGCGTACATTTGAAATAATAACTTTTTCACTCACGGACAGTGCAGAAATATTAGAACATCTTTGTTGGAGTCAATGTCGCAATTTTATTAATATTCTTATAATACTGTTCACAGTATGGACTAACATGTCTAAAACACAATTAAGAAGTATTTATAATCCCTTTATTACCTGCCTCTATAGAGTAATTAAACCTCATTAGGTACGCAAAAGGACTGGGAGAAAGGACATGGATTTAAAAAAATCTTTAATATTATTTCTATAAACAAAGTTTACCTACGCCTATGGACGACCTCGAAATTCAGCCAAACTGCACGGAATTCCCGATTTTATTACTCTATACATTTCTAAAATAGATTATTACAGATAGTAAAATAAAAGTCTAGAGAAAAAATGTTTGTTAATTTGGAAAGAATGAAGGAACGTTTTCCCAGATGTTTTACAAACTGACATACACAAATCTGTTTTTTATCTAAATGCAACACATCGAAACAAAAAACGAATTATTTAATTTTATTTGCAATTGATAATTTAAACGCGAAAGCTATTTCATAATGACTGTAATAAACAATTATATATTTGTGTTGATTTTTGTAAATTAAAAAAAATGATAGGTAGAGTTAAACCAACCGTGTATTATTTATAATTGTATTTATATATAACGCAGATCCGTTTCAGTAAAATGATTAATTAACTAATAATGTTTGATTTTGATTCAAAAATATATAGGAGATCCGATTATAGCTGAAATAAATCTATTTAAAATTAAAATTGTAAAATACATTAAATTTGGAAGTTGGAATGGCTTAAGAGAAATCTGGCTGTTATTTGCATTTACCAAGGGAAAAGAAGCACGACACATTAATTTTTTTATACATAGTTATTTGGTAACATAAATGTTTCACATATTGTTGGTAAGGTATGAATTTTTCAAAAATTAATTTGGCACATAAATTATAGAATGGGTAAAAAAGAATGTCACTTTCAAATGGCTATATTTTCATTGTAATTACTCCAATAAAGATGCATTTTTTATGACGAGTAGGTAATTTTTTTTATTATATTAGCACGGTATATGTTTGATGCATTCCGGCTTTGTTGTACAGGGGGGACAAAAAATACAAGACCATGTAAATTTTACTGCATTTAAAACTGATGTACGGGATACACCGGGTGATTCATTTTATGAATGTCTTGAGTACAGTTTCTATGAAGGTAACTGCTGTATCAAGAACCCCGCTATCTGATTGCTGGTAAGAAAAACATGACTTTTTTTACGGGTAAAAAAACACCTTTCCTTGAAAATTTTGTCACACATTTTGCTTTAATGAAAATTATAGCGAATTTTTCCGAATTTTACAGGGTGATTCAAATTTTTTTTAATAATAATAATAATAATAATACCGCCATTGAAAATAATGACATTTAAAGATTGTTATTAGAGCTTTGGTGTATTTAATTTAAATTTTCTTAAGCTTTATGCCCATTACTTTGACAATAATACAGGGAATCATTAAAATACAGAGTGTCCCACGGTATTTTGACATATTTTACCCGTTCTTAGTTTTTTTATTAGAACCGTATAGGTATCAGTTTCCCGTATAATCGGTTTTTTATTGTTGACTAATTTGCCTTTCGTGTGAGTTGTCAAATTCAGCTGTCAGTTTAAAACTTGTAACGAATCGCTGCCTAAAACACTGTACCCTCAACAAAACGATTCTCGTTATGTGTGTTTACTCTAGGTATATATATATATATATATATATATATATATATATATATATATATATATATATATTATTTATTTATTGCCTACAAAATTACAAATGTACTAAAAAAATAAGCAAAAAAATGGTGTCAAATCTAATAAAAAAATGTTTAAATTAAAATTCACTGGCTAATATCCAGGAGTCACTGGCAAAAGCTCTGAGAATCGGTATAAGGAATGTACAGAAACTTGCTCATGAAAAAAAACATAATTTACTTCCGAAGATGATTAAGAAATGTACACTCCTCAAGTGGCGCAATGATCATTGGTGCTATTTCGACATCTAGAACTCTTTCTCGATTCCACCAATCCCATATTAATTTCTCCGTATGTTCCACAGATTTCTTCCAGTACTCCGGCTTAATATAATTTAATGAATCTTGCCAAACAATTTGCACTTCATCTGATGTAAGACCATCGTTCACGTGTTTTTCGTAATATGATTTTGTCCCAGCCCATATTAATTCTATTGCGTTAAATTGGCAATGGTATGGCGGCAGTCGTAAAACCTCATGTCCATTTTCCCGTAATATTTCATCTACGGCATATATTGTTGGTTTTTTAATAGATTTGCCATTAAAAGAAGTTCTAGTTTCAGCATACTGGGTAAAGGATTTTGTTTTCGTTTTATTAGCCAGTCATAAATATCACTTTTCTTCCAGGATGAAGTAGGTTGTTTATTTAAGATTCTTGAATGATAAGATGCACTGTCCAGAATGATTACAGATAGAGCATCTAAATTTGGAATAAGTTGTTCTTTTAACCACTTTTCAAACAGTTCACAGCTCATATTATCATTGTAGTCCATACTTTTGGATGTTGAAGAAAACAGTAAACTTGCACCTGGGAGAAATCCTGTTGAAGAACCTGCATGCAAAATGATGAACCGTTTTCCCGTCCTACATCCATTTTTTCTCTTGACACTTCTTACAGACTCGTCCTGCCAAGATTTCGAACCACTTCCATTAGAAAGAATCCAAGTCTCGTCTACAAATACCACTTTTCTAAATTTTGAATTAGCATTTTCCGTGTATTTCTTTAAAAACTGGATACGGTGACTTGCTATATGTGGCAACTCGCATAAAATCTTCGATTACAGTCCTTTTTATATCGAAAACCCAATATTTTTATTAATTTTGGCAACGATTTTAGTCCAATATGCCTCGATTTTTTAAAGCTTCTTTTAAAACTTGATGGGTTATATTAGTTTTTGATGTGTATAAATCGTAAATTGCATTACGAGCATCAATTTTTACATTGTCACTTAAGTCTTCTGTCTTTGGCTTTTTTCGTGTACAGGGTGTCCAAAATAAGAATGTATATCTCCTTATCTCGAGAACCATAACAGATAGAAGGCAAGTTCATATACAAAAGTTTCTTAGCTTCGTTTGAATTTTTATTTTATTATATTCTTATTTATACAGGGTGTTGCGTTTGGTCTGGGCTGAGATGCACTTTATTATTTTAAATGGGACACCCTATATATTATTGCAGATTATGATAACGCGCTTAAAGAAGAGTTCACCAATATATAACAGTATGGGCCTATAGTGCAACGTTTCGGATTTATTGTCATTTTTCTTCAGTTTTCTACCTATTTTCAAATTAACAGAACTAAAGTACTTTTATAATTTTTTAAATTTTTGTTAAAGCCTTAAAAAATTAAAACCTCGTTCTACTCACAGTCTTATACTCGAGTTTTAAAACTTCATAAAAGTTGCAATGTTGCCATGCTTCGCGTATCGTAATTTTTTTAAAAAAATTTAAATGCAACACCCTGTACATTACAATAAATTCGGATAGAGAATTGAAGTAAGATTTCAACGACCCATAATAATATGGGTCTCCGACTTATAGTTTTAGACTTATTGACGATCATCTTCAGCATGCAACTAATTTTTTTAAGACAAAGTTTTCAATTTGTTTAATTTCAAAAAATTCGTGGGTGTATTATAATGTATGCATTAAGAGTTATTACTTAGGTACCGATAATCTTTATTTACCCTTGATTATTATCTTAATATAAAAGTGTCGTTAATTATAAAACCCTATATTCACTAAAGAGGTTTAAATTTAGACCATGTCTAACTTAACAGTTATAGGTTTAAAATGACAAATGCAACGATAGAGCAAATAAATTATTGTAGTCACAATTACCAAATGACAGTGACATATACAAAACGCAACTGGCGAACTAACAGTTTTGGATGTCATGGTAACTAGATCTGGTCTAACCTTTTTAGCGAATACGGGGGCTAATTTTTTAAATTTATGTTCACCTATTTTTTGCTTAAATATTAAGATATTGGAAAAACAACAAAAAAAATAACAAGAAACTCAGTTATTCAATAAGATCTAAACCGTGTATATTTTGCTTTTTTTAGATAGTTATTTAATTCAAAACATACTTTGTAAGCGTATCGCCTGTATTTCAGCCGGTATAAACGAAAAATGTGATACTTGTTAATTATTTTATAATTTTCCATATTTTTGTGTATTTCTAAATAAAAAACAGCGTTATTGGTTGGTAAAAAAATAATATTAATAAAAACAAATTATAATTTGAAAACGCTTTAATTAGATTTACAGATTTTATGCTTTATATATTAGATTGCTTAATTGTTTTTATTTATACAATAACTAAATTTATTTGGAAAAAATTCTACAAAAAACTTATACAAAAAATTATTTTATTAAAGGACCAATGAGTCCACCGTTTTCGGCAATGCAAGTTGTAAGAATCATTTCTAATTTATTGGTCGTTTTTCGAACTGCTCCACTTTCAGTTAAATACGCAACTTCCATAATAATTTTGTTTCTTAAATCCTCAATATTTTCGCAGCGGTTTTGGTAAACCTTATCCTTTAATGCTCCCCATAAGAAATAGTCCAATGGAGATAAGTCTGGGCTTCTAGGAGGCCACACAATATCCCCATTTGGACCAATCCATTCCATAAAATTGTTGGAAAGAAAGTTCTTTACATCTAGCGTGTTATGGCATGGAGCGCCGTCCATTTGATATATTATTTCGTTGGTATTTCCTCGTATGTCTAGCAAGGGCTTAATTGTGTCTCTAAGTAACTGTAAATATCTAGGGCCAGTTAAATGCTGATCAATAAATACGGGGCCTATAATTGTACCTCTGTAGATTCCGCACCACACGTTAATGCTTCGTCGTCCTTGATGTTGTATAGTTTTAAATTTTTTCGGGTTCTTTTGTGCCCAGAAATGGCTATTTTTTCTGTTGAAAACTCCACAGGTGCTAAAGGTTGCTTCATCTGTCCAACATATTTTATTTAATATAGATTCCTGGAATTGACGATCCATAATTAAATTGCTATATTCTAATCTAGTAACGGAGTCGTTTGGCTCTAAATGATGTAATTTCGCAAACTTCCATGTCCTGTACTTATTAAGTTTAAGCGAAAAATGAATAGTAGATTTAGCAACGCCTAAATCACGAATAGAATTTTCGGAATTCTCTTCAAAATACAAGGAAATATTTAGTTGTTCTTCTTCGGTTAAAACAGATCTTGGTGTTATTCTTTTATCGTATTTTAAAACGCTGTGTCCCTCGAGATCTCTTTCAATTTTCTGAAAAATTCTTCGATCTGGGATTCGGTTTTCGGGATATTTTCGTTGGTATGCCCTAAGAGCCAAAGCAGCACTACGATTATTTTCCAAATAGCACTGGTAAGAATCAACTTTTCTTGATTTGAATACATTTTTATAATGTTAAAAGATATCAATAGCACTAGCAGGAAATTATGTTGACATTTCTTGCGACGTTTACCTTGGCGTCCTTTCAAACTCTATTTCCATGGCACTCTATGTGTCTTAAAAAAATTAGTTGCATGCTGAAGATGATCGTCAATAAGTCTAAAACTATAAGTCGGAGACCCATATTATTATGGGTCGTTGAAATCTTACTTCAATTCTCTATCCGAATTTATTGTAATATACAGGGTGTTGCATTTAAATTAAAAAAAAAATTACGATACGCAAAGCATGGCAACATTGTAACTTTTTTGAAGTTTTAAAACTCGAATATAAGACTGTGAGTAGAACGAGGTTTTAATTTTTTAAGGCTCTAACAAAAATTTTAAAATTTATATTCTGTTAATTTGAAAATAGGTAGAAAACTGAAGAAAAATGTCAATAAATCCGAAACGTTGCACTATAGGCCCATACTGTTATATATTGGTGAACTCGTCTTTAAGCGCGTTATCATAATCTGCAATAATATATAGGGTGTCCCATTTAAAATAAGAAAGTGCATGTCAGCCCAGGCCAAACACAACACCCTGTATAAATAAGAATATAATAAAATAAAAATTCAAAAGAAGCTAAGAAACTTTTGTATATGAACTTGCCTTCTATCTGTTATGGTTCTCGAGATAAGGAGATATACATTCTTATTTTGGACACCCTGTACATTTCTTAATCTTCTTCGGTAGTAAATTATGCTTTTTTTTCATGTCTCCTGGATATTGGCAGGTGAATTTTCATTTTCGTAATATTTTATCAGATTTAATACCATTTTTTTCGCTTGTGGATGCAAAAAACCCGAAAATTGTTTTCTATTACTCATTTTGTCACTGACTTGTCAATCTGACTTTGAAGTGACATCGCTCAAAGATTTTTGCAACTGCTGGTATTTATATATTTATCCTCTTTTTTCATATGAAAATATCATAGGTCTATCCAATTCTTCTTCCGGATTTTATGCGGAGGATATGATTACACGTAATAAAAGAAAAACAAACTTAAAAAGTTGATAAATCGTATGACCCGCACGATAACACTGCTTTTGACTATATCTACGTTGTGCCGCTCGAGCGTTACACTAAACTTCCCCGTAGATTAAATGCATATTCTTCATTTCTAAACGAAACCACAGAAATCTTACTTTCAATTAAATCAAATTATTAATATGACAATAACAATTTTGTCAAAAATGACATTTGCGTTTATTATTGTTAAGAACGATTACCTAGCATTGTTGAGTAAGTATACCTTTTTTTATGAATAAATACTTACACTTTCCTAAGCAAAAAAGTATATTACGTTCTCTAAAAAAAAGAATTACATTATGCCTTCGAACTAACGGTCATCACGTGGAGCATTTATTATAGTTCAGAATAATTCATACTTACCTTTAATGTTGTATTGTATTGAAATAAATACACCTTAGTTTATTATTATTAAAAAATTGTTTTCCTTGTATCGACGCCTAAACTTGCAAATTTCTCGAGAACGGTTACCTCTAGCGTGGTTGAGTAAGTGTAAGTTTTTTGCTTAGAAAAGGTACCTACATGAATAATATTTATTCGTAAAAAAACCCAGAAGTGCATCGCTAAAAAGGTTAGGGCAACAGATATTTAATACAAAATAAAATAAAATGTATATTTCAACACCCTGTATCTCCGTAAGGAAGCATTTCCGGACCTGGGTTAATATGAAAATTTTTTCATGATTTTTTATGTAGAATGACCACTTTCATTATGTAGGGGTTGTTCGTGGACACCCTGTATACATTTATATTCCTTACACCAGAAGCAGTATGAACGTCTATATGTTATTTTATGTTTAGAGTTTAGACAGACCAATGAAGGTCCGTATCCTAAGTACAAATTATTTTTAGCTTCTACGGTATTAATATTAAGAACCCATCGTAGATTCGATTAAGTTTAATTCTTCAAATACTAGGACATATTTCACAGTATCTTTTAGACAACGAGTTAGTAGGTACCTGTACACTCGTTACCGCATTCCTTCAAGTACCAGCCACGCTCGCCAATGCTACACTCTATGCTTATAGATCAAAAAGTTACTGCAACTTTAAAAATTATACACGAAATCTTCCTTTATGGATCAGTATTAAAATTTCTGAAATGAACGATTCAATTCTGTTCTAAACGGAATATAAGGGTCCTGAATAAATGAGCTCGGGTCTTGTTAATATTACAAACGCAGGTATTTGAGTTCTTTCTCAATTTTAACTGATAGCATATAGTGTATACAGTAGATTAAAAGTAACCAAATCCTTGGATGACCTACCTAAAAAACAAATCGAAAATCTTCATAAATTTGGCTAGTTCTCAACGCAAAAACTTTTTATTGTGATGTTTTTGACAGAACGCTCAAACGAAGTTTTGTGCAGTGTTGCCAAACTCTCCGAATTGTATTGAAAAATACACGCAAAAACGAATCTATTGTGGTAATGTGGTCGTTTAAGTGTGCAACATTTGGAAATTTTTTTTATTAACAACACAATGAAAATAAAAATATTGCCAAAAGTTGGTGCATCCTCGATAATCATATAAAGTGTACTTAGAATGGCTGCAAGTCAAACATCATACAGGGTAGGTCAAAAAATATTAAGATCATGCAAGAGTAAAGTGCCCTTATTTCGAAAGATTCAGCAAAATGTTATTAAGAAAACTTGTTTAGCATCAAAAAGTTTTTGAAATTTGATTTTTTTGATAATTATCATAAACACTTCCATAGTTTAATCAAAATCAGATCAGATTCGCATAACTCCGTTCGTATAGTTATGAAATTAACGTGGATTTTTAATTTTTTAGGGAATTACAAACTTCAGGTTTTGTTGCAACGATATTAAACACAACTTGAAAATTTCGCCAATATTCTTTTTAAGAAGATGAATTATTTGTGAAGAAAATATGCTCATTAAAAAACTTTCATTTGAAAGGCAAACTTATAAAACTGTTATTAAATAACTGTACACATTAATTGACAATCCTGAAATCCTATACTAAGATAATCGCGGATACCCATGGAAAAAACAAATGAGGGTTAGAAGTAAAAATTATGACAGTTTGGTGGCGTTAATATTTCATTCTAGAAGAACAATTATATTATTACATATTAACTTTAAGACAATTAAGGCTAGTCGAGAAGGCAGAATTAATTTTTGATATGTGGGGATAATTATAAAACAGTGCGTGATGATAAAAATTAACGTGCCAAAACTGTTTGTACTGAAGAAAATCAATTAGCGGTACCCTAGAAGATTCACCGAGGAAATTTCTGCTTATACAGGTATTAAAAAAAGCTCTGTTAAGAGCATTCTTAACAAAAACAATTTCATGCTTCATCCAAATTTTGTTATTGACAATAGAAATCAGTATTACCAAAAAACAAACGTGTGGTGCGTTATTATCAACGAAAAATTATTGGATCAGTTTTTTTTTTTCGCCGAAACCTAACTGGTGGTACCTATTTACAGTTTCTGGAAAACGAAATATTTTTAGACAATATAAGTTTACAAGAACGGTATAAACTATGGTTTGTACATGATGGATGTCCCGCTCATTCTACTAGAAATGTTTCCGATAGGCTAAATGGGAAATTTGGTACTAAATGGTTAGGACGAAATACCGATCCACGGTGGCCTCCTCGTTCCCCAGATCTTACCCCATTAGATTTTTTTATGGGGATACTTCTTAAAGCAAAAAGTTTATAAGGATCGACCATTTAATAATGTTGACGAACTTGAAAATTCGATTCATTTCCATTGCAGAAATATTCCAGCACATATCTTGCGATCTTTTTTAGTGAATTTTATGACCGGACAAATAGATGCATTGAACGAAAAGGTGGGCACACAGAAACGCTTAGATAATTTTCATTTTTTTATGTATTCCTTAAATGTTTTTTTACTTTATGCTGATTTGTTAATTGTTAAGTTATAATAAACATTTTTGGTAAAACTGGTGGTATCACATTCAATTAGATCTCGGTGCGTTTGATTTTTTGTTGATCTTAATTTACATTAATTCACTTTTAACCCTCATTTATTTTTTCAAGGATTTCCAGTTTGTCAATTATGTGTACAGTTCCTTAATAAATATTTGAAATGAAAATTTTTTAATGTGCATATTTTCTTCAGCAATGCTTCACCTTGTTAAAAAGAATATGGCGAAATTTCCAAGTTGTGTTTAATATCGTTGCAACAAACCTGAAGTTTGTGGTTCCCAAAAAAATTAAAAATCCAAGTTAATTTCACAAGTATACTTAAACTTGAACGGAGTTATGCGAATCTGATCTGATTGTGATTAAACTATGAAAGTATTTATGATAATTATCAAAAAAATCAATTTTTCAAAAACTTTTGATTTTATCCAAAATTTTTTTTTTTCGGGAAGCTATGTTTTGGTATCCAGGCATAACTTTTGATGCTAAACCACTTTTCTTAATAACATTTTGATAAATCTTTCGAAATAAGGGTACTTTACTCTTGCATGATTTTAATATTTTTTGATCTACCCTGTATGCTGTTTGACTTGCAACCATTCTAAGTACACTTTATATGATTATCGAGGATGCACCAACTTTTCGCAATATTTTTATTTTGATTGTATAGTTAATAAAAAAAATTTCCATATGTTGCACATTTAAATTACCACACTGTATACAAATACATACATCGAGTAATGAAACCCTTCAATTACTTAAAACTTTTTACATGTAACAAAGACAAAACAAAAGTTGACGAACACCAAATTACATTTAAATTTTTTGTTATATTTATTGCTTAAAAAGCAGCCATAGTTTATGTAGGTAGGATGAAACATAGGAATGGAAGAATCTCTTCAACAGAAAACCAAAAAAATTTGACAGTCGCCGGGGTTGCCAAATTTATATGAAATTAAAACAACAACTGTAAAAAAAAATTATGATAATATTGAAATCCTTATCTATAATAGACAAAAAAAAACGGTATGGCTAGGACAGAAATTAAAATATAGAATAAATTGTAAATTGGTGAAAACAGAAAAACAATAGGAACTGATTATAAATCTGATTGGAAACACCGGTGTGACGTCATAGTGAGAGAAAGACACTATTTAAAGACAAGCCGCCGAAGACAGGCTTGGCAACCTTGGTTGAAGAGGCCTTTAGAAATATCAAATAGGGCAAAAAACTTTAGAAACTATCAAAATTATTTTAAACTAAACGTCAAAAAAGGTAACCATTGAATAGCCAACTAGATTTTTCTTTCAATTTTGATACTTTGATAATACTTGCTTTGCATCGAACGACTATTTTCAATAATAAATAAAAACGATTACAGATACGAGAAAAACGCAGGGAATTAAATAATAATGATATTAGGATTTATACAGGGTATTCCAAAAAAATACAGGAGAGCGAAATTCTCGGTGGCGCAAAAAATAACATCCTGTATACTGCATACGACAAATTTGGCTTTTGGTTATTGAAGAGGTTCTAAAAACTAATAAATGTAACAAATTGGAACTAATAAATTCTGAAAACGTGTAATAAAAACGAAAAAAAAATTAAAACTTTGACAACCTGTATCTCAAGAATGAAACATTTCTCAGTACATCTTTATATGATAGAAGTTATTTATTTTACGATACCTATTACACACTAAGTTTCTGTAATATTTCCAGCAACTTCATCAAGGGTCAAAATTAGTAATTAACCTGCATCAACGCAGATATTTGCAAATTTCTCGAAAACGGGTTGTTGAACAAGTATTCCTTTTCTGCTTAATGAGGTTTATTTACAAAAAATTCTAAAATTTCTATAACGTAAATAACAATAGCGTACGTAGCGCCCTCTAGGCGCTAGACTAATATCAAATTATAATTTCTCATCTCAAAAAACACCTGGTTACCCAATTTTGTTGAAAAATTTTATTTTTTGCAAAAGTTATTTGAAAAAATCAGAATTCAATTTCAACTTCAACACCCTGTATGTTTATATGAACTTTTCGTCATAGAGTAAGCCAAAGAATTATCACCTTCCGTATTTACGTGACATTCATTAACACCCTGTATATCTCCGTTCCTGCTGACGAGCGTTTGATATCGTTTGATTCAACTTTCTTCTTTTCTTTTCTGCTTTTTCGCCTTGTCTACCATTTTTATAATTGCAGGGTTTTATTACTCCATGTACTTATTTGTAAAGTCTAATTTAAAATTTCAATAAATCTGTACACAAAATAGCAAGAAGTCATTGTAAAAACTGCATATGTGATTTATTTGTAAGAACGAACAAGCGTAAAACATCCTCGAACTAAGGTAGTTTTACCTTAAGAACATCATATCTCAAAAAGGAGAATAAATAAGGTTTTTAGAGATTTTTTGTTAAAAAAAATAACTCATCCAAGGTATTTAAAAATGTACAATTTACGATAATCTTCCAAAATAATATAAAAAAAGTGTAAAATGCCTGCTTTGCAATGTAATACTAACTAGAACCCTGAACTCTGCCATTAGATAGAAACATTAGCTTAAAAACAGTACGTGCGTTGTTCCTGACATCCAATATTACTGTTTCTTTTCTCCTCTCTCTGGATCTCGACACTTCGGGGAATCAACTCGGTCCCCGTCATCTCGGGTCATCCATAGTAGTACTGGCTGGTACTCGCATCACGCATGGGTCGGGTTGGAATCATCTCTGTTTCTATGATGCCACGGGGTGGTCCACGGAACGTATGGGAATGGGTGTGCATGCGAGGGTATACTGGATATTCCGGGTATCTGACTACTTCAGCAATGGTGCCCATCGGCGGTGGGTGTACTGTTACTGCAGGTATAGTCATTGGCAGAGTTGTTTGTAGGTCTATGTCAGCGTCAACCTAGAACAGAAACACATTTTCATTATTTTAACTCTAAAATAAAAAACTGGAATCTGGCACAATCTTTGACGAACATTTACTAGACTATCAAAGTTACAGATCCATATGCATTTTGAGTTGCTTCTTTCTCAAAAGTAATGGAAAAAGCTATGCATGAGAGAATAACTAACTATTTAAATAAATATAACTTATTTTGGTCATTTGTACGAAACTTAAGAATGGACTCCAATCTGCCCAGTATTATGAATTTTGAAGGGCAAGAAATCACTGGATCAAATAACATCGCAAATGCTTTTGCTACTCACTTTCAGTCTTGCTATACTTACCACCATAATTTAGACTTTAGTAAAATTGATCCAATAAGTTATTCAGGAAAGATACTATCAACATATTGTTTTACAGAGGCAGAAATCTTTAATAAATTAAAGGACCTTGATCCTTCCAAGAAGGCTGGCTCTGATGGAATTCCTACTATTCTATTGCAACGATGCTGTGAGTCATTGTCTCAGCCTGTATGTATAATTTTTCAGAGATCCATTAATCTGGGTTCCTTTCCTGAATTTTGGAAGTTTTCTACCCTTCTACCCATTTTCAAATCTGGCGATAAAAGTGATGTGAAGAACTACAGAGGTATTTCTTTACTTTCACATTTACCAAAGCTCTTTGAGGCAATTATCACCGATCATATATTTGAGTCTTTAAAACACTATATTACGAGTATGCAACATGGTTTTTATCGTGGTCGTTCAACAACTACCAATCTTGCAATATTTCAAAACTACTTAGTGACATCGGTTGAGGCTGGCAAGATCGATGTTATTTACACCGACATATCTTTTTGACAGTGTTTGCCATCAGCTTCTGTTATGGAAATTACAGCAAATTGGTTTTTGTGGAAAATATCTTGAGTGGATCAAATCGTATTTATTTAATCGTCGCCAGCAAGCCAACATATGCGGTTCAGTCTCCAGGGAGATTTTTATGACATCGGGTGTCCCGCAGGGTTCGCATGTGGGTCCAGGTCTCTTTCTGCTCTTTAGAAATTATATATCCTGTTTCGAATTTTCCGAATGTCTTAAAATTCTTCTCAGCAGTCTCCTCAGACTCCAATCCTCTGCAGTCTGATATGGAAAGGCTCGTCAAATGGTGCAGAACTAATTATCTCTCTCTTAACATCTCGAAATGTAAAGTGCTCCGTTTTCACAAATGTATTAATACCATACTCTCCACCTACTTCATAGATAATGTAAACCTTGAAGTTGTTAGTTCTTTCACGGACCTCGGTGTTATTTTTGATGAAACTCTTACTTTTAATCTACATATTGATAACATTGTACTTAAGGGTTTTAGACTTCTGGGTTTTAAAAAGCGACATACGAAACACGTAACTGATACCAAAGCAACTGGGTGTCTCTATAACTCATTGGTTTGTAGCGTTCTAGAATATTGTTGTACAATATGGAGTCCATCATACCAGTGACACATCGACAGAATTGAAAAGGTGCAAAATAGGTTTTCAAAATACCTCTTACATAAATTGCATTTCCCATGTCAAGTTCTGTCATCTAATACTAGAGATCTTCTTTGCGGCCTTCAAACCCTTGAATTTAGAAGAAAGAAGGCACTTCTGGTCCTTTTGCATAAATTGGTGAATGGGGGGATTGACTGCGAAGTGCTGCTTGGATCAGTCTCGTTTTTAGTGCCTTAGAAGAACAAGACAATCACAGCTGTTTGTTGAAAGGCACCACCGTACAAATTATGGGTTTAGCGCATTTGTTGACCGACTGGTTCACAATTTCAATCGTCACTTCTCAGAATATGATATTTTCAGACTAAGCACTTTGCAGCTGAAAAGACAGTTAACCGGATTGGTTTTGTTATGTTTTTGGTCCATATTGATGTTAGTTTTTGTTAATGTAGTTGTGTAGTTTTATCATTACTCATGTATTATTTTATTTCAATTGAAAATCTTTCTCATTGGTAATTTTTGTTAGCTGATCTGACATATTTTTTTTTAAAGTTACTGACTTCATTATTTATTTATTTGACGTTATTTGCGAATGCGTACCATTTGGAATGTTTAGCATTCTGTAGATGCGTGCATCAGCTACGTCCTCACATTTTTTTTTATTGACACAATCTCAACATGGTTTTAGGAAAGATCATTCTGTTGAAACAGCGTCCATGGCATTGATGCAGACTATCCACGAACAAGTTGATAGAAGAGAACAGTTAGTTGCGATAATGTTCGATTTATCACGCGCGTTTGAAAATTACATAAATGATTTGCCTGACCATATAACCCATGGCTCGGTGTTTATGTACGCGGATGACGCTACTATTGTTGTTTCATCCCCGGATATAAAAACACTAAAAAACAAAATTCAGAATGTGCTTAACGACTTTGATAAATGGTGTAAAAATAATCATCTAATCATAAATTATGATAAAACTGTTTGTATAGAGTTCACAGGAAACTACCCGTTGCCAAATAAGTTGAAAATTGATTTAAAGAAATTCTCTATGAAAATTCTGCGAAATTTTTAGGCTGTATCGTAGATTCAAAATTAAGATTTGAGAAGCACATTAACAGCATTTGTAAAAAATTGAACAGTACATATTACGCTTTTCTAGTTTTAAAACAAATTTTTTCCTCCAGCACTTACTTAATATTTATTATTGTACGGTGTATCCTCACCTTAGCTCTCATATTATGGTGTGGGGCAATCTATTGATCATGGAAGGCTCTTTATTACTCAAAAAAGATTTTTAAGATTAATATTTAACTTAAAATATGACGAATCTTGCCGACCAGTGTTTAAACAAAATATAACATTTTAACCGTGTGATGCATTTGTTTATATAAATTACTTACGTACGTTTACTCTAAAAAAGATAAATTTAAAAAACCCTGTGATACTCACTCATATAATACAAGGACAAAAAAACCAGTTCCATGTGAATAACTTTAAATAGTTTCAATATAAAAAATGACCAGTTTATGCTGGACTACGCTTTTATAACCCACTACCTGTTGAATTTCAGAAAATTGCAGACTTTAATAAATTTAAGACCACCCTAAAAAAATATTTAATTGAACATTGTTTTTATAATGTGAAAGAATTTATTGATCATGACCAGTGTTCGATAAAAAGTTAGTTTATTGTCAAAACTATATTTAGTGTATTTGTTTATGTTTTTTTTATTATGTACTATTTTTTGACTTGTCTTATCTATACCATGTATAGCAAAAAAAAGACCAATAAAGAGAAATAAAGAAAGAAAGAAGCCAGTCCACAGTTAAAGTGAAGCATTTTTTACGAAAATTTAACTCCGTGTAACTTTTTTATTTCTACGGAAGCGTATAAGGGCCACAATTTTTTTTTATTTTTAAATTCTGACTTTGAAGTAGGAATTTAACAAAATTCTGAGTTTAAAGTCGGAATCTAACAAAATCTGAGTTTAAAGTTGAAATTTAACTAAATTCTGAGTTTAAAGCCAGAAATTCGGCATTTAACTAAATTCTGAGTTTAAAGTCAGAATTTAACGAAATGCATTTTTGACCAAACCTGCCAAACCTGAAATTGGTATCAGGAGATAGATAATTAAATATTAAGACAGATGAGTGAAATTCATTTCGGTGCAAGTAAACTCGTTTGAAATTTACCGAGCTTCAAAGGGTCAAAACTGTCATTGTTCAAGCGCCATTTTCTCGAAAACAGTTAAATTTAGGCATAAGAAACTCAATAAGTGCTTGCATTTTTTAGAAAAATATAAAAATTTAATAAAATATAGGGCATTTTATTTAAAAAACGGATGATGACTCCGGTTTGAGGTAGAAGAGGCAACACCGCGCAATTTAAAATATTTTATAACGAAAGTATATTATGTTCATCTATGGCCAAAGCCAAATTCTCAAAACATCCTATTCGTTGGTTCTCCAGATATTTCTAATAGGACACAAATCATCCTGAAACTGAGGGGGAGATCTGTCAGTATGTTTCGCGAGACACCCTTACATCGTTGAAACATATTTGAACTGTTTCCTAAGACTTATTTATCGTTTTGTATTACCTTTTTTATTTTGTGAACCTTTTAATGTATATGTTTTCTTGTATTCATTTTGGCTTTTTTTCAGCAATAGACTAAATAAAAATATATAAAATGAACTAATTAAACATATATTTAATTTGTCAGGGACTTATTTAACACTCAAAAATCAAAACAGGAAACTTTTATTTTGCACCCTCCCCCCTTTTATAATTTTTTAACTATCTGTTTTTTGGTGGAACAATTCATAGCGCATTTACCATTATTCAAACAAGAATATTGAACTTGTTTTTTTGGTTCCAGTCTGTTATGCAATGGTACGGACTAAATTCTGACTTTAAACTCAGAACTTTGTTAAATTCCGACTTTAAACTCAGAATTTTGTTAAATTCTGACTTTAAACTCAGAATTTTATTCAATTCTGACTTTAAACTCAGAATTTAGTTAAATTCCGACTTTAAACTCAGAATTTTATTAAATTCCGACTTTGAACTCAGAATTTTGTTAAATTCCGACTTTAAACTCAGAATTGAAAAATAAAAAAAATTGTGGCCCTTCTACGCTTCCATACTTCCGTATATTTCTAATTCAAATTAAAAAAAAACTTTTTGTTTCACTGATTTTATCTGATCTTTAAGTTTGTGTTTACAATATATAGGGTCACAACTTACATAATATTTAAGAATTTTGAATTAATATTCTGTTTTCTAGGACCCTTCACTAAAAAAAAATGGGATTTTTCTTTTTATTTTAGCAATTGCTAGAAGTATAAATAATTTTCAAAAAGTATTTTTTACACCAAAGAATTGAAAAATACAATGTTATCTTGAAAAAGTGGAAGTTAAATAAGGAAAATTAACTAAAAGTAGCTAACGGACTTCAGATTTTGTGTACAAGGTGTTAAAAATTCGTGGCGAATTATAAATGCCCGGATTTTGCTGTTGTAGATTCTTTTAATTATTTGCAAATGGAAAAGAGGAGTAGGGTATTTCATTTAAAAAAAAAATGGGTAAGTTTCCTTTACCCGTAACTTCCCCTGTTACCTTAATCTTTTCTTTTATTAGTGTAAAGTGTGACTCAATTTAGTCTAGCACATAGTCATTTAGTAACATATATGTACAGGGTGTCCCCTTTTGGATACTTTTGCGAGGTATCTCCGTTATTTTTATAGATAGAAAGTTGAGGTTTTCGCGACAGTGTGCTACTTTTTCGTACAACTAAAGATATCGTTAACAAAATTTTCATAGCCCTTCTAGTTTTTGAGATACAGGGCTAAATTGAAAATGTTGCATTTTCAGGCATCCCTTGTATCTCAAGTATCAGATAACTGATCGAAAATATGAAAACTGTTTCTCATATAACTTCTTCAGTAGAACTCAATTCGAAATTAGTATACAGGATCAGGTCAAAAAGTTATCGGACCCTACTTTATTTGCCTATATATTTATAGACTATAAAATTTGTCTTTTTTTACCTTTTCAAAAATTCATACACTTTTTCTTAGAAACACGCAAATAAATGACAATTTTCTGATATTAAATGCATAATTTAATAGTAGGCTATGGCTGTTATTTATGACAACAAACAAAAATAAATGTCAAATCTTTGATCTCATCGGTTTTTGGATCGTCTTTTGGTTTATAAAGCAGTTTATAAACGTTCTTTTGGTATTTTTGTTTAATTGATATTTATCAATTTCTTCGAATAATGACAGCGTATGAAAATTATGAAAATATGATATGCTGGTATGTTTTATACACAGTAATGAAAATTCTAGATATCCAGAAAGAAGGCAACCGTTTTGTGAGATATTTGCTAGTTTAAAAGCAAATCTAGTTGAGCATGGATCATTTGCTCACCCGCGTCCTAAAACGTACAGTAAGAGAACAGGGCAAGAAAAGAGATAGATGTTTTGGGATATATAGAAGCAACACCTTCGTCCTCCTGTAGAAAAATTGGAAAGGAAATTGGTGAAGAAATATAAGTATCATCCATACAAATTTAATATAGTACAATATTTGCATCCTGGCGATGCCGAGCGCCGGACATTGTTTTGCCAGTGGTAATTGCAACAAATCAATGCTAACGATTAATTTGGCAGAGTTGTTATCTGGTCAAACGAATGCTTTTTTCAAGTGCGGTTATTTGTAATCATCACAATACCAGGAACTGGCATAGTGAAAATCAGCATTTAATGTTTGAAAGGGCACAACAAGGACGCTTTGGAGTTAGAGTTGGGGTGTCATGTTTTATTTTGGGCAGACATATTCTTTATAGGGTTTTTGAAGGAGGTCTTACAGAACGTATATACCTAGAAATCTTTAAGGAAGTTATTCCAGAACTGCTCGAAAATATTCCATTAGCCCAATACAATGCTGTTTACCTACAGCAAGATGGCGCCCAAAGTAACAACTCTAGGCTCTTAAGGGAATTTCTTGATAATAACTTTCTTCAAAGATGGATAGGAACCAACAGACCTGTTAGATGGCCTCCACGATCTCCACATCTCTCAATTTTAGATTTTTTTATAGGGCTATATACAAAATGAATTATATAAAACACGATATGACAACATAGCAGAAATTCGAGAGGCAATTAATTCATTTAGCCTTTCGAAATCTGCGAATGAGACCAATAGCTCCTTTTAACGCTATTTGTTTTTTTTTTAATAATGTTATTTTTTTGTGTTTGTTATATTGTTACTTTATTCTATAAAACTATTGTTACAAACTTACTGTTATTAAAAAACTCTATAGGTATTTTTATATAAGAAAATACCTATATGCAAGGTATTCAATTCTTCGTTAGCAATATGTACCTTTCAATTGTTTATTATTGTTATTCATGGCCTATTATTAAATTATGCATTTAATTTCAGAAAATTGTCATTTATTTGCGTGTTTATTAGAAAAAGTGCATACTACACTGCGCAAAACTATTAACGCAACGCCTAAAATTTCGTCTAACTTTGAATGGAAATTTGTCGAGAATGGTTGATCCGATTTTGATGAAGTTTTTATCGAAATTTAGGTTAATTCCTCGTGAATATTCTTTTGATATTAAAATTCAATGTTACTTTGTTCTAGGCAATAATACAGGGTGAAAAAGAAAGACATGTTTTATTTACCAAAGTTTAAAACACCCTGTAGAATAAATCAGATGCATTCAAGAGATCTAACCAAAAGAATGTTGTAGCCCAGTTACAGGACTTATTGAAAAGTACTGCATTTACTGTGTTTTAAATGAATTTACCAGTTCATGTTTGAATTGATTCTGTTGAAGACGTTGCCCGGTAACAAGAGAACACAACTTATACCAGATTGACATTTAGGCGTCAGTTTCAGTTAGGTTTTAAATTTTTCTTCTTATTGTGTACAGTCATGCCAAGACAAACTAGAAATTTGACCCGCGACGAGTGTGTAATTGCAAGAACTCTTAGAGATGAAGGCTGGAGCTATAGCAGGATAGCGGAACGATTGAATGTTCCTAAATCAATTGTACATAGAGTCATACCATGGAGACCGATGATCATTCCAGACGGATTGGACAAGGTCGACAGCGTCTTACCAGTGAGCATGAAGACCGGTATCTGCGGTTGTCTGCTTTACGACAACGTTTCGTGACGGCAAGGTTTCTGAGGCAGGAAATTCAACACGCGAATGGTCCTCAGGTAAGCACTCAAACAGTGCGGAATCATTTGAGGGAAGGAATTTTGAGACCACGTGTTTCTGCACGAGGTCCTGCGTTAACAGCAACACATCGGAGAGCCAGGCTAGAATGGGCTAACGAACGTATGAACTGGACGGAAGCGCAATTAAAAAGCTGAGATTCTGTATTTTTGATTGCGAGAGACGGGTCCGTGTGTATCGTAGATCAAATGAACGCTATGTACAGGGTAATTTTGTTAATACCGTAATGTTTGGTGGGGGATCAGTAATGGTTTGGGGAGGGGTATCTTTGAGGGGTCCTGGTCGTACGGAGTTAGTTATTGTGGATGGGAATTTGAATGCGGATCGATATATCAACGAAATACTGGACAATCACGTGAGGCCATTTGCACATAATGTTGGAGCGGAGTTTTTATTAATGCATGACAACGCTCGTCCCCATACAGCACGTGTAGTGCAAAATTACGTTAATAATGTTGGGATCGATGTCACGCAATGGCCTGCACGTAGTCCGGACCTGAACCCAATCGAATATGTTTGGGACTTATTGGGCAGGAGATTAAGGGCTAATGAAAGACAGCCAAATAACGTGAAAGAGCTGGGTGAGCTACTCATCGATACTTGGAATGGGCTGGATGAGGTACTCATACGAAATTTGATATTAAGCATGAATAGAAGGTGCGAAGCAGTCATAAGAAACAGAGGGGGAAATACGAAATATTAGTTCAATAGTTATAAAGTTTATTTTTGTTCGTTTTAGTTCTTAGCGTTTTGTTTTTTGACTGTCGTGTTCATATCTTAATCTTAAAACATGTTTTTCAAACTCCCTGTATTATTGGCAAAACTAAACCGATCCTGGCCCTTGATATCACGAAGAAATTTTCGTATAACTAAACTAAAATGTAGAATAGCGCCATGTTCAAATATCCGGTAACCGATGCGTTCGTAATTTAAAAAACAGTATAATTTATTTTTCGTTGCACCCTGTATTATTGACTGAACAAAACTAATATTGAATTTTAGTGATCCAAAAAAAAAATCTTCACAACCAAGCTAGAAATTACAAACGTCTTCAACAGAATCAATTCAAACATGAACTGGTAAATTCATTTAAAACACAGTAAATGCAGTACTTTTCAATAAGTCCTGTAACTCAGGCAAAAATTGTGCTATTGAAGCGAATAAAAAAACGATTTGTTGGAAACATACTGGGCTACAACATTCTTTTGGTTAGATCTCTTGAATCCATCTGATTTATTCTACAGGGTGTTTTAAACTTTGGTAAATAAAACACGTCTTTCTTTTTCACCCTGTATTATTGCCTAGAACAAAGTAACATTGAATTTTAATATCAAAAGAATATTCACGAGGAATTAACCTAAATTTCGATGAAAACTTCATCAAAATCGGATCAACCATTCTCGACAAATTTCCATTCAAAGTTAGACGAAATTTTAGGTGTTGCGTTAATTGTTTTGCACAGTGTATTATATATTTTTGAAAAGGTAAAAAAAGATAAATGTTATGGTCTATAAATATACAGAGTGACAAACAAAAATCTTTTTTGGCTTTTTCGCAACTGAATAAAAATATTTAACTTTAAATTAATTGAAGCAGATATTTAATATAATTACATACCTCAACATGTAGACTAGTCTGTCTACGGAATGTTTCGATACATAATATAAATAATATTATTTAAGCAAGCATAAGAAATTATATCATTTACCTTAAGTTTTTATAGACACATAGTAGTTGTACAAATACTTTCATCCTATCGGGACTCATCAGTGCGCCGATCGTAAGAGAAAAACATTAAATAATAGAAAAGAATTGATTTCAAAATTTTACATGTCAAACAAACTGACATATTTTAAAATTTTGAAATCAATTCTTTTCTATTATTTAATGTTCCTCTCTTACGATCGGCGCACTGATGAGTCCCGATAGAATGAAAGTATTTGTACAACTACTATGTGTCTATAAAAACTTAAGGTAAATGATATAATTTCTTATGCTTGCTTAAATAATATTGTTTATATTATCTACCGAAACATTCCGTAGACAGACTAGTCTACATGTTGAGGTATGTAATTATATTAAATACCTGCTTCAATTAATTTAAACTTAAATATTTTTATTCAGTTGCGAAAAAGCCAAAAAAGATTTTTGTTTGTCAATCTAAACGCAACAAATAATCTGAACACATTTTAAAATATACAGGGTATTTCATTTTAAAAATAAAGACCCTATATATTAATTCCGAAGGCGCAATCGAGTTCTACTTGAAAAGTTATATAAGAAACAGTTTTCATATTTCCGATAAGTTATCTGACAGTTGAGATACGAGGGGTGCTTGAAAATGCAACAAATTCAATTTAGCCCTGTAACCGCAACTTTCTATTTATAAAAATAACGGAGATACCCCGCAAAAGTACCCAAAATGGGACATCCTGTACTGTCTTTTGAAACCTTTTTATTGGGCGCCATTTTGTTCTAATATATTGGATTCATACCAATATTTTACTACTTTCTACCTATGCCACACTTGATTTTTGGACATAAATTAAAATAAATTGAAGTAAGACGGCCATTTTGTTCGGCCGATTTGAATTCGTATCACTGCTTTTCTAGTTTATCTTTATATCACACTTAATGCTTGCACAAAATCTGAAATTAATCTAATAAGTCGTTTTTTAATATTTCATCAGGCCGTCATCTTGGATTCGTACCAAAATGTTACCAGTTTCTATGTACCACTTGATTTTTGCCAGATTTAAGGTAATTTGAATAAGACCTTTAATTTTTGAATTTCAAGTCAATAGGATAAGTAATATTTTAGGTTTGCCCCAAATTGACAGACACACAAACAGACCGACGGAAACAGAAAACTTGAAGAGGTGTAAAACCTTTACTTACAAACATTTTATCTGGTCGCCATTTCTTTCCACTACCTGAATACTAGAAAATTTTGATCTATTTGCAGTAGTAATTTAAGGAGGAATACAAATGCATTGACAGGTGACATTCGTCGGTAGCGTTCTGAAATGTTTAGTTTTTTTTTTAAATGTCGCGATGTTTAAAAACCCTAATAATGTAACTAATACTCTTGGAAAATAGAATGATTAAAATATTTAGCAATTCGCTTTAATTACAAGAAAATAATTTCAATATTTACCATTTCTTCTGGGAAGTGTTAAGTTAAGTTTTGACTTCCGCTTATATTTTTTTGCTTTAAATAATTTCACCTATTAAAATATTTGTAGTCACTTTCCTTCCACCCTGTACATAGAATGGAAAGCTGCGGTAGACTTTAGGCCCGTAAGTAATTAGTATGAAAAAATTGGTAAATATTTTTAAGCATTACTGATTTTACAAACATGTTTATATTACAATTTTCAAATATCTTAATTTCAATTTAGGAATTCTTCTAATATATCAAGCCGTAAACTAAAAAGAAATAATCCTGTAACACGACATCATTTATATACAAATACTGATACCCACGTACTATAAATACGTTGAATTCAGTTCTTTTTCTTCCATTTTATTATAAAAATGATTATCTCTTATGAACGTACATAAAAAGCACTTGCCTCAGAACATTAAAAAGCTCTTTGGGAAGTAAAAATTTAGTTATAAAACCAGTGGAATTACGAAAACACCGTAATAAATATATTTTGAAATTAATATGAACAAAAAAATTGCCTTTTCTTCACCGTATAAGTGCTATAATGTAGTGCATCATGTATTATTACTATATACAGTTTACACAAGGGATTATAAAAGGTCAAAATATTATACAAACTGCAGTTTTTCCGTAAGATAATTTTACATGACTTTTATAATAAATTAGTTGTACATTATTTTGCTTTATAAGTTGTTGAGTCCCGCGAAGAAGTATAATTTTGTTCGAATTTTAAAATGGAAATATAAAGTATATTAGGAAACAGATGAATTCAAAGGCGTATAATAGTAATTCATAATGCAAAGTTTCGGAGTTACTGGTGTTTATCTTCGGCATTTCGCTAAATTATATAGCTAATATATTAAATATAAAGCTTCCTAAAATACCGCAAAATTTCTAATATCGGTAGTTATTTTCTTCTAATGTGAAATAATAAAACACAATTTCTAAGATACAACTTTATCTTCTATATCGCTTCCACTTTGGGCTATACAGCTTCCTAAGAAATTCTGTTCGATTTTGATAATATATCTATCCAGCCTTGATGATTTTTGTTGTAGCCTAAACTCCTAGGTGTGTACCAATCTTTAGCAGTCAAAGTTATGTTCTCGTTTTTTAATTTTCGATGTTTCAATATTGTAGTTTCTGCGTATTTTTTTATAGATGATGTAATTATTATGCACTCAGTCCAAGTAATACTCAAAATGTTTTTTAGCGACCTCAAAATGCAGTGGCGGCTCTTCCATAGGGTCATTTAGTCAATGACCCCACAAAAATATTTCAGAAAATAAATTATTCGTTTGACCGTCCCTCCTAATAGTTGTAATAGAACGCGAATCTTAAGAAAAGTTAAATACGCTACACTATTAGCCGCGCGCGGCGCACAGTGGTTCCTCTTATATGGTCGATGGTGTCAAAAATATAAAAAACTGGAAATTAGAAAAACAATTGCCTTTAAAATATGTTTTAGCCCAACCCGTATAAAAAAATATGTTTCTTTAAAAAAATGTGTCCGTATGTATACAGGGTGATTCATTATAAATATTCCCAATTTCACATTTTTGCTTTTAATTTTAGCACAGAAAATCAAAACTATATCTCTGTTTTCTGTGATTTAGAATTTATAAATAAAATAGTTATTGGATTTAGTAAGTAGGGTTTGGCGTAGGTACGATTTTTTTATGTATACATGGTGCTCCAAAAATATGATCATTTTTTTTTAAATGAAATATTCCATATTTGAACTAATTTCGATTTTAATAAAAATAGACATACTTAACATTATTAGGGCCTTATTCAAAATAAAATTATCAAAAATTATATGTATTAGAAATACACACATGGAAAAAAGTTAGGGATAATGAAAAAAAAAGGTCGTTTTTGCAAACAAAATATATTATTTATAGTTGGAATAATTAAAAATTTGCCTTTATATCCTAAAATTATATTATTTCAAAAATGATTTCATGATAATAATACAAAATAAAATTGACTGCTGAGTAAGATACAGGGTCAAGTAATGTTTTTTAGTGAATTTTTGAAACACCATGTAGCATTAATTGCCCGCAATTTTTAAACTATTATTGGTAACTTTGAAGCCTGATTCTTTAAAAACATTTTGTTTTTTGGATGATCAACGTTTTTAAAGAAAATACAGCAATATTAGTATCGTGATGTTTTACCCGTATTTCTCTTAACCACCCATAAACATGTGAATAATAAAAATTCCATTCGAAAAAAAAAAACAGTAACAGTATAGGGTTAGTTTTTTTTTCAAAATGGTAAAAACATCGTTTAGCACATCATTAGCACACACATGATGTGCTAAATGATGTTTTTACCAATTTGAAGAAAAAAAAACAATAACCCTATTTCGAATTGAATTTTTAATATTCACATGTTTATGGGTGGGTAAGAGAAATACGGGTAAAATATCACCATACTATATAACGATATGTTTACCATTCGAAAAACAAAATGTTTTTAAAGAATCAGACTTCAAAAATACTGATATACAGTTTAAAAATTGCAGGTAGTTTATGCTACAGAGTGTTTTCAAAATTTCACTAAAAAATATGTCATGACTTGACCCAGTAGCCAATTTTATTTTGTATTATTATCATGAAATCATATTTGAAATAATATAATTTTAGGATATAAAGGCAATACTTTAATTAATCCAAATATAAATTATAATATATTTTTTCTACAAGCGCGTAAGCGTGCGGAAAATATAATTTTCCGCACAGATTTAAGTTCGGAAAACTTCATTTTCAGCACTAGTGCGGAAAATCAAGTTTTCCGAACTGAAATCTGCGCGGCAAATAAGAAACTGAGGTTATTTCCGCACACTTGTAGAATAAATTGTTAGGATAAATACTATTGTTTGCAAAAATTACTTTTTTCAATATCCCTAACTAGTTTCCATGTGTTTATTACATTTTCCGAGAGGGAAAATGTTTGAAATTTGCAAAACAACAAAGATGTCATAGAAAACAAAAAATATAACAACCAAGGTTCATATAAATAGAATTTAAATACACTATATACAGAAACAAAAATTTAGATATTAAATAACATTTACAGAAAAGTTATCTGGAAGTTTTTACGTACACGAAAGTAAAGCCAGAATATCTTTAGATAATGTTGCTTTACTTTTTATTGGTAATTTTCGCAGTCCCGTAATGTATGGATCAGAAGTGAGAAGAAGCCGATTAATTAAGTCTAAATTAATAACTGTTCTGGAAAATTTTCGAGTATGGTTCAGTCTAAAAGACCTAATGTCTTTATTTTTGGCCTCAGCAGCTTCCTCAGAAAGCTCACCAATAGGTAAAATGGCATTTTCTATCACTTCTGAACCATGAATTAAAGCTTTGTGGACAGAGGCTGGAAGGTAAAACCAAGAATAAGTTTCAACTAACATTCGCGCAGTTTTCAAAGCAAATTCTTCAAATTTTTCTGTATTTATAACGTATCCGGAAGACATACATTTTAAAATGGTGGCACATCTATCGATGAGACACTTATCTAAACCTGTTATTTCAGCGGATATTTCACTATTTTCAAAAAACCTTCGGGCAGTGTTCCCATTGTTAGATGTTCCACCACCATGCACCAGTTTGTGGTTGATCTACAACTAATCCTAGCTTAAGTCTAAATTGACACTGAATGTATTTTTTTCTTTCAGAAAGTATATCTTTATCTTCCTTTGATCTCACTTGCCACTTCTTGATGCCTAGCCTATATGAAAGATGAATAAAATATTCGAAAAAGCGGATCCACATGTGAAGCGTAGACAATCCGAACTCAAATCTTTCAACATGAACTGGTTTTCTTAAACATGTATCTATATCGTTCATTTCCGAAGGCTTTGCTTCACAAATATGACACCTGGCAGAACTTGTCTCAGATAGAGCAGAACAAACCTTCCCATCGACCATTGTTAACTGTAGATGATGCGTAACAGAAATATCGAAATTATTGAATCTTGTTTTAGTGGAGGTTAACGATGATATTTTATGTTTAAAATATTTTGCTTCCTCGCAGGAAACCTCTGTAGTTTCTTTTTTGACTTGGAAACGTATTGGCCTGCAATATCGAGTGGAACAAGGTCTTGGGTTCTTCCATAATATGTTGGTTTCATCTGATGCATCAACAAGTCGCAGTGGAACATATGAAGTAACAAATAGACTATTTTCATTGCTATTAGGGTCGGATCCTGCTTGTTTATATTCTTTGTGATTCGAACTGGCATCAAATCCCCATTTACCAAATAAAAGTAAGTTTTTTGAAGAGGTCAATACGTTTTCTAATTCCACTGTTTGAGAATGTATTAATCTAGATGCGGTGCGGTGTGGTCCAGAAGACTTTGTAGTTCAACTTCGGCTGAAGCTTCTGTCACGCTAATATCTTTTGGGTAACAATTTTTCTTGGCAGTTAACACTTGCTTGTAAGATGGTAACACTTTTACGGGTAACTTATTATTTATAAATTCCCGCAGAAGAAGATATTGATGTTTAGTTAATTTCGTTTCGACAATAAGTGAAACAACTTCATTTGGATCGATTGGTGTAATTTCTGAAGAAGTAGAGGCATGAAAAATAGAATCTCTAAAAGATTTGTCTACATGGGACAGTTCAGCTAATCGTCTTTTCTTTGTTCTAACACCACATTTGCTAAAGTCCTTTCGCGGCCGACCACGCTTTTGGTTACATGTAGTTGATTTTGTTAATGAATCGTCAAAGTCGGCAGTTATTTCATCTGAAACGCTTAACCATTCGGAATATTTTTTTAAAAAGTATGACTTGTTACCTTTGCACTCCTTTAACATAATATATATTCTTTTGCAAATGTATTCAACTCGTAATTTTAATAAGTTTAAATTCAAATAGTCTTTATTTGAAATATCTGGAATATTCTGCATGAAAGCATGGAACACTTCAGTCGCTTTTTCACCCATTCCACCTTTTTTAGTAATCCAAATATCATAAATGAGCCTTCTTTGAAGTTTAAACTCATAGGAATTACCTGGAAAAGAATAACGTAGCCATAATACGTTGTAGTGAAAAGCAACTTATTTACACATTTTTTACGAAGTTAATACATTATTAATTTAACGAGTAGATGATTGTAGAACCTACATTATTTTTTTTCCAAAATGTAAAACCCAATTGAATATTTTAAATTAGAAATCATCACTAACTAAAGTTAACAAATACTTTAAAACTTAACAAATTCGTGTATTATAAAAGAGAAAAAAGTTTGAAAAGACTACTTTCTGGTGCAACCCTCAGTATAAAAAGTAATGAATAAATTTTAATTCTTTAATAGATTTTTATATATACATACCTTGAACTTTATATTCCATTATCACGGATTTAACTAAACACACTAAGAATAATATTATATAGCAAACACAACTACAATATAAAAAATGGCAAAAAAACGTAATTACCGACTGTTAATATAACTGTCACATTTGACAGACAACATAATATTAATATTGTTACTCAGGCAACATCCATTGTTTTCAACGCATACTTCGTAGTTTTTTCTACATAGATTAGGTCACAGTGACAACAAATATGCATGTTGTTTTTTATATTTTTGTCACATGAAGGAACCCACTGTGCGGCGGTTCGAATGGTCTCGTTGCGTTCCTTAGGCATAATAAAATACGCTATACTAAGCTAGGCTGGGCAGTCCGAATTGCCCTAATTACCTTAAAGCTTGACGAAAGTACTCGAAGATTTCACAGCTACCGAGCGGCAGCCAAACGTGATAGCCAATGGAATATGAAATCGCAATTTGGGTTATCAGCTGGTTTCCTTTCGTAATTCGATCGATCGGTCGCGGCATCACGTCGGTATGCGGAAGTTCAATTGTTCAGAGGTCGCGCGTCGATATTCTAACTCGATATTGTTTCGGACGCTTTTAATCGATGAAAATTGATTTATATACTGTTTATTTTTTATTTTTATGATCCATGTGTGGGTTGGAAATATACAGGAAATAAAATGTTGGTAGTGACTAGCGCAAAAAAATAAACAACTAAAAAGTGCTTACGAACTTAATTTTGCAAAAATAACCAATTTCAACGTGGTCTATGTTTGAGTTGTGAATGTAGATGAAATAAAATGTCAGTAGTGTAAAAAGTTAAACAACTAAAGAGTGCTAACGAATTTAATTTTGTGAAAATAACCGAATTCAAGGTAAGTGGTCGCAATTTGCCACAACTTAGAATACGACAAACTAGTAAAGACAAAAATAAAGAGGTTCATCGAAACTTTCGCAAAAGTATGTACGATTTAGCTAACTGGATATGTGGTTGTGAAGTCTCCAACTCATTTTACTGTTACGTTTGTTTGTTCTTTTCTAAGGACTCGTCGGACTCATTATGGTGCAAACTGGTGTTAAAGACTTAAAACACTTAGAAGAAAAAATAAAAAAATATGCGTTTTCTGCAGATCACATGAAATGTTCGGTGAACTATGCTACGGTCGGAAGTGTTGATATTCGCACTTAGCTAGACACAGCTTATAGAAAATCCCTTAGAAATTTTAATGAAAATGTATCCAAAAATCGTTATATTTTAAACAGAATTATAGATTGTGTAAAATTTTGTAGGGCATTCGAGCTGGCACTACGTGGCCATGATGAAACGGCTTTGTCTGAAAATTCAGGGGTTTTTCGAAGGCTTATACATTTTGTTGAAGAGTTGGGCCAAGACAGAGTATCCGCCTTAGCAATGTTAAGTATCGAGAACTCGGTTATAAAAGGAATGTGCGTGTAATTTTAACGAACGTGTCATTCAGCATTTTTCCAATTTTAAAGAACAAAGAGCAGACCTGAACTTCAAGAGAATTTAAAGCTCAATTTAAAGATAAGATATTTATTTTTATTTTAAGTATGCCTATTTTTTAAGTTTGTTATTGACCTTCCAATATAATTCACCACGAGCCGCCACTGTCAAAATGTAATTGAAGGGTACAGGGGAAGAACGGCATTAGTCCATTTTTTTGCGAAACTCAGCTCACAGTATGATTTTATGCCATTTTGTAGTTACTATCAGATAATGAAATCGTTAAATGGTAAAAACCGCTTGAGTCCACAAAATAACAGTTAAAACATATGCCATACTTGGGAAGAGTGGCATGAGTCCGCGCGCGTGTACTGAAAAACGGCACCAGTCCATGTCTGCAGGTAATTCGGCGTCGTTCACTGCTAGTTTTTATTGCATCAGCCGTTAGTTTATTATAATTCATGTCCACGTGCATGTGTTGTTGCATTAAATGCGTACATTTTGGCATTATTATTGCTAGGCCAGTTTATTTGTTATAGTATTTAGAGTTTTGTACACAATGGATAGTGACTATTCAGCGTCAAGTGAAAATGAAGCTGGTCCATCAGGCAGAGAAACGAAGAAACGCAAAAAAACAGGTAGAGGCCGAGATGTAATGAAAATTATGCGTGCCACTACCCATGAACTTGGATCTGACTGTTTGTGTAAACGTTTTCAATGTTTTACTGTTATTCCTGAACCTGAACGCCGTAGAATCCTTCGGGAATTTAACTTACTAGGTAACACTAACAAACAACTTACCTTAGTGATATAATCACTATTTTTCTTGTTCTAGGTAATACTGACAAACAAAACTCCTACCTTGGCGGCCTCATCACTGTTCTTCCTGTTGTGCGTAGGCGTCCTCGGAAAAATGAAGCAGAATCAAGACTTAATAATGCCTCATTTAGTTATCGTGTCCGACTGATTGAGGATGGAATTACTCGTGATGTACCAGTTTGTATTAAGGCTTTTTTGTCTTTACACGGAATCACAGGGCGTCGAGCTAGATACGTAAGGGAGTCGTTGCTTTTAACTGGGATGGCACCTGTCGATATGCGTGGAAAACACAACACACGACCTCACAGAAGACACCAAACAGAAAATTATTGAGTTCATTAAGAGTCTTAAAGGGCGCAAATCTCATTATTCCTTGGCAGACTCCAAAAAAATTTACCTGCCCGAAACTCTAAATATAGTCAAATTACACAAAATGTATTCTGATCGCAACACTGATAATAAAGTTTCCTACGAAACTTTTCGAAGAATTTTTGAAAGCAACTTTAATATATCGTTTGGTTATCCACGGAAAGACACGTGCAGTACGTGTGATACCTTAAAAGCCGACATATCTTCACTTACTATAACATTAAATTCCATGTCGGATGATAAAACCAGGAAGACTGCAAGCAATGATTTGGAGAAAAAAAAATCGTGAAAAGGAGCTACATCTAAGAAAAAGTGAGCAATTTTATAATCTAAAGAGAAATTACCGCAAACGCGCCGCAAAGTCGCTGACTATGGAAAGTATCACCATGGATTATCAAAAAAATTTGCCATGCCCAAATATTACTACGAATGATGTTTATTATAAACGCCAACTAAATTTTATTAGTTTCAATGTTCATATTTTGTCAAATTCAAGATCTGTATTTTACACCTACGATGAATCTGTTGCTAAGAAAGGAGCTGACGAAGTCTGTTCCATGCTGTATCACTTCTTTTATAAGATCTTGCCCATGGAAGTAAAAGAACTAGCAATTTTTTGTGATTCATGCGCAGGACAAAATAAAAACTTTACGGTTATTCGATTCCTGCATTACTTGGTTACAAAAAAAAACCCTTTTGATACTGTAAAAGTAATATTTCCGATCAGAGGGCATTCATACCTCGAGTGCGATCGAGACATGAGTCTTGTAAACCAAAAAGCATACACTGAGGTACCAGATGACTGGAGAAATGAATTAAGAAATTGCCGTGTTAAACCTACACCATTTGAGGTTATTGATTGTGGCAAAAATTTTGATTTTCAAAATTGGAGTACGTTTTTATCGCCGCTTTATCCAACGAAGTGCCCCTTTCCGACCCGCCTATCAGGATGCTGAAGTTTTCAAAGGAAAATCCCCGCTTAGTTTTCCACAAAACCGCTTATATGGGCCTATATAGTAGTTCTAAATTCGACCAGAAACCGCTTAAGAAGAGTCTAAGAAAGAAACAAGAAGGAAATCAGAAAATAGAAGAGAAAACGTTGGGAAAACTTTACCAGGGCCCGATCCCCGTTAAAATGCCCAAATGGAAGAATTTGCAAGATCTGACTGCATTCCTTGAGAGAGCAGAAGCCAGGTTGTTTTATGAACAATTAACATTTGCCGAACAAGCTCAGGAAGAGAGCAATGACGAATTTGTGGATGACCCACCAACAGATTAGTTTGATGCAGGGGAAAAGTGGCATGAGTCCAGGATAAAACTTCTTTTTTTTTCTGTTACGTCACTAGTTTTGAATAAATGTTTATTTTTTTAAGAAAATTTGTAATAATAAACACATTGTTTACCAAAAATATTATTTGCTACTTGTTTTCTTTTGATTTTACTTTCTAATGAGTTAGTAAACTTTAGAAATTTTCGATTTTCTCCAAATTCAATTATATATCAACTGGTTTGCCACAATTTAAGAGGACATGATACACATTTTATGTATTTTTAACGTCAAAATGGTTTCTTCAAATACCTATATGGGGGGTACAGGGAAAAAACCGGCTGTCACATTTTTTAAATTTTGAAAGAAAAACACGTTTCGAAATATTATACAGAGTGTTACGAATTCTAAGGGACGGCATTAGCATCCCAAAAACCGAAGAGATAGGAGATTGGTTAAACTAGAGCAAATGTGTGCAATTTAATGTCGAATAATATGCCGTTCAGGAACTTGGAAAATTTTGACTACTTCCAAAGATATCCGTAAAAATTCGAAAATCGTCATTTGCCTTTTTATTCGTTTCAGGCTGCATTTGAAGAGATATTACAAAATAAATTTTGCATTCTTATAGCCACTTTTTCTACTTTACAAGATTGCGCACTCAGATTTCAAATCGGACGTTTCGTCTTCGAGGTCTCATAATCAACTTCATTTTTTTAAATGCGAACCTGGATTTTTTATCACTTTTAAGAAGCCCTTGTCCTCTCAAAACCAATGATGTAATGCACTTATACATTTAGAGTTTTTAAAATTGTCCTTTGCGAATTTGGAAAGATTCTGTTTTCCGTCTCTTTCTCTAACACATTGTGTGATACATAACATTAAGTGTGATAGTTCGTTGGTTTTGGGAGATCGAACGCTTGTTGAAAATGAATTAAAATTCCTCCGTATTTAAAAAAAAAAGAAGTTGATGATGAGACCTCGTAGACGAAACGTCAGATTTTAAACCTGAGTGCACCATTTTGTAGAGGAAGAAAAGTGGCTGTAAAGATATAAAATGTATTTTGTAATATCTCTTCAAATGAAGCGTGAAAAAAAAATATTACAAGGAAAAGGAAAATGACGAATTTAGGCTTTTGCGGATATCGGATATGCAAGAAATGCATTGTTACTAACCCTAGTATAAATTTTAAGTGAAATGAAACAAAACTAGTATTTGTTTTGGTCATGACTCGCCAGCTACTTTTTATTGATTTATTTTTCTCGGGTCTCTCAATCTATCCACACAGTGTTTGTTTTGATCTAACTCCGTTACTAGTGTCGCTTTTTTGCTTAAGTAAAAGACAGTGGCACAATCAGGGGAGGACAAAACATAAGCATATAATGGAAAGACAAAATAGATGTTTATTATTTTGTCATTTCTTGGTCATCAATAATTATGAGTCCCTCCAAAGCTGAAAACCTGCTTGCGCTACTGATAAATGACATCTATTAGTCTTATTTTTGAATCACATCCAAACATTTATGTTGCTCCTCACAATTGGTATAGTTTATTGACATTACACAGGTTTTTGCACCATTTCAATCATCCATTTCCAATGTATTTACTTATTATAACTTAACAGGATGAACACGTCTTTACCTAATTTAATAATAATTTTTGAACACCCTGTATATTTTCTGCGTACAGCAGACCCTACAAATTTAAAAAAAAATAAGTCTTAAGGGCCCTGTAGCAAGAAAACTTCATTCATTCAAACATCAAGCGGCTACTAAAAAAATACAGCTTAATATGTAAGAAAAAAACATTATTTTCAAAAAAAATGTCGAAAATTACTAAATAATTAAAAAAACTTAATATTATATCAAGTATTAAACTAATCTAGCAATTAGAAAATAAAAATGATTTTTGTACATTTTCGGAACAGTTAAAGTATTGGAAATGTTGTTGAGACATATTTACCACCCTCTCTAAATACCTTTCTAGCTTACGTAAGCTATATGCTTAAAATTGTAAATACGCAGTTAGTTTTGCAGGAGATGGCTAAAAACTGCATCTCAATATCTTTTCTTGTTTTAGAACTATTCGACTTTGAATTTTACCCAAAAATTCCCTTGTCCCGTTTGCTCTGTCCAGCACTGTACACCATCGAAAATGATGCGAAGCGTTTGCTATTTATGAAAAAGCTCATCGTCTGGTAAGAGTATAAAAAAACAAATTTTAAACGACTACTAATCAATATTGCAGAAAATTTCATAGTCACAACTGTTCTACAGAATTGTTTAAAACCCTTAGAGATAACTCACATTTCTATATGCTTTGTAACATTTTAGCGGCATTATTTTAATATATTTTCGAAAATACTCAAAAATAGAAACATTATAAATTGATAATATCCTTATAATAATATAGTAGATAAACTTTCACGTACTTCACTGACATCATCGGTAAATCCATGGGGAAGCGTATTATCGGATAAGCTTGGTGCATAAAATGTAATCTCCTTTTCTGTTCTGCGTTTCTTCAGCAAAATGAGCATCACTACAGTGATTATTACCACAAATACGAACACCGTCACGCTGATCCCAATGTACATTACGTATCGTTGTTGAATTTCTGAAAATAAAAGAAAATGTTATGAAATATACTATTAAAAATCAAACAATTTTATAAAGAGCCTCGACGTCAAAATGCATTTGAAGTTTTTGAGGAAACAGTTACAGATACAATAATATCTTTAAACTTTTTGTAAACGCTTTGGCTCAGCGAAGGAAGCAATTCATTTCTAACTATTAGACTTTTTCTTTGAAATCCGTCAATTATACCAAAATGAAATGAAATTAAAACTGTATCACTTTTACATCTTTTAGAATCTTTGTAAATAAGTGTTTTTTAAAACTTGTATGTTAAAGCATATCAGTCTGACCAATTTATGAGCTCTAGCATAGCCTTAGATTCTTCAAGGAATAATGAACGATGCTCAAAGTCTGTAAACTTGGAACTGAGGTACTTTCGAAACCTAAAGAAATTGAAAAAAAAAAACGTTATCTGGGACTCCTACTAAAAAATTAATAGTTACCCTGTATCGGTATGGAATATTGGGCTACCACTGGTATTTTAAGATAAAAATTGCTTAAACTAATATAAATACTGCTCCATTGTGCCATAATTAATATTGAGATTGAGAAAAATGGCCTTGAATTAATTATTAGTTGATCTGATGTTGTAAAAGTTTGAATTTAAATTTTTGACTTTAAAGTTGTTAGAACACGTACAGCGATAAAAGCTACTATGGAAGAATATAATTGATATAGCGCAGAAAACTTGACTTTCCAGCAAGACGGTGCTTCGCTACACCACGTCATGCTAGTAAAGCAATTTTTGATTATAATATGTACAGGGAGGTGGATAGGCACAAGAAGTTCTAGTGAGTGGTCCGCTCGCTCTCCCGATTTAAGTCCATCCGACATTTTTTGTTGGACCATTTAAAACCAAAATTGTATTCGACATAGCTTTAGAAGATTTCTGTCAGTTTTTTAAATTATTATTGTCAGGTAATAAAAGTTATGAACAGAATTTGACAGTGACAAAATTTGATCTTATTAAAAACTGGCATTACAACTGCTAAGTAACAGGTAAAAAGATGGCAACGCCAACCAGCAGTTGTTCTGTCAGGTAAGGCACACTTCTATTTTTTTCACAATACATGCATATTTTACGTGCATTTGGTAAAAAAAATACTTTTTTAACGTAAAAATGACAAAGAAATCATTTATTTAACTCAAAAATGTACTACAGGGCTGTACCAAAAAGTTGTGATTGTTCAAAAGAGTAGACAGATATGTAGATAGCGCCCTCTACAAGTAAGAGCTACACTAAGATTATATTCGAATTCTTCATACCAAAAAACCCCCGGATACAAAATTTCACTCCAATATTTAGATTATCATAGATTTTATTTAAAAAATAGAAAAATGAAATAAAAACTTTAGCACCCTGTATCATATTTATATAGACTTTATGTTTATTCTTGGGTCCTGAATACGTACCTGAAGTATTGACATTTTATCATGAATATATATATATATATATATATATATATATATATATATATATATATATATATATATATATATATATATATGTGTGTATCAGCCAAATGGAATAAATTCGATAATAAATAAATGGGGGCGTGTTCGGAAAAACGCTTGGACCCGTCGATTGGTATTTTTAGTTGCTCATTTTCTCCAATAAAAACTTTTTATACAGGGTGTGTCCTGTAACAGTGGTCAATGCCAACTTTCTTATTTCAAATGCAACACCCCGGATATTATTTAATTTTTGGATTCTTTAGGAGATTCTAAACATATTTTATGTTCAATGTCCTATACCTATCTTCAACTATTTCGGCAATATTAAGTGTTTTCAAATTTATTTTTATTTTATTTATTTCGAATTTATTATTATTCATGAAAGTGGCTCTGGTTACTGAACTATTTATTTGATTACAAAAATTCAAAAACACACTCAATACTTATTTACCAATTAGGTCTTCATATTAAGAATGTAAGCAAAAACCATTTTAGCGTTCCTTTTTATTGATATGGAACAAAAAGAGCCAGTTTTGTTTACTTTTAAGTTTTGTTTACTTTTGTGTAAAATGCCTGGCCTTTCTCTTTGCAAGACAGTAGTTGTCAGTGTCAGTGTCATAGTCTTTTGAATTTCGTTAACTGCATAATACCTAATATCAGAAAAATGGTTCATTCAACAGAAATGCATAAAATAACAATTCTACAAATGATTGGTTATGGAGATAACACACGAACACAAGTGGAAATTGCTCGCTTATTTCATGAAAAATTTGATAATTAGTAAAATAGAAAAGCAGTTTCGCAAGCTTGGACATGTGAGGCAGATAAAAAAAGCAGCTGCCAATTCAATAAATGATGATACTAAATTGGATATTATGCTTGAGTTTGAGGAAAACCCACATATTTCTAGTCGACAAGCCGCCGCAATGTTCGATATTAGCCATTCGCCGATTATTCGAACATTAAAAGAAAATAAAATGCATCCCTATAAAGTGATACCAACTCAGGAGCTCATGGAAGACGATTATGATAGGAGAACTTATTTTTGTGAACAAATGATGGCTATGTTAGATAACAATGTTATTCAATTAGAACATGTTTTGTTTTCGGATGAGTGCACCTTTACACTTCACGGTCATGTAAATCGTCAAAATTGCCGCTATCGGTCTAGGGAAAATCCTCAGTGGATCAGCGAAGAACATACTCAATATCCTGAAAAGGTTAATATTTGGGCAGGAATTGTTAGGGATCATATCATAGGCCCCTTTTTCATTGACGACAATTTGAATGGCGATAATTATTTAGCACTGCTCCAAAATAATGTCGTGCCAACTTTGACAAATTTGTATCCGGATCCAGCAAACCCACAAGTTCCAGCGAATATGATATGGTTTCAGCAAGATGGAGCACCGCCCCATTACCAAATTAATGTCCGGCAGTACCTCAACGGAATATTTCCAAATCGGTGGATAGGGAGACGAGGATCGATAGAATGGCCAGCGCGATCCCCTGATCTGACGCCATTAGATTTTTTCTTATGGGGACATATTAAAAATGTTGTATACAAAACTAAACCCCTCGACTTAGCTGACTTAAGAAGACGAATAACGCTTGCGATTAGATCGGTCACGCCTGAGATGCTAAATAACGTTAGAAGAAATTTCTATTTAAGATTAGGAATTTGCCAAGACGTTCGCGGCGAGCATATTCAACAGTTCCTAAATTAACTTTTTACTTTTGTTTATACATTATGAAGAAATAAATAATTTTATTTTTTTAATCTTAATTTTTGCAATAAATTTGAAAACACTTAATATTGCAGAAATAGTTGAAGATAGGTATAGGACATTGAACATAAAATATGTTTAGAATCTCCTAAAGAATCCAAAAATTAAATAATATCAGGGGTGTTGCATTTGAAATAAGAAAGTTGGCGTTGACCACTGTTACAGGACACACTCTGTATAAAAAGTTTTTATTGGAGAAAATGAGCAACTAAAAATACCAATCGACGGGTCCAAGCGTTTTTCCGAACACGCCCCCATTTATTTATTATTGAATTTATTCCATTTGGCTGATACACACTGTATATATATATATATATATATATATATATATATATATATATATATAAACCAGTTGTCCCAATTTAAAATTCGGAAATTCCCTAATGTGTGTTACGTCATTTATCAACATAAATATAGACTACAGAGTGTTTTTAGAAAGCTTAAGAAGCGGATTAGATTTTAGAAACATATATATAGTGTTCCATAAAAAAATACAACTTTGTTCAACTGGATTCTTTATAGATCGATTTAAAAAATCTATAAAGACCGGTTTCCACATTTAAAATATCTTTTTAAATAACAGGGATCCATGGGGTGATTGAAAACAACAAATTTTCAAAATCACCCTGTAGCTGAGAAACTAAGAGGGCGATGATAAACGTAAGTATGGCATTTTTCGTTTCATCAAACAGTAGCAAATACTGAGTAAACCGCATCTTTCTATCTCCACTCAAGCGAGAAACGCCATAAAACATGAAATCTGGACACCGTGTAACTGTAGATATAATCTAAGTAACAAGTCAAAGGCATATTCTCAACTTACCAAACCCGAAGGTGCTATTTTTAGAGGTTAAATCAACTTACCAAACCCGAAGGTGCTATTTTTAGAGGTTAAATCAGTATCTTTTGTAGAATTGTCAGCGGAAGTCGTATCCAACTTTGGAGGCGATGCAGCAGATTCCCTAATATAATCGTTTTCTGAGTCGTAGTTATCGAATTCTTCGTATCCTTCATTTGGATCATAATCGAATTCATCTATTTCAAGCGGTCCTTCGTATTGGTCTTTGAGTACGCGTCTTGATACTGAAAGAAAGGAATCTATCATTAGGTCGCTATTATCAATATATTTTTATCTAGATTTTTAAATACCATTTGTAATGTAACATACGTTGTAGTATTGCTCAAGTCGAAGCATAGTTATTATTAGGCAATAAATTGCAGGCTTTACATATATATATATATATATATATATATATATATATATATATATATATATATATATATATATATATATATATATATATATATATATACCTATTAAAAATCAATATCGGATGCCTATACCTCGAATGACGAGAAGCGGTCGAAATGCAGAAAAATTAAAAATAAAATTGTTTGCGACTTTTCAATTTTCCCTTATTTCACAACTTTTTTTCGAGAAAAGTAACTAGGGGTACAATTTGTTTATGGGATCCCAAATTTCCCCCGAGAGATTCAAAAACCACATCACCAAAATTACTTTCCGTGTTATACAGGGCGAGCCATTTAGAAATAAAATTTTAATGTTCTGTCCACATATTTCGCTATGGATTTACGTTTGGCCCTGTAGCATATGAACGGTTGATCCTAGGTGAATTAAGTAAATACCTAAAGAAACGTCTCTACTTTCTCTAGAGACTGGTGTAAAAATCAGCTCGATCAGTGTTAACGGCGAATATTGAGAAATTTTTGAATTGTAGCGAACACGAATACTGTTTGCTATTCTCTCGGCCTTCGTAAAGTTGTATCGGTACCTCCTGGGATAAAAATGATTATATATATATATATATATATATATATATATATATATATATATATATATATATATATATATATATATATATATATATATATATATATATATATATATATAATGGATATACATCTCTAAAAGTATAGAAGTATCAGGAATCCTGTCTAAATAAAGTTATGGCAAGTATTTTATATACGGAATTAATTTTGTTACAATACAAAATAATAAATACATGGATGATGCGAAGACATAAAGGTATGTACATTTGTTTTAATTATTAACGGATTTCTCCCTTTTAGGTAATAGTCAGCAATGTTTGTTTCAGGGGCGTGCAGTCCGTGGAAGCAAGGGAAGCAGTGCTTCCCCAAAAAAAATTACAAAACATCTTCTAAAATGTAATTTTTGAAATAGGAAACCGTTAATTTAGTTTATATTAGAAATGCTAAAATATGATCTTAATTATCAAGCCCATAATAAATGCGGCCTAGAACCTATGCGGGCCGCTAGCTTCTCTGCAGCCAAGTCCTGAATGCTCGATTTCCTGTGGATCGAGCCAGAGGTTATTGAACTTGCCACCAGCTGTTTGTAATTTCTGCATTTCAGTCGCGTGCTTTAAGTTGGGGCGGAAGCTCTCGATGGAGTAGGTTCTTTGTTTGAACGGCTATCCGTGTGTTGTGTGATACGTACGTCGCGTCGTGCATGGTGCGATATGGAAGACAATAATACGGACGTGGATATGCAAATACTGTCAACTTCGGCAGTCGGTAATAACGTTGAAAATGTTGGAGAATTTAGTAAAAAGAGTGTGTGTGAATGTGTGGTGTGTGTCTTAATAATAAAGGGATTTTCAACATTAAACTTCGCTGATAAGCTTCAAATAATTTCCAAAGGAAGGGCAAAACCGCCTATGAAAAATTTAATCACAAATAAGTAAATTATTTTGTTGGCCATGTTTACTTTTTGAAAATGAAAAAGGTCTCTGGAAAAAAACGAATTGGGATTTAGAGGTCATGACGAAACAAGTTTTCTTCAAATAGAGGAAATTTTCAAGATTTACTTAGTTTAATGGCTAAATACGATGATTGCTTAAAAAATCATTTAGAACAGTCTAGCGTTTTTCGCGGAACGTCAAATCGAATCCAGAATGATTTAATTTCCGCTGTTGCAACCATTATTCTAAAAAGAATTAAGCAGGAGATTGGCGAGGCGCGGTTCATTGCTATTGTTCTGGACGAAACAACTGATATCACTAATTTTAGCCAATTATCTATAGTAATACGCTACGTTAAAACAGACGGAAATATTCAAGAGTGATTTTTAGGTTTTAAGAATATGTCCGAATATCGAGAAAAAATTAGTTGCTCAAAGCTATGATGGAGCTGCAGTGACGGCAGGACAATTAGGGGGTCTGCAAGCTAAAGTTCGAGAAACTTTCCCAAGTGCTGTGTTTGTCCATTGTTTTGCTCATAAATTAAATTTAGTTTTATCCCAGCCCATCAATCACATTAAAGAGTGTAAAGTATTTTTCGTTATTTTAAGTGGCATGGCTGCTTTTTTTTCCAAGTCAACAAAACGTACACAAGCTTTGGGCTCCATTGTCCACAAACGATTGCCCAAAGTATCTCCTACTAGGTGGAACTATAATGGAAGACTTATGTTAACCGTATCTGAAAATCGTGAATCACTGATTGAACTATTTGAGAATATAATAGAAAATAATGAAACGTGGGACTCAGTGGAAGCAATAAATAGTTCGAGGGAGTTTTTGGACTGTTTGAAACGAGATTTTATTTTAATTATTTTTGAACATATTTTCAGAAATATTTCCATTCTCGGACAATTTTTTTAATATATTACAAACTAAAACAAATGATATTGCTTTTTGTCTAAAAAAAGTAGATGATTTTAAGTCCGGGTTAAGCTAAAAAAGAGATGACTGACCTATTTTGGGAGAAAACCATGACCTTAAATGTAGAGCCACAAGCCAAGCGTCTTCGAACAGACAAGGTGGAAGATGTTCAAACATCATACAGACGCCTCTTTTATGAAATTATCGATCAAATTCAGCAACAAATAAACTATAGATTTAACGGTTTAAATGATTTTAAATTCCTCGAGATCTGCAATTTTGATGCATTTAAACGTAAAACTTTTCCAGAAGATGCGTTTTAATCTCTTCTTCTTGATTATGGCCAGTTCTTCGACCGAGTGTTACTGCGATCTGAACTAAAAGTGATTTACGAAACTGATGATATTAGCGGAAAAAATAACGCTAATAAACTAATGCAATTTTTAAAAGACAAGGAGCTGGAAGATGCCTACACCGAAGTGTCGAAATTGTGTGCATTAGTATTGACAATACCTGCCACAAGTTCATCAGTAGAACGCAATTTTTCAACACATACAATTTCGTGAGAAACTCAACGGGGCAGGAGAGACTTTCGCCTACATCGCTGTTGTCCATCGAAAATAAAGTGATCGAAGAATCGAATTACATTACAAATAGGTAAGTTTCTAAAAATTGCTTCCCTTTCTTAAAATTTCACCGCACGCCTCTGGTTTGTTTCTTCCAATATGTTTAGTAACGGCTAGTAAAATAGTTTCGAATAAGCTTTCGTCGATATACGCAGAAATTAGAATTAATTATATTCTTATGTTTTTGCCTTATACCCATGAGGTATTGGTTATTTCAAGTCTCGCTGACTTTAGTAGATTATATGGGTTCGTGTTATACAGGGTGCCCCAGCCGAGAGTGACCCATTTGTTTTTTTCAAATTCAAAACTATTTTATTATTCAGTTAAATACAATAAATAACATGTAAATTATAATTTAAATTAAGATTAGTTCTGACGAATAAGGACAACACTGCGATTATAAAACCGATCCACCGACATAAGGATATATGCCGGAGTAGCCCTGCCCTAGAAAGATATATTACCAAATTTTAATATTAATAATGCAACCTAAATGCGAGCATAAATATATATTTGTATATAGTTTAACCTTATAATTTCCACAAAAGGCGGAGTTCACGAACAGGCAAAGCAGCGAATACACAAACACGAGCGGTGCAGAACGGGCGCAAAACAAGGAACAACAAAAAATTATAAAAAAATGAGATTTTAATTGAAAAGTTGGCACACCAGCGGATTAAATTAAAAAATTATTTATATATAGATTTATTTAACTGACTGTATGAGTTTTGTTTAAAAGCAGATCGAGATAGAAAAGATAAAAAAATAACCAGCTATTACTAAATATTTCGTTGCTCATTTAAAAGTAAATTCTTAATGTATTCATTAAATTTAAAAATTGAAAAATCTCTAATGTGATTAGGAAGATTATTCCATAATTGGATTGCTACAAAACTAAACGATTTTTGAAAATTTGCTGTTTTGTGGGGTGGTATAGTAAAATTATTTACATTTCTAGTAAGATGAAGAGTGATTATGTATATTAAATAAATTATGTATATTAAAAAAAATAAATGCCTATAACTTTTAAACCAAGCCTACTAGCTATCTACGGTTTGTACCATTCTACTTCTTTTGATCCAAAGTTTTTTGTAGTTGGTCGCGATTTTTTTGACACCCATACAGATCGAAATTCTTAACTATTTTTAATGGAAAATTCTGTACATCACAATGTTAAAAAATCGAGTCGTGTCTAAGGTATCCGTATACCAATATACAGCAGATTTGAAAACGATAATTTTAGCAGTAAAAAATTAAAACAATTTTTTATTAGAATTTACAAAGCGATTTGTTCGGGCCTAAAATTTTATTTTTTGTTATATTCATTTTTACTCTACAGGGTGTCCCAGCCGACCTCTTTTATACCAGGCGTGCTACTTTTGCACGGGGAAAAAAATTGCCCTTTTTCAACATCTAAATTTTATTTTTGTTAACTGAATGTTTGATAAGCAAATAAAAACTTAAAACAAATGCTAACTGTGGTGTCCATTTTGTTCAACACACTTCTGAAATAGAAACGCCAAGTTATCGAGTTTTGTGAATAATCCCTTTCTGTCTAAGTTGAGGATAGAAGAAATTTTCCAACATATCTGCTGCATATATAACACCCGTTACAGTTGGTTCATAACAAAAAGATCCATACATTTTTTTAGCAGACTGCACACCATACCACAACTTTAGGAGAGTCTCGTTGGTATTCTTCGTATTCTCTTGGATTTTGACTAGTCCAAATTCTACAATTGTCCTTATTACATCGCCCATCTATATGAAAAGTAGCCTCATCAGACATGATCAGATGGGTAGTCGGGTGGGTTCTAAACAGGTCCAATAAAATTTCGCATGTAAGTAGCCTTTTTTCGTAGTCCTGCTGACGTACTTTCTGAAAAGTCTGAATTTTGTACGGAGATAATTTTAAAACTTTCAGACATCTTTGGCACTCACTTTTGGATATACATGTCATACTTTAAATCTTTCTTAATGATATTCTATGGTTATTATCTGTTATTACCTCATAAACAGCTAAAAGCCGATTTAGATAAGCTGGATCAAATATGTTCCTTTTCGACCTTTTCATCTCCAAACAGTCTGAAAACTTCTGCAACCATTTTTTAATAGTGTTTTTGGATACCGTCTTAGTTTTTTCGGTTAAATCGTAAATCAATTTTTTAGAACGAAACCTGTTCGAAATTATTCAGTGACAGCGACATTAAAATTTTATAGTCACCTGTGGAATGTTTTGATTTTTAATTTCCTCAAACATTTTCTCCTTCAATTAGTGGATATTTTAATTACAAAAATGAATAAAACGAAAATAAAATTTTAGGCCTGAACAAATCTCTTTGTGAATTCTAATACAAAATTAGTTTATAAATATGGCAAGATTTTTGTTTCAATTTTTTACTGCTAAAATTATCAGTTTCAAGTCCGCTGTATATTGGTATACGGATACCTTAGACACGACTCTTTTTTTTTGACGTTGTGATGTACAGGGTGTTCCATTAAAAATAGTTAAGAATTTCGATGTTGAAAAAGAGCATTTTTTTTCTCGCTCTGTATGAGTGTCAAAACTACAAAAAACTTTGGACCAAAAGAAGTAGAATGGTGCAAACCGTAGATCGCTAGCAGGCCTGGTTTAAAAGTTATAGGCATTTACTAGGGGTCACTCTTGGCTGGGACACCCTGTATATTTATATACGTGGTGTTAAAGCAATCCGGTTAAAAGTAGTGGCAGTTCCCACTCACCGGGGGATTCAACAGCAGCTTTAATTTAATTTTTGACAATAGGTACTGGGAATGAATCGCCGCTTTTTGTAATTTCTAAAGCTGTTGCGAGCTCTTATGCTTATACTGACTGCTAATCATCATCAGTTACTATAAAGGTTTTCAGAAGTGTGTGAAGGTGTATCAAAATAAATGTCACATATCCCTTGTTTTTTGGACATCAACAGAAAGGACACACATCACTAGAGTTACTTAAACAACCATCCACAGAACAATAATTATTTGACACTTCGAAAGATATACAAATAGAGTAAGATATATTAAACACAAAATAAATACACTGTATAATGCTGCAAGCAACGTGCTGGGCATTCTAGTATAATTCAATAGGTAGAAAACGATAATGGCCAAGTAAAGCACCCTTAGGTATCTGTATTTATATAATTAAACTTTTATTACTTTGATGCGTATTTGCTTTCTTAACCAGGAAAATCTGCACGTTGTGCTTGCACAATGGCGGCTATGGTTCATAATACTACTGTGAATCAACTATTTTTGTTATTTGGTAAATTTTCTGTAATATTTCTAGGTTTATTATGTAGGTTGAAATAAAATCTAAAAATATGCTTATAATGTATGTTTAGAAATTTAAATTTTTACTTTGTTATTAGAACAGTTCGTTATTTTTAAGCGTTATAGTTGAATTAGCTATATTGATCATCTGTTTAAAATCCTAAGCCAAATTCTACTTTGTGTTTTGTTTGTTCCAAATCTTGGCCGTATGTATAGATAGAACCTTGCGGTTTTCACACACAATTTTTTGTGAAACTCATGAAGCCGTAAACAAAATTTTCATAGCCTTCTTCGTTTATGAGATACAGGGCGAAATAGAAAATTTTGCATTTGACCCCCTCGTATCTCGGTTATCCTTTAACTTAACGCAAAGGGAAAAATTGCTGCTTATGCAGTTTTTTACGCTGGATCCAGTGCCGTAGTCATATTTTTCATTTGAGTTGTTATTTTTTAGATATGACCCAAAGTTTTGTTTTTTTAAATGGGACACCCTGTATATTTGTCCAGAAATTGATTTGTCCTTTTAAAAGCTTCTCAAAAATATATAATAATATGGGTCTATTTTAATAAATAACAATTATGATCCCAAATTTTGCAGTAGGCCATGCAAAACAATGCTGCCTTTTGTTTAAAGTCGTTAACAATATCTACAACCTAGCAATAAATCAAAATAAATATGTAATTAAATCTATTTATCAAAATATGTATTGATAATTTCGCACCAAAAAAGTACCACCTACCTAGAATTATGTAACACAAAAACAAAACAGTAATAAATTATTATGTAACAAGCTTTTCAGCAAAAATCAACTGTCGTATAAGAACTACACTAACCAAGGAAATCAAAAGAACTGTTCAAACTGATTTCCATTTTGTTCTATGCATGCTTCGCACAATTTTCGTATTCGTTTTAGGGAATTAAGCAAAATAACGGGATGATTTTGTAAATAGCGAAAATTTTCGCTTATTGCATTTCCTAAATCTTGGATATTATCATAGTGGTCTTTGTAAATTCTATTTTCCAGATATCCCCATAGAAAGAAATCTAAAATCGACAAATCTGGGGACCTAGGGGGCCATCTTATAGGTCCATTTGTTCCGATCCATTGATTGGTAAAATTATTGTCCATAAATAATCTCTCGTCATTCCAGAATTGTGTGCAGGAGCACCGTCCTGTTGAAAATAAATTTCGTTAATTTGCGCTAGAGGAACATCGTCAAGTAATTCAGGTATAGCTGCCTCTAAAATTTCTATATAGCGATTGGCTGTTAGATTTCCTTCAAATATATAAAAATTTATATGTGTTCCTAATATGAAGCAGGACACATTTAGACCAAACCTGCCCTGCTATCTTCTGGGAAATATTTGATGTTGATTTTCCTGGGACCAGAATCTACTATTGTGCCTATTGAGTATACCAAAATTACTGAAATGTGCTTCGTCTGACCATATAATCTTCCTTTCAAAATCTCTAACCATATTTCTCGAAACCAATTGCAGAAGACTACCCGACGTTCTGCATCCCCTGGCTGTAAGTGCTGCACGAGCCTAAATATGTATGGGTGGTATTTGTGCTTTTTTAGAATTTCTTGAACTCTAGTTTTTGGAATCCCTATGCTCTTTTCACTGGCCCTACAAGGGTTTGTAGGGTAAGCTTATGCATTAGCCAAAACCATAATTTCCTCAGCCTCCCGATTTTCTTTTTTATATGTTTTCGTACGGGGTTTGATAAATGATCCGTGATTAAGTAAATTCTTTTTTATCCGATAAAAAGTGGATATATTAGGTTGCCTCCTTTCCGGATATCTAAATAAAAATTAAGCAATAGTATTTCAACATACCTAAAAATTAACTATTTACCTGTTAAAATATATCTCAGAAGCCGCTTCAACATTTTCATTACTTAATATAAAACAAGCTAACATATCGTACTTTTCATAATGTTCGAAAGTTTGGTTTTCTTCCATAATAATACAAATATATTTTTACACAATAAATACCTAAATACAAAAAACTAGCGCTATATTTTATATACCTACGCGTACAAAATTGGGAAATGTCATTTGCTTCCAAGAAAACAAAAGAAAACGGCATCGTTTTGCATGGCCTACTGTAAAATTTGGGATGATAATTATAAAAATTAGGATTTTTGTTGTTGTTTATTAAAATAGACCCATGCTATTATATATTTTTGAGAAGCTTTTAAAAGGACAAATCAATTTCTGAACAAATATACAGGGTATCCCATTTAAAAAAACACAACTTTGGGTCATATCTAAAAAATAACAACTCAAATGAAAAATATGGCTACGCCACTGGATCCAGCGTAAAAAACTGCATAAGCAGCATTTTTTCCCTTTGCGTTAAGTTAAAGGATAACCGAGATACGAGGGGGGTCCCAAAATGCAAAATTTTCTATTTCGCCCTGTACCTCATAAACGAAGAAGGCTATGAAAATTTTGTTTACGGCTTCATGAATTTCACAAAAAGTTAGCTCAGGTTCGTGAAAACCGCAAGGTTCTATCTTTAAAAATAAGCGAGATACCCTGCTTTTGCAACCAAATCCGGACACCCTGTACATTCTTGTTATTTATTATTGTGCAGTTTTTTTAGACCAAAGTTTTTAAAACCCTAAAATTAAAGAACTCCGTATGCTTGCGTAAGTGACGTAACAGTTAAAAATGCATTAAATAATAACATCAGTATTCTCATTAGTTATTTTTACACCACTTGCTGGCCAATTTCTTGCTTTAATTGATCTCCACTAATGTATTAAATTGTACTTTAAATTTTTAAGTTTTAAATCAATAAATCTCTAAAACTACTTAACTAAAGTACATGATATTTTAATCATTTTGAAGAGAATCGAAAGACCTTTAAAATGACGTATCACTCGACCCCCCTTTCCATTTAAGATTTTAGGAGCGGTGCCACCCCCGCCTAGGGGGCTGCAGGTATGAATGTGATTTTATGATAATTTAGTGCCCCTTTCGAAAACATAATCGAGGGTCCGAGCGGTTTTCAAAAAAAATTATGAGCTGCCCCTAAATGCCTCTGTTTCGTTTTCGATGCGGCACCCTGTATATGTGTTTCTAAATGACTATGCACTGAATTAAATTTTCTTTCACTATTCCTAATAAAAGGAAAGATTCATAAAGAGGGAAGTTCCGGGCGAAGGAAATTTACCGATTTTTTTCGAAAATAATTGCATTAAATCGTGCAAACCGTGTATAATTTCTCAACCAGAAAAGCAACTAATTCTGCTAGCTTCACTAAGGTAGTGGCACAGCATAAATTCGAATTCGTATTTTCAGCATCCTTGAGATCAAATCTTTAAAAGGGCAGGGAACCGTCCTGTGCCAAAGCAAGCGTAGATTTTCATGAAATTAAAGCCAACGACGCAACTTGGTGGAACTGAGAGATTTATTGGCTGCGTCTGAAGCATCGGGTTGTATTAAGTACACTTGGGCTAGAAAAATAAAGCAGCATTCGGTTTAAAGCTAGGGAAATATGTCGCCGTCGTAAGTGTTTAACTTAATTAGCGTGGCCCGTTTATTAAACCAGTCAATTTTTTCTTCTGGCAAAGACTGTCGTTTTCTTTTTAACTGAAAATGTTTTGGTTGTATTTTCGCATTTATTTTATAAATTGACGTAGCTCCATTTCACATGTTGTCGACGTAATTTAGTAGAATAACTGCAACTACCCAAACTTATCATATTGAAAATTGTAATAATGACGTTTATTAAATGATACAAAACCATGCAAATAACCATCAGTAAAGTCCAACTTAAGACTGATACTAAAACTAGATTTTTTTAACAATAATAAAAGAGGGGTCGGTCAAGTTTCCCCCCCGAATCAAACAAATTTCAAAAATAGATACACTATCATTTTGCACACAATAAATACAATTTTGCACACTCACCCAAGATATTTTTTTAAACAGGGCGCAAACTTGACCGTTCCCCCCGTCTTTCAAAATATCTAAAAATATTTTTACATCAATCGTCCCGTCTAATTTTGCACAATTTTGCACACTAGTTTTCAAATTTTGCACACCCTCCTAGAAAAAGTTAAGGGGGGTCAAAAATTTGCAGTTTCCCCCCGTTTGTCACTACATTGAAAAACTTTACAACATTTTCAAATGTATGTATAATTATTTAGTTTATATTAACCCTAAGACAATTACAAAATTTGGCTAGTTATATAGTTACTGATTTTCACACAGTGTTCTAACACCATCCTGTCGAATAACTCTACGAGTTGGATTTTTCCAAATTTACATATCATACACTTTATAAAAGAAAGTTAATAGAATCTTTATTAATAGGGTGTTACTATTGAAAGTGACATATTTTAAATATACAGGGTGAGTCGGGAGGATCGCCCCAAACTCCAGGAGTGTGTTCTATGAAAGATACTGATTTAAAAAAACTCATATGTTCTTATTCGATTCTCATTTGTTTTCAACTTACAGCATAAATTAGAATATAAACAAGATCTAACAAATTAACGTTTCAATCATTAGATTTCATCATATTAAATGTTCAAAAATGCCCCCATTGAGCTTTAAACATTTTCGGCTTCGTCTACGTAGGGCACCTGTTGCTCTTCTAATTGCCTCATGCCTTTCTTTAATTTCATCTGCAATATTTCTGATACGCTGAATAAGTGCTTCTCGAGTGTCCACTCTCACTTTGTACACTCATTTTTTAACCAGCCCCATAAACAGAAATCGAGTGGAGTGAGGTCAGGAGATATTGGAGGCCAAATAATAGGACCACCGCGACCAATCCAACGCCTTGGAAACCTCCCGTCTAAGTGTTGCCTGACTTGATGTGCGAAATGTGCTGGAGCTCCATCATGCTGGAAGTACGGGGTGTCCCAAATTCGAAGGTGACCATTGGAATCTTGGAAACCGTAAGAGATACGAAAAAGTTTAAATTATGGCAAAGTTGCGTATTTTGGTGCTCAATAAAATGCCGTTTGGAAATTGAAAAAATTCCGACTAATTTCGGAGATAACCGAAAAAAACCGAAAGGTCAAATTTTTTTATTTATTTTCTGCTGACTTTATTTAAAGAGATATTACAAAACAAATTGCACTTTTTCATTGCCACTTTTTTAGTTTTTTAAAGTGGCGTTATTACTTTTTTGATTTGACGTTTCGGTTTTTCGGATCCATCATCAAGTTCATTTTTTTAAATACGGACCTGGATTTTTTATTTCAAATTTCGAAAGAGCTCGAAATTCTAAGCACAACAATATATCGCACATATTATTTTAATCAATTATAATACTCTAAAATTGGTAAAAACATAATTTATATTTAAAATACGTTAAGGTGGCTATGAAACAATAATAAATCCATGAAATTATTATTTTAAGTTACCATGGAGATTTATACTGACGTTTACTAATATAATACTCATTGTAATGTTTTTTTTTTAACTGTAACACACAGCTATAACGCGCCAACGTTGTAGCAACCGTTTAATAGAACAACACAAAAATTGTTTGTAACCTTTATTTAGAAAAAACTAAAGCTAGGTATATCAGAAGTGACAACATAAATAAACAAACTTATCGAATTTTTAAAACTAAAGTATACAAAAATAATTACATATTATAAAAGGTATTCAAACTGAAAACCCTGTGCTTCAATGCATTTTGCTGCAAGTCTACGAATTTTTAATATCGCCCGTTGTATGGTTCTAGCAGGAATGGCTCTAACCTCCCTAATTAAATTTTCTTGAAGTTGGTTAATGTTATCGGGTATATTGCGATATAAACGATTTTGTAGAAACCCCCATAAGAAGTAATCCAACGGATTAAGATCAGGACTTCTCGCAGGCCATCGCACAGGTCCAGTATTTCCGATCCATTTATTTGGAAACAAGGCATCTAAAAATTGTGCAACTTCACGTCCATTATGCGGTGGTGCACCATCCTGCTGCCACCACAACTGTCGCAAAATATTTAGTGGCTCGTTTTCGAGCAGTTCAACAACGTTTTCTAATATTAATTCGCGATATCTATTTGACGTTAGGGTACCTTCATATATTATTGGACCTAGAATTTTATTGCGCCACATCCCGACCCATACATTGAAAGATACTCTTCCTTGTGCTCTTACTTCCTGATGTTGATGAGGGTTATCTACCGACCAATAATGCTCATTATGTCGGTTAAAGATTCCATAGGTTGTAAAATTACACTCGTCAGTCCAAATTACCTTAGATAAAAAATTGTTATCTTCCTCACATTTATTTTGAAGCCAGTTACAAAAATCCATTCGTCGGATATCGTCACCTGGTCTAAGTTTTTGACTAAGGTGAATTTTGTATGGTCGATACTTATTGGCTTGTAATGTGCGCCATATTCGCATTCTAGGTATTTGCAACTCATTTTCGTAAAACCTAGTTGACCCCCTAGGAGCATTATTGACCTTAAATGAAAAAAAAGTATAAGATATGAATTTAAATTAAAACTTTATTATTTTACCGTATTAATGATGTTTTCCTCTTCATTTTCATCAACTCTACGACCATATTTATTTCTAGGTTTGTTAAAGCTTCCAAATTGTAACAAGTTGGTATCAAGTTTAGCAAAATAATTTTCATGAGGCTGTCTTCGCTCGGGATATTGAATAAAATATTCTTGACTTGAAAGTCTAGAGTTTCGATTTAATTTGTAATAAATTCGTAGCATATCACGTTTTTCTAATTTGGTAAACATTTTTTATTAGTTATAACGCACAATAAATAATAAAAAACGATAAAAGAAAATGTCACTGTAAATCACCATAGTAACGTAACTCAAAATAATAATCAGATGTTTTTTTTGTTTCATAGCCACCTAACGTTTTTTAACATTAAATTTTGTTTTTATTAATTTTAAAGCCTTATAATTTATTGAAATAATATGTGTGATATACTGTTGTGCTTAGAATTTCGAGCTCTTTCGAAATTTGAAATAAAAAATCCAGGTCCGTATTTAAAAAAATGAACTTGATGATGGATCCGAAAAACCGAAACGTCAAATCAAAAAAGTAATAACGCCACTTTAAAAAACTAAAAAAGTGGCAATGAAAAAGTGCAATTTGTTTTGCAATATCTCTTTAAATAAAGTCAGCAGAAAATAAATAAAAAAATTTGAACTTTCGGTTTTTTTCGGTTATCTCCGAAATTAGTCGGAATTTTTTCAATTTCCAAACGGCATTTTATTGAGCACCAAAATACGCAACTTTGCCATAATTTAAACTTTTTCGTATCTCTTACGGTTTCCAAGATCCCAATGGTCACCTTCGAATTTGGGACACCCTGTACATTTGCCTTCTGATGTTTAGGGGAACATCCTTCAGTAGTCATTGTAATTCATTTTCGAGAAATTCACAATAGTAGTCCCCTGTGAGGCGATTTTCCAAAATAAAAGGGCCAATGACCGAGACATACCTGAATATGTTTTATTCATAATTCATTGGATTAAATTTTGTAAAGTATTCTCAACTTCTCTAAATTAAGACCAAAAAAATTTGTTTTTGTTTATAAATATTCGTAATTTGCCTATCTTTTTCTTCTGTCACTATGGTTTCATTGGTTTCTCATTTTTCGGCATCCAGCCAGCTTTGACAGTGTCGTGTTTTTTTTTTCAGTCATAATTTTGGTTCTGCTCAGGAGCAATTCGCCAGCTGTATTCGGGGACACCGAATGTTATCGGGTTCTTACTCCCTTCTACTAGTGGCGCCAGCAGTGGACTCCACTGTAATTATTATTTTATTTTTTGGGCATTCGGTTGGCATAAGTCTGAAGTGAGGAAGAATGATGGCGGGGAATGTCAAACTTCTTCGGTTTTCTGGAGCTGATTTTCTCGCCTCTTTCTATTGGCACTCCTTAGAGGTGCAACATGTGTCCGGCTTTATAAAAGTGCCTTAATGGACCAATTTTTTAAAGTACTGAAAGTATGTCATAAGTAATTTATTTTAAAGTACAGTACCGTTGAAAGCCTAAGGCCTATTTATGCACATCATCTGGCCCTAAATTTTGGTCCCGTTTTGTTTGGTTCCACATTTGATCAACCACGTGGTAAGTCGATTTTCAAATTAGTTTCCTGCTGTGAGCTAATTCGCAATTATCTTTTATAAACAGAATGGCGTCCTGAATTTTGTTTTTGGCTGTCGGTCCTCGAGAAGCCTTTCTAGATGTCTGGAAATTCCCTTTATTGGTGACCGTTGACGTCGAAGGAGCCCTCTAGATGACTAGAGGTAAGGCAATGTCTTTGAATAGTTGTGTTGTAAATAACTTGTTTTTGCACACTCCATGTCGATTTTATTTTAAGACAAACAATCGTTTGTAGGGTTTCAGGTTAAGAATTCAAGACATGGATTTGGGATATAGTTACAAGTTTATGGTGTAATTTTTGGGGTACATAAACCAAGAGTTCTACAATGGTTTTGGAGTTCCTTCCTGTAAGAGTACGAGGAATTAATTCTTAATTTTTATATTTATAAATTTTAAATAAAGTAGCAGAAAGGAAGTAAGTAACCTATTTTTTTGTAAAACAGCCTTGGCGAAATACTTTATACTTTTTATAACTTTTTCCTTGCGGCAGTGTGGTAAAAGAAAATTCATGAATTTTTCATTCCCTGTGCGCTATTTAATTTAATTTTCATATTTACATATTTGTGTCATGACATTTCGCGAGATGTTCACAGGTTGATGATATAATAGTAATAACGTTCTATCACATTTCACATATTTGATATATTTTATATATATTTTACATTTTCTTGATTTACTTTTTTTATATCTTAATGTCAATTGAATTTTTGAATGTAAGCTAAATTTCACATGTCAAAAATTATTTTATAAAACAACTCAAAAAAAAAAACAAAAGATCTAGGTATCATTAAAATTTGACAGTCTGCACTTTATATAATGTTTTATTGAAAAGCCCTCCAAATCTTTATTTTGTCTGCACTTAAATATCAATATAGATTTCTTCCTAATTGAGTAACAGTCAATTAGGTGGCGCCCATTTTAATTTCGAAAGGTGTACCCGAGAACCTGCAACCTATAGCTCTCCGAAAAGATGACTGGCTGCCGTTCGCATGTATTGGTAAGTTCATAAGGACTTTACGCCATAAGTTTTGTACTACTTTATTCACCTAATTTTGCACAATTTTGCTCACCTATTTTTAAAAGATGCACACTCTCCTAGAGAAAGTTATAGTTCACCGAAAAATTGCATTTCCCCCCCATAAGTCACAAAATTGAAAAACTGTCGTGCTACTCGTTTCACCTAATTTTGCACAATTTTGCACACCTATTTTTAAATTTTGCACACGCTCCTAGAAAAAGTTATGTCAGAAATTTGTATTTTCCCCCCCCCCGTCAGTCACAAGATTGAAAAACTGTTGTACTATTCGTTTCACCTACTTTTCTAAGGCAAATCGCCCTTCAACTGACAGCAATATCTGGGTCAACTTACTTGTGTGAGTCTGCATTTTCTGAAATGAAGATAATTAAGTCAAAATATGGCAATCGACTAACTGACGATCATATGTCATCATGCTTGCGATTAGCACTCAGTGGTTATGTACCATCTTATGAAAAGTATGCTGAGGACATGCAGTGCCACGCTTCAACATCCAAAGTCAGTCCTTAGTTAAGTTTAACACCATATGTAACTCTTTTGTTTTGTAACAACCAATAAACTTGCAATTTTGAATAACTATGAGTTTTTTCATTGATATTGTAGAGAAGAACCTAACTAAACCTTGACTAAAATAATGTATATATATATATGCTACGGTACACCCTACCTAGGTAGGTAGGTAGGGTGCATCGTGTATGTACGACAACCCTGTATCACACACACTTGCAGCCTCTCAGAGTCGATCGTAAGTAGTCTAAAAATATTGAGGTAGATCGCCAGCAGTTTAAGTTTGAGCACCCCTGCTATAGAGTAATAAAACCTTAGGTATACAAAAGGACAGGGATTTAAAAGGATCTTTATTATTATTTCTATAAACAAAGTTTACCTACGCCTATGGACGAATCCGAAATTGAGCCAAACTGGACGGAATTCCCCATTTTATTACTCCATACATTTCTGAAATAGGCCATACAATGTAACAGTAATAAAATACAATTTAGCACCTGTATCTTAAGCCATAAGTGCCCAAAAAGAGCACTAAAAATATATCTGGATAACATATTTACGTATCAAGTAACAATATTTTTACTCGTAAGCTAAAAATGTATGCAATTCTCGTAAAACTAACTGATCTATTGCGATGTAAATAAACCAATTACCTGGAGCCAAGCACATACCAAAGAATGCTTGTGACAACATGGTAGATTACAGCCATTCTTGAGCTATATAGTCCTTGTTTAAAAGAAAATGCAGCTGCACTTCCTAACCTTCTGAACGGAAAATGTACGATTACAATAAATCTTCCAAATGAAGTAATTCTAAGTCCAATGCCTTTTTTGCCTTTTAAGTGAACTTCATGGAGCTTAAGAATTAATTTTTATCGTAACGGGGTGTAGTTAATGCCTTTTCTTGCTGAATGCTCGTTTTAATAATGCATGAGGCGGTGTGGTAGTATGAAATACATGCAGTATCTCACAAAAATTACATTTTCGTCGGTTTACTTTATGATCGTCTCCATGGTGGTGGAGCATACAATGCGGCTCTTTAATGTCCCCCCTCCCTGTTATTTTGTGAACCGGTGAACCCAAAACTTAAATTTTGCATACTTCAATAGCTATACAGGGTGTCAATTAAGTACTTGTACAAATTTTAAGGGGTGATTCTTTGACTAATTTTAGGATGAAAAGTTCATATGAACATGGGTCTGAAACAGATTTGTTTCTGAGATACAGGTAGTCCAAAAAAACAATTTTATTTGGTTTTTTGCTTACATTTTTGTTAAGGAACACGACAATTGGACAAAATTTGGGATTCTGGGTATATTGATGACGAGAAATTCAAATATTAACTTAGCTTTTTATTTAATATTAGAGGGCGCCACATATAGTGTCGTTCCTAAATTTAATTAACCATAACTTTTTTGTGAAGCCTTTTATGTCATTTTTGACTAGGCAGACCTATTCTCCATTTAATTCTACATAAAAAAGGTGCTCTTAGTATTTGTCACTAAAAGCAGTTATTTTGGATAAAAAAGGGGTTGAAGTTAAAGCTGCCTTGAAATTTTTTAAATTGGATCATTTTCGAGATTTCGAAAAATAAGCAAAAAAAAATATCTTTTATTAATTGTATTATCAGGTAAAAAACTTAAATCATTTACGAGACTAAAACTAAACTAGTTAATAACATTATTTTACAATAATTGTTGAAAATGACCACCGCCTACTTCAACCTAAATATACCTGGCGTCTTATTAATAATGGCACAAGATTCAAATATCCTATTTCTTAGATCTTGTTCATTTTGGACTAGACTTTTATAAATCAAAGACTTCCAAGTGACCCCACAGAAAAGAATCCAAAGGATTCAAATCTGGTGATCTGGGAGGCCAGGCTTGTGGTCCAGCTCTTCCTATCCAACGGTTTAATTCTCGTCCAAAAACTGACGCGCAACGACCCTAAAGTGTGGCGGAGCTCCGTCGTGCATTAACCACATCTTGTTTCTGGTTTCTAAATCAACTTCTTCTAAATGGTTGGGGAAGTTCGTGCTCCAAAAACCTTCACCATTAAGCCTTTGCGGAAGAATGCAAGGTCCAATAAGGTGATCACCGATAATTCCTACCCAAATATTGAGAGAAAATTCTCTGATAGCATTCGGATTATCCTCAGCCCAGATATGGTTGTTATGAAAGTTAATTATAGAATTTCGAGAAAACGAGGCTTCATCTGTGAAAAGCACTTGGCTTAAGAAATCCGGGGTTCGGACTCATCTATTACGCAACCAAACACAAAAATCGAGTCTGAGGAGAAAATCTCTAGGTAATAGAGCCTGCACACGTTGCATATGATAAGGATAAAGTTGTTGGGGGCCTTAAAATTTGCCAAACAAGTGCGTGTGTAATATTCAATTCAAGAGCTATTTTCCGTGTACTAGTTTGCGGGTCTTCTTCAATTCTGTTTAACACAGCTTCTTCGATCTCAACTGTTCGAACTGTTGCAGGCTTTCCTGGAACATCTGTTGTCCTTTTAAAGCTGCCAGTTTCACAAAATCTTGCGTAAATATTAATGAAAGTTTGGATGTGTGGCATCACTCGTTGAGGAAATCGCGCCTGATACATTCGTCTTGCAGCTTGTGCATTACCGCGAGCCATTCCATAAGTAAAATGAATGTCTGTCATTTCTGCGTTGGTATATTGGTACTTTTTAAACAAAACACACGATAAATTATTACTTATAATGCCAAATGATAAAAAATTACTTGTTTTATTCTAAATCAACTGCCATGACTGATTCTGCTACCATGGAAACCTCTTAATTGTTTTCTAAGGCCTGCTATGGATTCACCTATACTAATTTCTTGTGCACTGCGGCTGCAGAGGAAAAATGCAGCACATTTTTACGATTTTATTATTTTTATCCAATTTTCACCAATTTGTTAATTGTGATATGTTAATGTGATAGAGTAACACAGCACATGATTTTGAAAAAGTATTTTTTCCCTTATTTTTCAAAATCTCGGAAATGATTCAATTTAAAAAATTTCAACGCAGATTTAACTTCAAACCCTTTTTTATCCAAAACGGCTGCTTTTAGCGACAAATACTAAGAGTAACTTTTATGTAAAATTGAATGGAAAATAGGTCTGCCTAATCAAAAATGATATAAAAGGCTTCACAAAAAAGTTATGGTTAATTAAATTCAGGAACAGCACTGTATGTGGCGCCCTCTAAGATTAAATAAAAACTAAGCTAAAATTTGAATTTCTCGTCATCAATATACCCAGAATCCCAAATTTTGTCCAATTGTCATGTTCCTTAACAAAAATATAAACAAAAAACCAAATAAAATTGTTTTTTTGGTCGCACTGTATCTCAGAAACAAAGCTGTTTCAGACCCATGTTCATATGAACTTTTAATCTTAAAATTAGTTAAATAATCAACCCTTAAAGTTTGTACAAGTACTTAATTGACACCCTGTATAATAAAAATAAATAAATAAATAAAAATGTCTTTTATTTCGAAAATTAATTTTACAAAAAAAAAGGATTACCCAATACGTCAAAATTTTTTTGCAACGAAAAAACGTAACTAATTTAAACAACATTAAGCTACACAGCATATATATGATAATAAATTATTTAATACTAGGAGAACTGCGGATGCTCATTTAGTATAGGAAAAATAAGCAAAAAGAAAAACAATAATATCAATAGTAAAGCGTTAATAACTATAGTCTGTTTCAGAAATGTATAGAGTAATAAAACCTGACTCATTAGGTATGCAAAAGGATTACAGGGTGACCCACCAATAATTGCAATTTTATTTCAACAAAATAAAAATTATATATAATATGTACATAATATATGTAGATAAAATAATTGTTATTATATATTATTATACAACAATTAAATTATAATAGGTTATATTCTTTATCATCTGAGAAACTGTCCTCACCTCTTGACATTAAAATTAAAAGGTCAACCGTCTGATCGATCAGGTTGTCAAGATCCCACATTTTCTCTTCCTGTTTAAATATATGCCGGACTGCTTTTCGCGAGTTCTATGGTGTCGCTTCCTTAATAGCTTGATCAGTCAGTAGCTTAACATCTTCCATTTTAAATGTCGTGTTTTGTCTTCATAAAAATCCTTTCACTTGCGCCTGTATAAGTTCTACAAGATTTAGTTCTCAATGATATGGCGGTAAGCGCAGCACAGTTACATTATATTTTTCTGCTATATCTTCCACAGCATGTTTCATAAAACGATTTTTGTGTAATTTTGCTATCGCTAGTATTTCTTTCTTTACCAAAGTGGGTCCAAACTCAATACCTTTGGTAGTTAGCCAGTCGATAACTTTTTTTTAAATTTTTAAATAAAACAAACGTTTTCGATTTTCACTTGTATTTTATCAAACATGGCATATGTTTCGATGGCACAGCAACGTTTTCAAATGTAAAGATTTTTAAACAAACATTGTATTTATAATGGACTATTGTCTATGCCGAACAATATAATGAAAAAAGGTACCTCATAAAACTTATCTAACATTATGGTTGAGTAAATAAGACATTGGTCATATAATATGGGAATTTTACAATTACAAGAACTAATAATAAAGATGGCTTAATATATCTAATCGGTAATAAGTACAAGTATACATAAAATTGGTCTACACATAATACAGAATTTATGATAAAAATATGAAAGTGAAAGTAAAAACAATACAGTATGACTAAAAACTAAATAAAATTATTAATGTAAATTTAAAATAGGAGAATTGTTAATTTCTAACTGGTCGTTTAAAATAAGATCGGAATGTTTGAATTTATTAATTTCTAAAGCTTCTAAGAAATTTAATTTTTGCCTTTTTTGTTCTATGTGTAAAATTTTGAAACTGTCATCAAAATTGTGGTTCTCTGTTTTTAAATGGCCTGCGTAAGTAGAGTATTTGTTTTCATTTAAATAAGAGTCGGTGTGATCTTTAATTCTAGTTTTAAACGATCTACCAGTTTGTCCAATATAAAATTCATTGCATGAGCCACAATTTAATTTATAAACGCCACTTTTTTTGCCTTTTTCAGATTTATCTTTGTTGTTCTTAATTATTGAACCTAAATTATTATTAGTTTTATACGCTACTTTAATTAGTTGGCTATTTAAAAAACGTTTTATATTAGTACTAGGTTTGCCAATATAAGTAAGGATAGAGAATTTATTTTTTGGTTTATTGGTAGGATATACTTCTTTTATAGCTTTTTTATAAGACATTTTAGAATAAATGTTATTGATTAAAGTGGGTGTGTATCCATTGTTAACCGCAATTTGTTTAATAATGTTAAGTTCTAAGTCGAAATTTTCTTTTGACACAGGTACGTTAAGTAAACGATATATCATACTGTTATGTTATGGAAAATGGCGGATTCCGTTTTTGGCCAGTATATCCAGAACAGTCAATTTGACAGCTGCCAAAATGTGACATTATTCGGACACATTTTTAAGACAAATAAGATGGCGTATACGACACGTCTTCATCGTTTTTTGTTAACCCGCAAACCGCCTCAACTTTCATTTTTCTTATGGCCTCCATATTGGATTTTTCGGAAAGAGCCTAAAATTTCCAGTCTAGTGATATTTCACAAGTGCATTAAAGATTTTAGAATCATCGAAATATTACACTTCGTAAAGTTAGGTTTCAGTTTTTTCTAAGGAGGCCATGATTTAAAGTAAAGTTAGCTTTCAATGCTTTTCTAAGGAGGCCACGATTTATCGGTAACAAAATTGGATTTTGACTTTGACATTAAGTTAAACAGTTGAAAGTATCAAAGCTGTGTTTTAATAAGTAGTAGGTTCGCTTTTATCCCATAAAATCATAAATCTGACACATAAATTGTCAAAACCTACAGAAAATGGCTGGCATTCCGTATTCAAATGAAGAAAAGATTGACATGTTAGCTCTGTACTTTCAATCATACAGAAACGCCGACGTTAATTTAATTAACCATGGTGCCTTCGAACCTAGAAGCGGATACAATAATAACAATGAAAATCGAGACAGAAACATTTTACAAGCTATCAACGAAAACCCTAGTGCATCGGTAAGAACTGTAGAACAGGAAACTAATGTGCCAAAATCAACAGTACAGAGAGTTTTAAAAAAGAATAAGTACCATCCATACAAACCCATAATAGTACAAGGATTTAAGGAAACTGATTTTCCAAGACGACTACAATTCTGTGAGTGGTATACTAGGAGATGTAATGAAAATCCTGATTTTGTAAATCATGTCTTGTGTTTCGATGAAAGCAGGTTCACGAAATGTGGAGTCTTTAATAGGCACAACCGTCATCATTGGGCTGTGCAAAATCCTCACGAAGTGGCAGAGACACGTCTACAGATCTGATTTGGAAGTAACGTTTGGTGTGGGATCATTGGTAAGTTAATCTAACCAATCTTTTTTAAATAGGCACGAAATGATGGTCAAATAATAATCTTTTTTTTTTTCGTTTAGTTCTTTAATAATACTAAAAGAGTATAATCTAATAAAAAAAAGTAAAACGTTCTACTCTAGTCAGTCAACTTACTTTTTTGATATTGTATTACATTTTTATTCAATCATTTTGTATTGTAGTAGAACCTATAAAAATAGAATTGGGTTCTATACATTTATTAACACTTTATCTAAATTTTCTGCTGATTTAGCTAATTCTCTAAAATTATTTTGATTGTGTGAATTTAATGATTTATTATTACCCGAGAAGCCTAGTTCTTGCGTTATGAAAAAAATACCATATTAATCAAATGTCGAATTATTTTTAGATTTTCATTATGATTTATAGAAAGGCGTTCAGCCGTATTTCCGAATAATTTAAATTTTAAAGCGCAAGGGGTTTTTTCTTTTCATATTTTATGTTTTATTAAGGCACGGTGTACTTCTTTAAGATTATCATATCACTGAAATAAATTGATTTAGTATTTCCGAAATTAATATGCAAAACCAACCAATTAATTTATTACGGTTATTACTTCCTGCTAACCAAATGTTTTTCTTTTTCATAATAAAGCTGAATAGGTTTCAACTGTATACAAGCTAATATCTACTTTTTAATAAAGATAATTTTTCCTCTATAATTTAAAGTTTGCTAGACTGTTGGGCACCTATTTATAAAGTATTAATCATTTCAGGAAATCGACTTATTGTATCATTTTTATTTGACTACAATCTAAACGGGCTGAGGTACCTAGAGCTTTTGCGAAACCAGGTTGTACCAGCCTTACGAGCTATTCTAACGGAAGATGAATTAAGAAGAACTTGGTTTTTTTAACATGACGGATATCCGGCTCACAATACCATTCAAGTCAGGAACTTCTTAAGAGAGCAGTTTGACGAAAGAATAATTTCTTTAAATGGTCCAATATCTTGGCTTCCTAGATCCCCTGACCTGTCGCCCTTGGATTTCTATCTCTGGGGTCACACGAAGAATGAAATCTATGAATTTGATTCCCCCGTGACCATAGAAATCCTGAGACAAAGAGTTCTGGATACATTTAGAAATATTAACCGAAATACACTTGCCAGGGTTGTACGAAATAAAAGTTACCAATTGTCAAAAATGTCTCGATGCAAATGGACGTTTTGCAGATTTGTAAATTAATGTTATTCACTTACAAAGTAGTTAAAGCTCATTTAGATTTTCTAAGTAGTTATTTACGTTCATGTTGTATTGAAAATTCAATGCGTTCAATACATTACTTACATATTAATGTAATCTTGTGACAAATAAATTATGGCCTCCTTTAAAAACTATGAAAACTTATTTACGAAGTGTGATATTTTGATGACACTAAAATCTTTAACGCACTTGTGAAATATCACTAGACTGGAAATTTTAGGCTCTTTCCAAAAATCGGAAAATCCAATATGGCGGTCATAAGAAAAATGAAAGTTGAGGCGCGTTGCGGGTTAACAAAAAACAATGAAGACGTGTCGTATACGGCATCTTATTTGTCTTAAAAATGTGTCCGAATAATGTCACATTCTGGATATACTGGCGAAAAACGAAATCCGCCATTTTCGGTTTTTCTCCGATATTTCCCCAACTTATTGATCGATCGTAAATCTGAAGCCAGGTATCGAATGCAATAAGTTTCCTCTAAAATTTTCCCGATTTAACCTTTGCTGTAGGTATAATAGGAGCCGAGATCCCTATATAGAGAAGCGAATCTGGGACACACTGTATGCTGCTAATTTGTGTTGTATTGGGTGATGTGAGCGATTGTGTATCGTACTATCTGTATATGAAGGTTTAGGATAAATTGAAAAGTCGAGTTTATTATTGACCCGTGTAATAGTTAGGTCAAGAAAGTTAATAGAATTGTTGATTTCTGTTTCGATAGTGAATTTTATCTTAGGGTGAATAGAATTAATATAATTGAAAAAAGTGTGAAGTTGTCTATCAGTACCTGTAAATAAGACAAATATATCGTCTACATACCTGTACCAAAATTGACAAAGCTTTGCTAACGGGTGAGCATGAATAAAATTCTTTTCCAAATTATCCATAAAAAACTCGGCTAATAAGGGACTTAATGGGTTACCCATAATAAAGCCTTCCTTTGAAGTATAAATTGTGTTATTGAATTGAAAATAGTTTTGTTTTAGACAAATTTGTAATAAATCCATAATTTCGTTGATAATAACTATGTTAACCTTATTTTTATACAGTATATCCTTTATTAAAGCTATTGTTTCCAATGTGGGATGCTAGGAAATACATTTTTAACGTCAAACAAGATTAATTTTGAATTTTTAGGTATATTTAATGTTGTTGATTAGGCTATAGGAATTTTTTATACTACATTTGGGTGTGAAGGATACAACTGGTCTAATGGGGTTATCTGGTTTATGAAGTTTTATAAGAGAATATAGTTTAGGAGGTTGTGGGTTCATGACTTTTAAAGAAAATTTCTCTGACTCCGTTAATATACAGTTAGTGTTTTCTATTGTTTTGTTAATTTTTGTTTTGTATTTAGAAGTAGGATCCTTAGCGATGACTTTAAAATTATTATCCGAATTAAGATATGTTAAAGTTTTTTCCAAATAATCATTTTTTTGGACGCAAATAACTGTATTACCTTTGTCCGCTTTGGTAAAAATTAGATTATTACCTTGTGATTTTTTATTAATATTTCTAGCTGAGTTTAAATCATTATTGTGACAAGTTGAAATTTGATGTTGTTTAATTATATTGGCAGCTTGATGATTTGTAAAATTATTACTACAGTTTTTCAATGCAACTTCATTCTCTACGCCTAAAATTTCAATATCCCTTTTGTTGAGTTTGTCGAAATTATATTTAAAACCTTTATTAAGCAAATTGAGTTCTGAGTCAGAAAACTCAGTGTTAGTTAAATTTATGAATCTTTCATAGAACTGATGAGTTGAAAATGAAGAAGGATTATATGTATTGACTGTAACCGGTTTATTAGATATTAATTTTTGAAATTTATTGCTTTGGACTAAATATTTTTTATAAATTAAAGTATTGACTTGGTCTAAGATATGTTTCACTAAGTTATCAATTTTACAATGACAATGTAGTTTAAATGACAATAAATAATGAAAATAAAAAGAGTGAACTTTTCTTCGAATTGCACATTTGGTGTCTTCATCAAGGACTTTTGCTGGTCGTCCTGGGATTTTATTGGGAGGTTCCATTTGACCTGCTACCTTTCTCTCCCACAATTTGAAAAAGGTAGACTTTCCAATTCCAGTCATTCGGGAACATCGAACAATATAAATAACAACTTAAAATGATCTAAGCATACTGACACTAAAAAACTAAAAAAACTTTCTACTGCCTGCTTTGCTATTCGATCAGTTTCAAAAGAAGGTCGTCTTCTGCCAGACTTACTTATTTCTCTCTCTTGGAATCCCATCTCCGCCATGGCCTTCCCTTTTGGGGCTGCTGCACCACCGAGCAATTTCTTAGTATTTTTAGGCTTTAAAAGAGAGCAATTCGCTGTTTGTTTGGTCTAAATAATAGAGGGCACTGCCAATACTATTTCAAAAAACATGAAATATTAACACTTCCTGCATTATTTATTTTAGAAACCGTCTGTTTGATGAGAAAACATCTAAACACTTTCCCTGCAAGGCCACGACAGGTATATCCTACCAGAAACTCTAGGCATGACATATACCTTCCCATTCCTTCCACAGAATTAATAAAAAAATCAATTATTTACAACGCCATAAAACTTTACAACCATCTTCCAGAACATTTAAAAACTATCCCCTATGTATACACTTTTCTGAAAAAAAACCAAAGCGTACCTCATTGAAAAACCTTTTTCTCCGTTATTAATTTTTATAATGAATAAGTCTCACTAAAATTGTTTTTATTTGCTTGTTTTCTTATATCTCTTTGGGTGTCATGTTGCTGCATAGCATTTGAAAATATTTTATAAGGAATGAACTGTCTGATAGTCCGTTAACATTAATTATTTTTGTTATACACGCATCAAAATTAACGCACTACTATAAATTGCCCAGCATTTCAATGTGGATTTTTTTGAGAACCGCTGAACGGATTTTGATGAATTTTTTTTAATGTAGATTTGTTTATCGCTAAAAACGCCGCGATGTGAGTTTTTATTAAAATTTTACTTCTGAGCATATACAGGGGCCAACAATGAGAGTAATTTTTCTCCAGAATATTTGAAACACCCTGTGGATCATTTCAGCCGTAACAGCGGGTATACGCTTTATGCAAATTATAGCCCCATGTTTTCTTAACAATTTGGTTTTTGTTTCACGTCAATATCTCTATTTTTAAATGAAATACAGAGTTTATTTTAACAATTTAACAACTTAAAAACAACAATAATAACAATATTGGTGGCAAGGACAAAATTAGAAAAAAATTGAGAATATCAATATCGCGTGTTTCCGCCTCTACTCTGAATAACGGCTTCACATCGACGACTCATACTAGACACAAGGCGTCTAATCTGCCCTTGATCAATGTCGTTCCATAAATTTTGAATGCCGTCAAGAGAGGCTGGTAAGGGCTGATGGTTTCTAAGTTGTCTGTCTATGATGTCCCATAAATGTTCAATAGGGTTGAGGTCTGGACTATTTGCAAGCCAGTCCAGAGTCTCAATACCCACCTCATGCAAATACTCTTGCACTATACGAGCGACGTGGGGTCTTGCATTGTCGTGCATTAACAAGAAATGTTGGCCTATGTGAGTAAAAGGAACAATATGTTCGGAGAAGATGTCAATAATATACCGTTCACTGTTCAATAGACCACCAAAGAAATAAGTTCTGTTCAGATAGTCAAAGAAATTCCTCCCCAAACCATTACAGAACCTCCATTAAATAGCATGGTTTGACGAATGTTACACTGTGAATAACGGTCATTTGGCTTGCGTAGTACTCGTACGCGTCGGTCGGAGCTGTACAAACAAAACCTCGACTCGTCCGTGAACAAGACTCGCTCCCAATCCTCGAGATTCCAGTTTACCATGCTGTCTGGCGAATTGCAGTCTCGCTCTACGATGGTTTGCGTTTAACCTCGGCCCTCTTGCTGGAATTCGGAATCTTAAATTCTGTTCTGCAAGTCGTCTTCTTACAATGGATACACTTATTTGGACGTTATGTGTAGCGTGAAGTTGTACCTGAAGATTTCTTGCTGTTACAAAACGTTCTCTCAAAGCAAGTAACCGAATGAAACGATCCTGGTTCACTGTTGTTCCTCGGTACCTTCCTTGCCCATGGGTCGCTTATGATCGTTAGTTTGCTCAAAACGGTGAACAACGCGCGATATTGATGAATGAGAAACTCCGAGTCTCCCAGCTATAGCACGGTTGTTTAATCCTTCCTCGGCCAATGTAATTGCTGCTACGCATTCGTCGCGAGACAAATTCCTTGTTTGATGCTCCATAGCCAAAATTTTAACACTTTTCAAAAATAAAACTGACACATAATAAACAAACATGACAGTTTGTCAAACTTGTTCATTTCATGGCCTACCCTATTTTAAGATTTTGAATTGTTAAAATAAACTAGTGCGCTTTGATCTTTTGCTCTGTATTTCGTTTAAAAATAGAGATATTGACATGAAACAAAAACTAAATTGTTAAGAAAACGTGGGGCTATAATTTGCAACAAGCGTATACCCGCTGTTACGGCTGAAACGATCGACAGGGTGTTTCAAATATTCTGGAGAAAAATTACTCTCATTGTTGGCCCCTGTATATGCTCAAAACTAAAATTTTAATAAAAACTCACATCGAGACGTTTTCAGCGATAAACAAATCTACATTTTAAAAAAAAATTCACCAAAATTCGTTCAGCGGTTCGCAAGAAAATTCACATTGAAATGCCGTGCAATTTATAGTGGTGCGTTAATTTTGATGCGTAGTGTATATTAGATTAAAGTTATAAATTTTCTTTTACACTTTAATTACTATATTAGTTCAGTACACTTTTTGTTTAACTTCACTTATTTTGCTTGTATAACGATAACAAAATAGAGGTTAAGGTCGCGTAATTTTAATTTCAATGTCATCGAAATTATTCACCTCGCATATGTATGTTTATTTTCTTTTGTTAGGTCACACGGATTCATTAACCGCTTTACCCCGAAATTCAGCCAAACTGGACGGAATTCCCCATTTTATTACCCTATATATTTCTGAAACAGAATATATCAAAGGTAAGAAGAAAAAAAAATGAAGGAGGCCCACCATTCACTCCCACCGCTGCCACTGACCGCTATATCAAAGGTAAAATAAAACGTTCATTTGAAGATCAAAGTAATTTTTTGTATTTATTCTTAAATAACGGTTTGTTAAAGTTTAAATATTCCCTTGGCAAAGAATTGTAACAATTTAATTGTAAGTGAAAGATCTCTTAAACATAGTGCTTCGATGATGAGGCATTAAGATTCTATTAATATTACGAACATTAACAGAATGAATATTTGAACGAAGGACTAATTTGGCTTGCAATGCAACGGAAGAATCCTGGCTAGAATAAATACTTTTTTAACAATTGGCGAAATGTAGTATTCTTCTGTTTTCCATTTTCAACCATTTCAGTTCATTAAGCATAAATGATACAAACTTTCGTCACCCAAAAATAAATCTATAGTGTATCTAAACACGGCCCATAAATAAAATCGCAATAACTAAAACTAGAGAGGACAAGTGACTCACAAAGCATTTTCTTAAGTTAAAATCTAAAAAATGACGATTAATATAAAGTACTTCAAAAAATCATGGATCTTGGGATTAGACCGTGTTAAGATCACATGTGATGTAGAGCGTAACCCGTATTTCTATTGATATTTTTTTTATGTTTAAATATTTCAATAGATTCTCTAATTTTTATAAAATCCTGGAAGCGATGCCAGAATTTTGGTTCTTTTTAGATTTATAATACGGCCAGTGGTATGCTGGTGTTTAGCTTCAGCAGATTGAACAATTTGTTTCTTTTTAATACATCGTTGATGTTCCTTAAATCTAGTTGATATTGAGCGCCATCCTTCCCCACAGGAGCAAGGAATTTTATTATACTCCTTCTGTTTGGAAAGGTATAATATCTTTCGGGAATCGCAAGCATTGTCCAATCTTCTTATGTGTGTTATGTATGTTGTGTGTAGTGCCATGTATGTAGAGAAGAAGAATATTACCTAATGGTGGCTGCTTATCATTATGCTTTAGCGGAATTGGATTAATGTACTTTTTAATTGAACGCGTAATATCTTCAGTGCAATAGCCATTCCCTCTCAGGGCTTCGGCCATTTTCGATATTTCCGATGTTAGAGAATCTTGTTCAGAAATCGAAATAGCTCTAAATACTAGTGAGTCAATTATCGATTTCTTGGCCTCCATAAATATATTCGCTACTACAGGTGATAGATGAGATCCAATAGCTGCCCCTGAAGTTTGTCCATCAGAAGTTCCTTGAAAAATGAAATAAGTAGATGTAAAATATGCTTCCATTAGGTCTATTAAGTTCGTATCAAGTTTATTATGATTTAATTGAGTCGTTGACAGGAGCATTTGTGTATAGTGATTCTACATCGAAACTAACCAAAATATCTTGGGGACCCAACCGGATTGCCTTCAGGGCCAGCTATGGGATCTCCTCTATCACCTATGGTAGCCAGCTCATTCAGAGTTTAGCCTCGTGGAGTAAAGACAATATACTGGTAAAAAAACAGTATTGTCGCACGAATTAAAAATAGCGGAATACTGTGGAAAAATCCAATATGGCGGCCTAGTGCCCGACCCGTTAAAAATTATTACTAAAAAAACTAGTTATCTGCACAAAAACAAGGGATACATAAGAATGAACTGGGGACATTTTGGTATGAATTCAAGATAAGCCTAATAAAATCTTTAAAAAATCGGCATAAAACGTATTAAATTAATTTCATGTTTCGTGCAAGCATTAAGTGGCATATAGAGATAAACTGGTAAAGTTGCAGTACGAATTCAAGATGGCGAAACAAAATTGTGGCCAAATAAAAGTTTAAAAAATCATGTGCATAAAAAATTTTATTGAATTTATTTTAAATTAAGTTCAAATATCAAATTGGCAAGGGCAGAAACTGGTAAAAGATTGGTGGGAATCCAATATGGGGAAAGAAAATAACGCTCAATAAAAATGTTCGAAAAGATCTTTGCGTTTTTGGATCCCTGGACCCCGAAAAACATATTTTTCTCATTTCTGTCATCCAACTGACAAATTTTGGTTAAAAATTAAGGGTCATTTAGGGATGACATGGTTACAAAATTCCAAAAGCTCAATAAAATAGGAAGACTCGGTTTCTTAATAGAGGCATATAAATGTTGAGTCTAAAATTGCGCCGTATCTAAAGAAATTAGTATCTGCGACATAATTTATTGTGTTTACAATTTTTATTTTATAAATATTTCACAAATAAAAAAAAATGGGCACTACCCTGACGAACTTCTACAGTTGCAGATATTTTTAAAAGGGCATGTTACCAATTTGTTTTCTATTTCATAAATTTGAACAAAACCATTCATAAACTTTATATCATTTATTCCATGTCCATATTAAATGTCTGAGATAACATATTTTCTGCAAATACAGCCTTATGGCTCAGGAAGTGTATAATTGGATAATTAAAGTTTTCTCTGTAAAACAGATTGAAGTTTAAAGCAGGATTTCAGCATACTGCATTTCTAAATTTAATATCAGGATCTTTAGATTAGATTTTATTTCGGAATGTAGTTAGCTGAAATTTGAAACCGGGGAAATGCGTCAAAACAAAATACAAAAATATGCTGGTATACATATGTTAAACATTTAATACTAAAATGAATACGAACGGCAAAACTACACTCCTAAACCATTTGGAAACACACACAATCAGGGGATGCATTAGTTTTTGTGATATTTTCTCCTTGAACATTTGAATTTGGCATATAGAGTGTGTCCAAGATTCGCTTCTCTATACAGGGATCTCGGCTCCTATTATACCTACAGCAAACGTTAAATGGGAAAAGTTTTAGAGGAAAATTATTGCATCCGATATCCGGCTTCAGATTTGTCATATATGTATTATAACGTAAGGATTTAATACTACCTAATTATGGCAACATTGTTAGTAGAGTCAGTTGATAGCTCCCGCGATCACGGTTATGATGTATCGGGTCGTATCTAGTAGAAACTTAGTTAAGTTTCCTTAATGTGAAAACTACCAGACTAATAATATAATATAACCTAAATGAAATCATATGAGTGTGTTTTATTGAGAAATACATTACATGGTGACAGCGGTAAAGCGCGTTTAGGTTATTCGGCGGTGACCGGTCGGTCGTTAGGAATTCCAGTTTTTGTGCCGGGTTTTCGGATCAGCTAAATAAATAAATCGAGTGGTACGTTATACGTACGAAATTTGGTCTACTAGGCGAGGTTGCCAACTCGCGAAAAATTAGTAGTCAGGACATCTGACTTGCGTTAACAGGATATCTGATTAGTGCGGGGTGTATTTTTTTTTCTCTCTCGGAATATCTGTACTTTACGATGGGCGATCAAGCAAAGGCCCCCGAAAATTTTAATTTTCACGGAGATATCGGAAAAGATTGGAAACTTTGGAAGCAGAAATTTGAATTATATTTGTTGGCCAGTTCAAAAGGCGATAAAAAAGATAATATAAAAATTGCAGTTCTTTTAAATTTGCTCGGCGATGAAGGGCTCAGGATCTACAATACGTTTGAGTACGGAGAAGACGAGGATGAGAAAAAGTTATCAGTTGTCTTGGATAAGTTTGATAAATATTGTCAACCCATAAAAAACTTAGTATTTGAGCATTTCAAGTTTTTTAAGAGAGAACAACTACAGGGTGAGACAATTGATCAGTTTGTAACAGCTTTACGACAACTTGCCTCAACTTGCGAATTTAAAGAAAAAGATATTCTTATTCGTGATAGACTAGTACTGGGAGTTAAAGACTCACGTATCCAAGAAAAACTTTTACAGTACCCAAACTTAGAACTGGCTGAGGCTATTTCTATTTGTCGTGCGATGGAAGCCAGTGTAGCTACCCAAAAAGAAATTTGCAAAGATACTGTTACAGTTGATGCTATAAACAAGTACGGAGGACGCCTCGGAGAACGAAACATTTCTGGACGCAGTTTTGGACAGTTTTCAAATACAGGGTCTGGTGACAGGCGTGCCTGGCCTAGTGGCGTTAACCAAGGACAGTTCAGTGCTCAAAGAGGACATATTTATGGATCAATGTATGGTAGTGGTAGACAACTTCAAGGTAACAAATGTTTTTCTTGTGGTTTGCAGCATCCTCGAGGTAAGTGTCCAGCTTCTAGTCGTTTTTGTAGCTCATGTGGACAAAAAGGACATTACCGTAGATTCTGTCAGAATCGAGGTAATATTAATGAAATTGTCGAACAATTTGATGAAGCTGTAGGTTTTAGCGATGACTGTAGTGAAGATTATAACGATCAAAAAGACATAGACCCTAATTTTATTGTTTGGACAATTTCGACTAACGAAATAAACGCGATTGAGTGGCTCGAAATTATCAAGGTTTCTAGTGATTACTGTGATGCAAATATTAACTTCAAAATAGACACGGGTAGTCAAGTAAACACTTTAAATTTTTTAGACTTTCAAAAGTTGAATATTCCACAATGTAAACTTTCCAGTGTGTCAACTATTCTGTCTTCTTATTCAGGCCACAAAATTACTGTTATCGGACAGATAACTTTAAAATGCACTTTTAAAAATGTATCACAATATTTACCATTTTATGTTTTAGAGTCGGATTCTCCGTGTTCAATATTTGGTTTAAATGCAATTTATGATTTAAAAATAATCTCAAACAAGATATGTAAAAACTCGTGTAGAAACAATAGTGACATATGCTTAATTAACAAAATTATAACCCTGAATGTAGAGGAAATACTTGCAAATTTCAAAAGTGTCTTTGTCGGTATTGGAAAAATACACAAACAATTTTCAATAACTTTGCAAAACGATGCTGTTCCAAGTATTAGTGGCGCTAGAAAAATACCACTTGCGCTTAAAGATAAGGTAAAGAAAAAACTAGATAGTATGGTGGCTGACAAATTAATTACTCCAGTTACCGAACCAACGGAGTGGGTACATCCTATAGTCGTAGTTCCGAAACCGAATAACGATATTAGAATTTGTATGGATCCAAGAAAATTAAATAAATATATTAGACGTGAGATTTTCGAAATCCCCACACAAGAGATTATTTTTTCTCAATTAGTAGGGTCTAAATTCTTTACCTTACTTGACGCGTCATCTGCTTTTTTACAACTTCCCCTCACCCACGAAAGTTCTTTGTTGTGTACCATATCTACAAGCTTTGGAAGGTATCGATATTTACGTTTGCCCTATGGTGTGTCATGCGCCCCAGAAATGTTTCAGAGATATATGTTCGAACTTTTAGAAGGACTTCCTGGTGTCTTAGCTTATTTTGACGATGTTTTAGTTTTCGGTAAAACGTTAGAAGATCACAATCGCTGTCTTAATGCTGTTCTTCAAAGAATCAACAGTAGTGGACTAACTCTAAACCGAGAAAAGTCTGTCTTTTGTACAAATAAAATAAGATTTTTGGGACATATTATTAGTGACCGTGGAGTGTCTCCAGATGAACGCAAAACAGTTGCAATTCGTGAAATGCGTCCACCAAACTCCAAAAAAGACCTTCAGCGATTTCTTGGCATGATTGTTTATTTATCCAAATTTTTGCCAAATTTGTCAAATGAGACAGGTATTTTGAGAAACTTACTATCAGAAAAAAATGAATGGCAATGGACTTCACAAGAAAATGATTGTTTTAACAATCTTAAGGATCTGGTATCCAAAGCAACTACTTTATCTTACTTTGACCCCCAGAAAGAAGTAACTCTTTCAGTAGACGCAAGCCCGTATGGCTTAGGAGTTGCTGTCTTGCAAGAAAATAAACCAGTTGAGTTTGCAAGCGTTTCTCTGACACCCACTCAGCAGCACTACAATCATATTGAAAAGGAACTTTTAGCTCTAGTGTTTGGATGTGAACGTTTTAATTATTATCTATACGGACTTAAAAATTTTAAAATTGAAACTGATCATAGGCCACTAGTTGGACTTTTAAAGAAACCTTTAGATGAAATGACCCCGCGAATACAGCGGCTTGCTATACGACTTTTGAGATATAATTTTGTATTAAGTTTTGTGCCGGGAAAGAAAATGACTCTGCCAGATACGTTAAGTCGTGAACCGGTTAAAGATTCAATAAATACCGAATATTTGGATACTAACTTAAAAATATATTCAATTATAGCAACTAGACCGGAAAACGAAAAAAGACTACGAGCTGCTATTGATAACGATAGTGTTCTTCAACAATTAAAATGGTATGTGTTAAATGGTTGGCCAAAACATAAAAATAGCATGTCAAATGAACTAAAAAAATATTGGCCACTAAAAAATGAAATTTTCTTACACCAGAATATTCTCTTTTATAATAAACGATTATTAATACCAGTTGTTCTTAGGGAAGAATTCTTAAATCTAATACACAAATACCATCAAGGGCTGGTTTCTTGTAAAAAATTAGCCCAGGAGTCCATTTACTATCCTGGATGGTCCAGAGATCTTGAAAAGCTAGTACTCTCCTGCAATACCTGTCAAATGTACTCTAGATCAAATCCAAGAGAACCACTTACTCCCCATGAGGTGCCTATTTTGCCATGGCAAAAGATAGGCATAGATTTCAAATCATTTGGAACAAATGATTTTCTTGTAGTAGTAGATTACTTTAGTAAATTTGCGATAGTTAACAAAATGCCCAGCAAAACAGCAAGAGCAGTAATATCTTCCCTAAAAAATATTTTTTCTATTAACGGACTTCCGCAGCAAATTTTTTCTGATAATGGCCCCCCTTTCCATTCATACGAATTTCAACAGTTTGCCCTTCAATATGATATTGAGCTTTGTACTTCAAGTCCTCACTATTCAAGGTCAAATGGTATGGTAGAGCGCATGATACAAACAGTAAAAGGCATACTCACAAAATGTTACCAAGAAGGTGAGGATCCCTTGCTAGGAGTTTTAAATTATAACACTACACCTAAACAAGACTTGCCATCTCCAAGTAAATTGTTAATGGGTAGGAAAATAAGAAGTATACTGCCTGTTGGTCAGACTGTATTAGAACCAAACTTTGCACTAACCGGGGTCAGAAACCAATTACAGGATCGTCAGAACATTCAGAAGAAATATTATGACTTTGCAACTAAGCCACTGACAGATATAAAACCAAATCAAAATGTCATAATCCAAGAAAAAACCAGACAGTGGAAACCTGGCAATATAACTGCAAAACTGGGGTCTAATGATTACCTTGTTAATTGTAATGGAAATGAATATCGGCGCAATAGATCTCATATAAAACCTCTTCAAGACGGCATTGTAACTACTAGAAGTGGTCGGGTGGTCAGACCACCAGAAAGACTAATGTACTAAATACATAAACAATTTATGCTTATTGATTTTGCTAAATGTATAAATATATATTTATTTTTGAGGTTATTACAAGTAGAAAAGTGTACGTTTTACTTCTGCCTTAAATTTAAAAAGAAAAGGATTTTTTTTTTTTTTAATTTTTCTTTAAAAAGGGCATGTCATATATGTATTATAACGTAAGGATTTAATACTACCTAATTATGGCAACATTGTTAGTAGAGTCAGTTGATAGCTCCCGCGATCACGGTTATGATGTATCGGGTCGTATCTAGTAGAAACTTAGTTAAGTTTCCTTAATGTGAAAACTACCAGACTAATAATATAATATAACCTAAATGAAATCATATGAGTGTGTTTTATTGAGAAATACATTACAAGATTTACCATGGAAAATGGCGGATTCCGTTTTTGGCCAGTATATCCAGAGCGGTAAATTTGACAGCTGCCAAAATATGACATTATTCGGACACATTTTTAAGACAAATAAGATGGCGTATACGACACGTCTTCATTGTTTTTTGTTAACCCGTAAACCGCCTCAACTTTCATTTTTCTTATTGCCGCCACATTGGATTTTTCGATTTTTGAAAAGAGCCTAAAATTTCCAGTCTAGGGATATCTCACAAGTGCATTAAAGATTTTAGTATCATCGAAATATTACACTTCGTAAAGTTAGGTTTCAGTTTTTTCTAAGGAGGCCATGATTTAAAATAATGTTAGCTCTCAATGCTTTTCTAAGGAGGCCATGATTTATCTGTAACAAAATTGGATTTTGACATTGACGTTAAGTTAAATAGTTGAAAGTATCAAAGCTGTGTTTTAATAAGTAGCAGGTACGCTTTTATCCCAATAAAATCATAAATCTGGCACATAAATTGTCAAAACCTATAGAAAATGGCCGGCATTCCGTATTCAAATGAAGAAAAGGTTGACATGTTAGCTCTGTACTTTCAATCATACAGAAATGCCGACGTTACCTCAGCAAGGTATTTGGAGATGTACCCCGAACGACGGCAGCCTCATAAAACCCAATTCAGGAAAATCGTAGTTAATTTAATTAACCATGCTGCCTTCGAACAACCTAGAAGCGGATACAATAATAACAATGAAAATCGAGACAGAAACATTTTACAAGCTATCAACGAAAACCCTAGTGCATCGGTAAGAACTGTAGAACAGGAAACTAATGTGCCAAAATCAACAGTACAGAGAGTTTTAAAAAAGAATAAGTACCATCCATACAAACCCATAATACTACAAGGACTTAAGGAAACTGATTTTCCAAGACGACTACAGTTCTGTGAGTGGTATACTAGGAGATGTAATGAAAATCCTGATTTTGTAAATCATGTCTTGTGGCCCGATGAGAGCAGGTTCACGAATTGTGGAGTCTTTAATAGATACAACCGTCATCATTGGGCTGTGCAAAATCCTCACGAAGTGGCAGAGATACGTCTACAGATCAGATTTGGAAGTAACATTTGGTGTGGGATCATTGGTAAGTTAATCTAACCAATCTTTTTTAAATAGGCACCAAATGATGGTCAAATAATAATCTTTTTTTTTTCGTTTAGTTCTTTAATGATACTAAAAGAGTATAATCTAATAAAAAAAAGTAAAACGTTCTACTCTAGTCAGTCAACTCACTTTTTTTGATATTGTATTACATTTTTATTCAATCATTTTGTATTGTAGTTTCGAAGAACCTATAAAAATAGAATTAGGTTCTATAAATTTATTAACACTTTATCTAAATTTTCTGCAGATTTAGCTAATTCTCTAAAATTCTTTTGATTGTCTGAATTTAATGATTTATTATTACCCGGGAAGTCTAGTTCTTGCATTACCATATTAATCAAATGTCGAATTATTTTTCGATTTTCATTATGATTTATAGAAAGGCGTTCAGCTGTATTTCCGAATAATTTAAATTTTAAAGCGCAAGGGGTTTGTTCTTTTGATATTTCATGTTTTATTAAGGCACGATGTACTTCTTTAAGATTATTATATCACTGAAATAAATTGATTTAGTATGTCCGAAATTAATATGCAATACCAACAAAATAATTTATTACGGCTATTACTTCCCGCTAACCAAATATGTTTTTCTTTTTCATAATAAAGCTGAATAGGTTTCAACTGTATAGAAGCTCAATCATTACGGGATGTTTCGATAATTATTTTTGGAAAGAAAATATCTACTTTTTAATAAAGATAATTTTCCCTTTATAATTTATAGTTTCTAGTACCACCCGGTCGACCCTGCCGCCCTTGACTGTTGGGCACCTATTTATAAATTATTAATCATTTCAGGAAATCGACTTATTGGACCATTTTTGTTTGACTACAACCTAAACGGGCAGAGGTACCTAGAGCTTTTGCTCACAATACCACTCAAGTCAAGAACTTTTTAAGAGAGCAGTTTGACGAAAGAATAATTTCTTTAAATGGTCCAATATCTTGGCCTCCTAGATCCCCTGACCTGTCGCCCTTGGATTTCTACCTCAGGGGTCACACGAAGAATGAAATCTATAAATTTGAACCCACCGTGACCATAGAGACAAAGAGTTCTGGACACATTTAGAAATATTAACCGAAATACACTTACCAGGGTTGTACGAAAAACAGTCACCAATTGTCAAAAATGTCTCGATGCAAATGGACGTCATTTTGCAGTTTTGTAAATTAATCTTACCCACTTACAAAGTAGTTAAAGCTCATTTAGATTTTTTAAGTCGTTACTTACGTTCATGTTGTACTGAAAATTCAATGCGTTCAATACATTACTTACTTATTAATGTAATCTTAAAAAAATAAATCATGGCCTCCTTTAAAAACATTGAAACCTAATTTACGAAGTGTGATATTTGGTGACACTAAAATCTTTAATGCATTTGTAAGATATCACTGGATTGGAAATTTTAGGCTCTTTCCAAAAATCGAAAAATCCAATATGGCGGTCATAAGAAAAATGAAAGTTGAGGCGGGTTGCGGGTTAACAAAAAACAATGAAGACGTGTCGTATACGCCATCTTATTTGTTTAAAAAATGTGTCCGAATAATGTCACATTTTGACCGCTGTCAAATTTACCGTTCTGGATATACTGGCGAAAAACGAAATCCGCCATTTTCGGTTTTTCGCCGATATTTCCAAAACTTATTGATCGATTGTAAATCTGAAGCCAGATATCGAATGCAATAAAGTTTCCTCTAAAACTTTCCCCATTTAACTTTTGCTGTAGGTATAATAGGAGCCGAGGTCCCTATATAGAGAAGCGAATCTGGGATACACTGTATATGAACAATATTAAAAATCTGTAAATTCCCTTTACCCGAAATTTCCCTTGTTTCAAACAATTTTTTTGGGCGCCATTTTGTTTCATCATATTGGATTCCTACCCATATTTTACCAGTTTCTAACTATGCCACATTTGACTCTTGGTTATAAATTAAAATAAATTCAATACGTAGTTTTTACATTGGCACACACCGCCATTTTGTTACGTCATGTTGAATTCATTCTTATCCCTTATTTACATTTAATTTTTCTGTAAAATTTAAAGTCATTTGAATCAGATTTTTTAAAAATCTCAATTGGCCGCCATTTTGTTTGGCCATCTTAAATTCGTACCATAACTTTACGAGTTTATTTCTATATCCCACCACTTAATTCTTGCACAAAAATTGAAATTAATTTAATAAGTAGTATTTCCAGGCTGAATTTTTTAAATATTTTATTAGGCCGCTATTCTGTTTTGCTATCTTGAATTCATAAGAAAATGTTACCAGTTCATTCCTATGTAACACTCGTTTTTTTGGTGCAAAATTTAAGGTAAATTAGATAATTGGTTTTTTTTAGTATTAGTTTTTTTAACATTGTTCCGCCATATTGGATTATTACCGAAATATTACCAGGTCATCCCCATCACAAACATTTTATTTGGCCGCCATTTTGTTTGGTCTTCTTGAATTAGTAGCACAGTTTTACTAGTTGATCCCTATACCACAATTAGTTATGGCACACAATTTGAAATCAATCCATTGAATAGTTTTTTCAGGTTGAATTTTTAAATATTTTATAAAGTTGCCATTTTGTTCCGCCATCTTGGATCCGTACGAAAATATATCCAGATCATCCACATATGTCCCTTAATTTTTGATCAAAATTTGAACTCAATCAGGTAAATGAAAAACTGATAAATATCCCTTACATTTAAATATTTCTGTCTCAAGGATATTTTTGAAAAACCGGTAATTTTTACGGAATATATGTAGGCTAGTTAAATTGAATAATTCAAATATGCCTCTATTTTGACGTATTTCAAAGCGCAAACGTTTTGGAGCTATTGTGTATATATTTAAACTTAAATAAACCGGTCCATTTAATGGAAAATCATTTATTCAGTTAACTAATCGCATGTGGTTAAACGTGTAATCATACATCAATTAGCAGAGCTTTACTGCAGTTCAAATAAGTAAATTTTAACAAGTAAACTACTGCCCAAAAATAGTGAATCAAGTTTTTTTTTTTATCAAAGTTTAAAGATGGATATTTCAACTGCGAAACGCGATATCGAGATGCGGTTTTTGATGTTTGTTTGGCCGATTAATTGGGTATGTGCTTGTACTTGCACCACTGCATATGCACATAGAAACTAGTACATAAGAGGGTGTGAAATAAAACCCCTGCATTTTTGGGAAAGTTTGTTAACGCCTAAAATTAAGAAATCATGGTTCTTGGGATTAGGCCGTGTCAAATTGGAATTACTATCCGACGTTTCGCCTTCGATTGCACGAGGCATCTTCAGGGATCTTTACTCCACGAGATCTGAACACTGAATGAGCTCGGAGAGATTCAGGCGGGCTTTTATACCCGACTTGTGCTCGCTGAACCGTGACCCTGTGTTAAAGTCGATTTCCACGTGTGATGTTGACCGTAACCCGTATCTCTATTGAAATTGTTTGCATGTTTAAAAATTTCATCTATATTCCCTAATTTTTCGTTTATAAAATGCTGAAACCAATGCTAGAACCTTGGTTCCTTTACATTTATAATAAGGCCAGTGGTATGCTGATGTTCAGCTACAGCAGATTGAACAATTTGTTTCTTTTTAATACATCGTTCATGTGCATTAAGTCTAGTTGAGATTGAGCGTCCTGTTTCGCCCATATTCACTTCTCCACAGGAGCAAGGAATTTTATATACTCCTTCTGTTTGAAAAGGTACAATATCTTTCGGGGATCGCAAGCATTGTCCAATCTCCTTATGTGTGTTGCAGATTGTACGTATGTTGGACCGCCGAAGTAATCGTACTATTTTGTCTGTAGTGATATGTATGTAAGGAAGAACAACACTACCTAACGGTGGTGGCTCTTTATCATCCTCCTTTCGCGAGGATCTCCTCTATCACCTGTGGTAGCAAATATCTTTATGGAAGCCTTTGAAGATATTGCTCTAACATCCGCTCCACTAAATGGCCTCATGGACAACTAAAAAAATATAGTAATCCAACTCCGCGAAAGGAGGATGATAAAGAGTCACCGTTAGGTAGTGTTGTTCGTCCTTACATACATGGCACTTATGTGACCTATTATTAACCAAGGAATGATGTTTCAAACAGTAAAAAAATTTTTTAAATCGATCTGTTAATAAGAAAAATGTCGAATGTGTATAATATATCCCCTTTAATAATTGGAATGTAAAAGCATTAACTAAAAAATAATAAAAAAAAATCCTTAAATAATATTATGAGCTTCTCCAACGCTTCTCTTGAACCTGTGAAATCAAGTTATTCCTACATTTTCCCCAGTAAAATTTAAAAAAATTGAAAATGATTTGTATTAAAAAAAGTACTCTCGAAGAAAATTTTAAATCTTGGTTGATTTGACCTTAATATATTTTTTTTTGCGTAAAAATACTTTTCTTGGCAATCTAAAACTTATCAATTATATTCTTCATCTCATAGTTGAGGTTAGGTTTTGAAGAAACCTTTTCTTCCTTTGTCGGCTCTTCTTGAGGCTAGAAAAAGATTTAGTGGCCAAATTGGCACAACCGTTTCTGTCTTCTTTTCTAATAGCTTGAAGGGTAGTTTTACTGATTCCTGTTGCCGCCAATATTCTTTCCCTGTAATATAATGTTACTGAACGAAATAACACATTACATCTACCTAAATGTTTTAAGAGAAATCTGTAGACCTTCCTCTGTTTCTTTTTTGTACAAATGCAGCGACACCATCAATTATTTCTTTTGCTTGACCGCGCAAGTCTATTCCTTTATTTCCCACTTTCTTGAGAGCCATTACACTTAAAGTTACAAAACACGAAACTATAGAAAACACAAAAACATACAATTCTACCGGCGCAATGTATAAAACTAAACTAAAAGAAATGAGAAACCTACAGCAACCTACCCCGCTGGCTTGAATTCAGAGCCAATCAGCGCCCGTAAATAGACCGATCGATAGATCGAGGCGAGTCCACGTCGAACCACGTGCTGTACCAACGTTATCCCTGTACTACTCTACAATATCCAATTCAGAGATAAATGATAGAACGGGCAATGAATTTCGTTGGGAATTGCTGGATTGTGTGTTTTGAAATAAGAATTACAAACATTCTAAAAAAGTTCAATATATACTCTTTTTTTTTAGACACATTGACCTCTTGACACACAAGACATGTTTGATTAAAATGACCTGTATTAGGACGTGTTAAAATATTTGTAGTAATTCTCCTTCCACCTTGTATATCTTATCCAGTTTTTAAGAACACTCTAGTGTTTAGTTTTACTTTGCGTAGAAAAATACTTTTCCTTTAACCGTGGCGATCTTTTCCTGGTAATCTAAAAATTATCAATTATATTCTTTATCTCATAGTTGAGGTTAGGGTTTTGAGAAAACCTTTTCTCCCTTTGTCAGTTCTTCTTGAGCCTAGAAAAAGATTTAGTGGCAAAATTTGCACAACCGTTTCTGTCTTCTTTCCTAATAACTTGAAGGGTAGTTTTACTGACTCCTGTTGCCGCCAATATTCTTTCCCTGTATTATAATGTTACATTGCACGTTTCAAAACAATTTTGCAAAAATCCTTCTATAAATAAAATACTGAACGACATTACACCTACCTACATTTTTCAAGAGGAATCTGTAGACTTTCCACTGTTTCTTTTTTGTACAAATGCAGCGACATCAATTATTTCTTTTGCTTGACCGCGCAAGTCTATTCCTTTATTTCACACTTTCTTGGGAGCCATTACACTTAAAGTTTTAAAACACGAAACTATAGAAAACACAAAAACATACAATTCTACCGGCGCAATGTATAAAACTAAACTAAAAGAAATGAGAAACCTACAGCAACCTACCCCGCTGGCTTGAATTCAGAGCCAATCAGCGCCCGTAAATAGAGCGATCAATAGATCGAGGCGAGTCCACGTCGAACCACGTGCTGTACCAACGTTATCCCTGTACTACTCTACCATATCCAATTCAGAGATAAACGATAGAACGGGCAATTAATTTCGTTAGGTATTGCTGGATTGTGTGTTTTGAAATAAGGATCACAAAAATTCTAAATAAGTTCAATATACTCTTTTCTCTTAGACGCACTGACCCCCTGATATACAAGACATGTTTGATTAAAATGACCTGTATTAGGACGTGTTAAAATATTTTTAGTAATTCTCCTTCCACCTTGTATCATCCATTTTTTAAGGAAACTTAGTTTCACTTGAGGTAACTAAAAAAAAAATTGAATAATGATGTTACTTACCACAAGTATACACTACTCTTAAATACATCCGCGACTGGGGCCTGCAAGGACTGCCGAAAGTTCCCGTATCAGCTGCTATGTCACAATTTCTTTTCCCATGACAAATTTGCATAACGGTTTCTGTGGCGTAGCTAGCTAAACACGCTGCAAAAATAAAAAAAAAATATTCCCATATGTGTCTTAATACCTTAATTTAATCAATAGTTGTGCAACAATTCTCTGAATTTAACAAAATACACAACATATACTTGACCAAATATGCATATTTTCAGCGGAGGACTAATAATCTTTGAGGCCCGGGGTGGTTTTTCTTTTCAGGGCCCCCTTTCTTAGAGGATCACCCAAGAGGAAGAATAACACGTAAATTCAAAAATACCAAAGAGAGAATTAAAATTTTTATTAATATTTTTTTTCTGGAAATACTTTGACAATATTTAGCAAAAATATTCTGAAATTTTCATTCTTAATGTGTTGGTTTGGTACACTAAAAGTTAAATCAAGATTTTAATTAAAACATTGATTTTCGGTCAGATTTATTGGTGGGTGAATTTTCCTACATTAATCACAATACAAATTACATTTATCTTGTTAAACTACACAAAACGCATGCGAAAGAACGTACGCTAGAAAGGTTTAGGATCAGTGGCCGCTCTTCCATAGGGTCATTTGGTCAATGACCCCCCAAAAATATTTCAGAAAATAAATTATTCGTTTGACCGTCCCTCCTAATAGTTGTAATAAAACGCCCTGGTTACCTTAAAGCTTGACGAAAGTACCCGAAGATTTCACAGCTACCGAGTGGCAGCCGAACGTGCTAGTGTTGGGGACAGGCGCATTCCCGGCTCCTCAGAAACTAGGACGGAATATTTTAACATACGCTAAGCATATTCAAATGATATTTGCAGGTGTAAATTTTCCTACAGTCTTTGTGGTATTTCACTTTAATTTTTCCGTGTAAAATGTCATCTCTAATTTTCAAAATTCTATGTCCAAAATAATCCTTTCTTATTTCAGCCGCCCAAATTATTGTATATAAACCCTTCTTCGAAGGTGTATGTACCACATTTTTATCTTTTTCGCCCACACCTTCACCACACAATAAACACTCCATTTTAATATCTCAGTTCTCACTATATTTTGCTAAAAACTTGTTTAGGACAAGGCACAATTCACAATTGAACAAAGCAGTATTTGTACATTACTATGGTGATAATAATTATCACATAGAGCTGTGAAAGCTGGTACAAAACACCGGCCGCTTCATATTCGCCGTTGAGAATAACCAAAGTTTTAAATTTCGCGCACTTTAAAAAATCGTAGCACCTAAAGTATGAAAGCTAAACTAACGATTTTGCTACTAAAAACTTTTTTGATATTTTGTTTACATTTTATTCCCTGCATGTTATATAAAATTTCCAAGAACAAAAATTTTTTTCTATTAGCGAAAACTTGTTTACATAATTTCTCAAGTTTCAAGTTCATCGATGTTTTAGCCATATTTAAAATAAATAATAGCTATTATGTTTTACATGGAAAGAAGTGCCAAAATGTCTGCTTTAAGTCAAAAAAAAAATCGTCTCGATAGCTTAATTAGGTAAGAAGTTATACGAGGGGAAACATAAAAAACACGATTTTAAAAAAATAATAATTTTTCCAGTTTTTTGTAAATAAAAAAAGTCGAGACCGCAAAAAAAAGTAATATTTTGTGATGTACTTCGTATGTACAATGATCCATTTAATAAAATGAAGTATATATCAGTGTGTTCTAACCCAAAAAAAAATCGAGAAGGAAGCGCCTTTTGCCTCGTTTTTTACTCCACTAAAACTAAATGTCTACCATTACAGCTACTGAAAAATATACTTTGCGCTAGTTTTTCCTAACATCAAAACGAAGTCTAAAAAACATTCGGAATTTCGACGTTTCTATTATGACGTCTTATATACAAGAGTTTTTATTGAATTAATCAATTTGATTAACACAATATTTGATAAAATGTTTATCAAATGACTAATATTTGATTTATTCCAAACTGTACCCCCTAGCCTTATAGGGCCAAGGGCGGACCGCCTCTGCAGCCCCTCCCTTAGTCCACCACTGATTTTACCCAGTATTTAAATGCACTTTAATAGTGGTAAATATAAACATATATTTATTGACATCTTGAGATTTTTGGACAGTGATTTTTAACTTAATTTAGGTTTATTTTCTTATTGTTTATTTTATGAAGCTTTATAAAGTGTTTATAAGCTATCAGTGACTTTCTCAAATATTGAATTTTATCGTTTTTTATAGACCATAATGGCAAAGAGTTACGACGGTGTTCTATCTGTACACTGTCTTTAGGTAAATGAATTTAGTTAAATTTTACCAATTTATTGACATTAATTTACCTTACATTAACTGACTGTGCATTAACTGTAAATTAATGCACCGGGTGTACAACTAAGAAAAGGGCATTTATTAGGCTTTCAAATGACGAATGAATTATATTATTTTAAGTTTCGTTCCGATCGCCAGATGGCGCTTTCTGGCAATTTCTTAAATTTAACTTTTTTTTGGTATTAGAGCTACATCTACAGATTTAGGTATAGCTCATGGAACTGTTTAAAATACATTAGAAGAGTAGAGGTAAGTGTAAATGAAAAAAAAATCAAGAATTTGAGCAATGCTATTTTTTAATAACAATGTAGTTTCGCAGAAATGCGTAATCCTTAAACTGACCCAGTCGTCTTAAACACTAGATAGGCATTCATATTTTTACTTCCCCATATATTAAAATACACTATTTAGAGTAAGTATTGAAAATACAAAGGTTTCCGAAAAATATAAGAATATTTTATGTTCAGTCTAAACTAACAAAGACCTGGTTTTAGAAAAAAAATTATGATGCTTGAAGTGAATTTGTGTGTAAACAAAATTTCCGAGAACAATAACTTGAGAACGGTCAAATCGATATTATATTTGCATAAAAAATAGTGTAGAGTCTCGTTGCGTAATATCTTTGATATTTTTTAGATGTAAAATCATAAATAAATCATATTTTTAGTACCTACTCACAAACCTATAACAGCCAAATTGAAAACAGAAGTAATCGGGGTAAATCTAGCCCCAGGAAATATTAAAAGTCATGAACCTACATATTTGACTTTTTCGAACAGCAAAACCGGCTAAATTTATTCTTTCATATAAAATATTTTTCCACTATATACACTAAAAATTCAAATGCTTTTATTTCCATAACGCTATTCTTAAAAAAAACGGCAAAACAGAGGGCAGATTCCTTTTCAAACCTACATAAACGATATTTACATTTATATAAGGTTAATCTACGGAAGTGAAATGACTCCTTAAAAGCAAAATTTAAATTTTAAGTTTTTTTAATATTTTTAAAAACGGCATAACAAGAAAAATTTATTATATATTTTACATATATAATAAATTTGCCAAATTGAGAAAACTATTGAAGTAACAAAATTGGAAAGTATACTTTGCTTAACAAAACACATGTTTTATCTTGACTCGTGACAAAACTGTTCAACTTTTAATTCGTGGGAAACGGTGATCCAATTATTTATTTTTTAATTTTCAGGCTGCATCCTTACCATATGGTATTGCACCAGGCTTTAACGCCTCAAGACTACTATCAGAGGCTGGACCATTGTCACTGGCTTCTTGGTATGATAGATGAGGATCCCCAGATCCTTTCAAGAATTTTGTGGACCGATGAAGCCACGTTTCGTTCCGATGGTGGGGTAAATTTACATAACTTACATTATTGGTCGGAATATAATCCTCATTGGATGCAAGAAGTTCAGATTCAAGGCCGCTGCAGCATCAATTTTTTATGAACCTTTAAATGGGAGAATTTATTTAAACTTTCTCCAAAATCAGCTACCAGATTTACTGGAAGAACATATAGACGAGACAGAGGATGATTTGATGGCTGTCCGGCTCATTTCTCTGTCAATGTTAGACAGTTCGTAGACGATCGGTTTCCGGGGAGGTAGTTTATTCCGCTAGCCCCTCGTTCCCAGATTTAACTTTTCTGGATTTTTATTTGTGGGGACTACTAAAGATCAGGGTTTAATATCAGACCAACAACGAGGGAGAACCTTATCAACGGAATTCAAAACGCTATCGAGATTAGTCCTGCGATGAAAATAGATTCAGCAATTCAATCTCCGAGAGGTTCTGTTTATGCACTCAAACTGATGGCAGGCACTTTACAGCAGTTCACTCGACACTAATTATTAGTTAGCATAATACTTTTGATCAGTTTTCGCTATTTGTTTTATAACCTTTTCCGCTTCACATTATTTCACAGAAAAATTCATTGTTATATTTCAGGGGCGTGCGGTGAAATTTTAAGAAAGGGAAGCAATTTTTTGCAAATTCGTCAATGACGTCATCATAAAAACGTCGATGCTCCGACATATTTTGGAGAAGTTTATTTTCAATGGACAACAGCGATGTATGCGAAAGTCTCTCCTACACCGTTGAATTTTTGCACGAAATTTTTTATACGTTTAAGTGTTGAAAAATTGCGTTCTACTGATGAACTTGTGGCAGGTATTGTCAATACTAATTCATACAATTTCGACACTTCGGGGTAGGCATCTTCTAGCTCCTTGTCTTTTAAAAATTGCATTAGTTCCTTAGCGTTATTTTTTGCGCTAATGTCATCAGTTTCGTGAATCACTTTTAGTTCAGATCGCAGTAACACTCGTTCGAAGAACCGGCCATAATGAAGAAGAAGAGATTTAAATGCATCTTCTGGAAAAGTTTTTCCTTTAAATGCATCAAAATTGTAGAGCTCGAGGTATTTAAAAATCATTTAAACCGTTAAATCTACAGTTTATTTGTTGCTGAATTTGACCGATTATTTCATAAAAGAGGCGTCTGTATGATGTTTGAACATCTCCGACCTTGTCTGTTCGAAGACGCTTGGTTTGTGGCTCTACATTTAACGTCACCGTTTTCTCCCAAAATAGGTCAAAGTCATCTCTTTTTTGGCTTAACATCGACTTAAAATCATCCACTTTTTTTAGGCAAAAAGCAATATCATCTGTTTTAGTCTGTAATATATTAAAAACATTGTCCGAGAATGGAAATATTTCTGAAAATATGTTCAACAAATAATTAAAATTAAAATCTCGTTTCAAATAGTCCAAAAACCCCCTCGAACTATTTATTGCTTCTGAGTCCCACGTTTCATTATTTCAGATGCTGTTAACACAAGTCTTCCATTATAGTTCCACCCAGTAGGAGCTACTTTGGGCAATCGTTTGTGGACAATGGAGTCCAAAGCTTGTGTACGTTTTGTTGACTTGGAGAAAAAAGCAGCCATGCCACTTAAAGTAACGAAAAATACTTTACACTCTGATGATGGACTGGAATAAAACTAAATTTAATTTATGACCAAAACAATGGACAAACACAGCACTTGAGAAAGTTCTTCGAACTTTAGCTTGCAGACTCCCTAATTGTCTCTTCTGAATAACCCATCGTCCAACGTATTAGATATTAAAAATTCTCGTAAATAGATACTTCTGACCGGTAAACGTCAAAAAGGCGTCGTTCATTGTAATTGTCTTGACCATGGCTCACTATGTTTTAGCGCAAATTACCTTACCATTTCCATGATTTAATATACAGGGTGTTTCATTAAAAAAAACTGACAACCTGTCAAAATTTGACATTTCCAATAATATTTTCGCACCAATGATATAATATTCTAAATCTTCATAAAAAAATCCAACAACTTTTGTATTTACGACATTTCCGTAACTATTTAAATAAACTCTCTAGGTGGGTAGAAAAATACACGGGAAAACCCTGTACATCACAAAAAATTCACATTTTTGGAAAAAACCAAGAACGACACCACTGAATTTTAACGTATACTCAGACTGCAAATTCTATATTTAAAGTTTTTTAAATTACATTTTTTCGTGTTTTTTTTTTCTGCTCTATTCTATGGTTACGTGCGTCGGTTCCTCTATATAGATTATTTTTTAATGCTATTTTGAAAAAAAAGGATGAAAATTGACAGACAAAAAATTTCTGAAAAAGTCAATTTTATGATTTTTTAATTTTTTTTTTGCAAACTATGACAGACTTCGCCACGGTACCGATTTAATAAAAATCATAATAATAATAATAATAACAACAATTATGTCTTTATTTCCACATTACAGAGGTAAATGATTTACAGTAAGTAATTAGATGAGAGAATTTTTAATATGTAATGACAGAAAAGTCGAAGTCCAGATGTAGATAGCACCTAAGTGTTATCCACCCTGACCAACTTAACCTTAAAATTAACATGCTTACAATATAAAAAAAAAACATATTTCCTAAGTACCTGTTCCTTCTAAACGGAGTATATAAAAAAGATAGGAAAACAGAGTAAAAAAGCATAGTTCTAACTACAGTTATTATTATATCGTGGCCTGTCTATCAAAATAATATTTAAAAAGTTTGTTTCTGAAATTTAGTGGTGTGCATTTGAGATGATCCGGAAGAGAGTTAAACAATTTGGCAATATTATACATAAAAGAACGTTCAAACATGGCAGATTTATGCAGGGGTGGAGTTATTGTACCACGGAATCGAACATTTAGGTTATGCACGTGAGATCTAAATATTATTCTTGTATATAGGTAGGGAGGTTTCTTAAAGAGTATAACTTTGTGATAACAACATGCCTCGTGAAGCCTCCTCCCATTGTCCATATTCAACCACCTTGCATCCGATAATTTATCAGATATTCGTTCCCGCTTTCGGATTGCATATATAAGACGTAAACAGGAGTTTTGAACTTTTTGGATTCTCTGCTACTGAATAGCTTTTAGACTATTTCCATAAACCACATCACCGTGGTTAAATATGGAGAGCACGAGGGAGTCACAAAGCATTATTTTAAGTTTTTTTTTTATAATTCGTGGCGATTACTGTATAGAAGCTTTAGTCTAACGTACGCTCATTGAATACATTGAGAGACATGGTTGTCAAATCTAAGATCTTTATCGAGTATAACGCCCAGATTCCTGACATTATTTTTAACCGGTTAAAGGGTAGAGTCACCGATTTTTATATTAATCCGATTTTTATATTAACTAACTCCCTAACGATATCCATATCATTCCTCTTACCAAAAATCATAATACAACATTTTTTTGGAATAAGATGTAAGGAATGATCCAGTGAAGAATTTTGAATTTCTTTGAGATATTAAGAGGTATTAAGAGCTTGACAGCCCTTAACGATGTCCTGCTTTTTAAAAGAAATATATTTGTGTGTCGTCTGCAAAAATCTGCATTTTTAATAACGTTCGGCAGATTTGAAGTATATACAGAATATAGCAGAGAACTGACAATGGATCCCTGCGGCACGCCGGTATCAACGACTAGTTCAGTGGATAATTCCCCATCAAGAATTACACACTGTTTTCGATCTAGAAAAAAACTTTTAAAAAAATTTACAGAACTTTCACTTAGATCAATGTAATGGAGAATAGCCAACAATAATTAAAATAATTCGCTTTCGAGAAGTCTAAAAGTGCCAATATCGTTATTTGTCCAGAATCAGTTGCACGAAATATATCATCACTAACGTTTAATAGAGCCGTGGAACACCCGTGATGCCTTCTAAACCCCGATTGGGTTTCAAGCAAAATACGGTTTTGCTCCACATGCACCTCAAGTTGTTTATTAATTATTTTTTCTTATATTTTTGATAAACATGGCAAAATACTTATCGGGCGTAAATACTTAAGTTTCTCCGGGTTGTTGGTCTTTGGGAGAGGCACCGCTAGAGCCTTTTCCAGCAATCTGGATATACAGAATTTAAAATGCAGTAATTTATGATATGTGCTAAAAATGGAAGTAGGAAAGGGCAGCACAATTCTATTATATCAATGTTAAAACCATCATGTCCTTTAGCTTTTGATTTTATTTTAGATATTGTATGCCAAACGTTTATCTCTGTCACCGTTTTAAAATAAAGTTTTTCTACTTTGTCTTTGACATTACTACTATAAAAATTAATAAGCTCTGTACTGCTACCTTGAGTTTGGGGTACAGATGGCCTAAAGAAGTTGTTTGTTAATTCTGGGTTTTTCAAATGCTTACACTGTATTTCTTCAACTCTTGCCAAATATTTATGGAATGTCTAAACCTGGATTCAAAAAATGTTTTTTTTCATTTCGTATAGTGAGAGTTGTCAAGTTGCGCAGAGATTTATAATATTCCCAAAGAGCGACAGTTTTGGTCTGTTTAAATTTGCTTAAAGCCCTATTTCCAAATTTTTTATATTTTGGGTTATCCAGGGATAATTATTTTTTGTAAACCTAGCCTTTCTTATAGGAGCATGAAGATCTAGTAAAGTATTAATATTATTGTTTATAAAATCAATTTTGCTGTTGATATCATTAACGTCATATATATTTCTCCAAGGAATCGACTGTAAGTCGGCCTGGAATTGTGTAGTATTGATATTTTTTAAGTTTCTATATTTTTTAAAAGTAATTTCCTTTGATGTATTGGGTACTAAAAGATCACACAAAATAAATTCATGGTCTGACAACAGTGGAGCGGCTAATATATCACAGTGTTTTACTAAATCAGAATTCGATATCAGAAAAAGTTCAATAAGTGAGGCAGAGGTAAACGAGATTCTAGTAGGATTGTTTATTAATTGAGTGAGCCCTACTGACTGTAACAACACGTTAAATTGGGCAACATCATGTAAGAATACATTTAAAAAATTTACATTAAAATCCCCTGAATATAAATAAATAAATAAATGCTTTATTGTCAAAAAAAATTTTACAATTTTGTGGACAAAGCTGTTGTAAAACATAACATTCCTTCACTTAAGGGCAATAATGAAGACAGTGTGTTTTCGAAGTCAAGTAAAAAATCTGAGAGTTTGTATATAGAGGGTCTGTACACACAACCAAAAATAAAAAATATTTTGTTTATTATGATGTTTATCCATTCTTGTTCAAAATTTTGATTTGTTGTAAATTCATTACCTAGTACCTTGTATTTAATATCATTTTTAATATAAATCCCAACACCGCCACCCCTACCCACTCTGTCCTGTCTGAGGAACCTGTATCCCTATATTTCTATCTCATTAGAATGAATTCTTTTTGTTAACCATGTCTCTGTAACGCCGACCACATCAAAACCCTCACTAAGCACAAATTCTTTAAAACTTACAAAACTGGAAGTTAATGACCTAATACTAACATAAGCCGTCTTTAAAGTTCTATTTTTTATGCGTAGAGATTCGATAAAAATATATATATTATATAAATATAATTTGTTTAAAAATGCCAACGCATTATTTGTCAGTAGCTTAATTTTGTTGATATAATTCAATATTTGGCTTAACTATACAGGGTGTCCCAATAGTGCGTTCTCGGTCGATATCTTGATAACGGATAGCGATATAAAAAAAGTTCAAATGCAAAAGTTGTAGAACAATACGGGCTACATAATCTAAAATTATTCTCATTTATACAGTGTGTCTCAAAAATCTGTAGCGAAGCAAAGTTGTGTTTTTTCTTATGGGACACCCTGTATATTTTTGCATATTTAGATTCTGCTCGTGATTCTACACATTTTTTGTATAACATGTCCTATGTCTAAATCTGATAGTTTTTCTAATATCCGCCATTTTGTAAAAAATTATGAATTGCAGTGCCTTTTTTCAAACGACGTGTGCCGTTGGCTTTTTGATATAGGATTATGATTTTTGGCAGAAACATTAACAAAACTATGGGTTGACTTTCAACGTGAACAAAATTTGTCGGCGTTGTACAGGGGGTCCTAGATAAGTAGGAGAAATTAAAGAAAATAAAAACATCATATCTTCGTTTTTTTAAATGGAATGTATAGTATTTTAATATTTTAGACTATTCGTGACCCAAAACCTTATCTTTCGTTATAAATATGTCCTATACCTATTTGTCATAGTTCCCGAGATATTGACATTTTTGTATTTATTATTTGGTTTTCAATGGCAATCGCCTTAGAATTTGCTTTATTATCGAATTAATAGAATTTTCCGAGGAATCCAAAAATGTAATAATATACAGGGTGTTCCATTTAAAATAACAAAGTTGATATCCGAGGGACACTTTTGTATTTCAACTTTTTTTCTGTTATTAAAAATAAAGGAATTAAGGGGGGTGGCAAATCTCGGTGAATCACCCTGTACATTAATACACAGTAAAAAATGCAAAATTAAAAATTCAGTCTACGATTTTTCTTTATGTAAAAAGGCAAATAAATATTTTAATTAAAGAGACACAACAGGAAAAGAAGTCCTACAATCACTTGATTAAATGTTCAATATGACCACCATTTCTTTCAACACACACACTTGTAGCCGATTCACAAAGGAATTGTTAACTCTATTAGGCATCGCGGCATTGATATTTGTACATGCATTTCTAATTCTCATTTTCATATTCTCTATGGTAGAGGGTGGCGTTTGGTAAACTTGCTCTTTAACAAAACTCCACAAGAAAAAATCTAGTTTTGTGAGGTCTGGAGACCTTGCCGGCCATGATACTGGACCTCCCCTACCAAACCATTTATTTTCATAATCCGCGTCTAAAAATTGCCTCACCTGCCCGCTAAAATGTGCCGGAGCGCCATCTTATTGGAACCACATCCGCCTCACTAGATTCAAAGGTAATTCGTCAATCCACTCCTGCAAACTGTTTTGCAGTAAATTTAGGAAAATGTCTCCATTATCTCTATTTTCGAAAAAATAAGGTCCAATGATACGGTTACCAATTATACCAGCCCATACATTAAGAGACCATCTGTGCTGGTGATCCAAGGGGATAATGAATCTGGGGTTTTCAGAACTATAATAGTGGAAATTATGTCGGTTGACGTATCCATTTTTATGAAATGTCGCTTCGTCAGTAAATAAAATTTTATTGAAAAAATCATGTTCTTCTCTATTTTTTGCTAATGCCAAAGTACAAAATTCAAGTCTTCGATTGAAATCGTCTTGATCCAGCTCTTGTACCAGATGAATATGGTATGGGTGAAATTTATGTTTTCTAATTATTCTATTTGCCGTAGATTTAGCAACACCTCTCTCCTTTTCTAACTGCCTACATGAAATATGAGGATTTTCAATTAAAGTTTGCATAACAAGATATTCAGTTTCTTCATTTGCGGCTCTTTTCTGCCTTTCCAATTTTTGTTCGTAATCGACACATCCAGTTCTTTCAAATCGTCCTTTGAGTCTGACAAATGATATCTCAAGAGGATGACGTTCGGTAATGCTAAACCGTTGGGCATAAACTCTACTTGCTAAAAAACAATTTTGATCACTTGCGCCCAAAACATAAATCAATGTTAATGTTAATCAATTCTTCTCTAGAAAAATTCATTTTGAATCAATTTGAACACCGTTACTACACAAATACAAGAGTTTGACATTTCGCCATGACAACATTTTCCCCGTTTTCATTTGTTTTTACTTTAGGATTGTCTAAGGCATCTTCGTACATTAAGTTCTAACTAAATGTTGACACTACCTACGCTTTTATAATAGCCAAAATAGTAAATATTTAAGAATAGTTGGTAAAATATCTGTTCTAAGTCTTTAGGTCGCGATTCTTAGCACAATATTATGAGCTGAACTTTAAATTTTGCATCACTTGTAGTGTATTATAATTAAAAAATTCGATAATAACGCAAATTCTAAGGCGATTGCCATTGAAAACGAAATAATAAATACAAAAATGTTAAAATCTCGGAATCAATGACAAATAGGTATAGGACATATTTATAACGAAAGATAGGGTTTTGGATCACGAATAGTCTAAAATATTAAAATATTATACATTCCATTTAAAAAAACGAAGATATGATGTTTTTATTTTCTTTAATTTCTCCTACTTATCTAGGACCCCCTGTACAACGCCGACAAATTTTGTTCACGTTGAAAGTCAACCCATAGTTTTGTTAATGTTCCTGCCAAAAATCACAGATTTTTGAGACACCCTGTATAAATGAAAATAATTTTAGGTTATGTAGCCCGTATTGTTCTACAACTTTTGTATTTGAACTTTTTTTATATCGCTATCCGTTATCAAGATATCAACCGAGGACGCACTATTGGGACACCCTGTATATACCTAAATGAATTTTGTATGCAAACCGTAAAGCAATACTATTTTATATAGAAAGAATTAATAGCTAGATAGATTATTATATAATTTAATTTATTATTGCTAAAGAAATCAAGTATGTAATATATATGAGTGTGTAAGCAAATTACAAGTAGTTCTTATAGATTGCAAAATTAAAAAAAAAGGTTTGTATGCATTGTTGTGATTCCCATTGTATTAATTTTATACTTTAGGGAGTTTGTTTAAGTCTTGCAAATCTTTAACTCGATTTTTTTATTATTATCAAATACATAAATGTTACCTTGTATTGTCCAGGCGTTATTCCTGTATATTTCACGAATCTTTAAAAACAATTCATAAGTTTCACTAGTCAGCACTTCACAAACCATCACCGTGTTATTTTTGAGATTCTTTTTAGCATAGAATATTTTATCGCGTTTCCACTACGTTGTGCGAACTCGACGATTACCGTTCGGACTGTGGATTTGTTTTATCGGGAACTCTTTTCAGGTATATTTTTTTTACCAATACGGTAAAAACTGCTAATTTCGTTTACTGTAATATCGACACCAATTTGGGTAGATATGACGTTATAGAGATCGTCTAATAAACATTGTTGGTTTTTTTTCTTCAATGCTCCGGAAGATTAATTTTTGTACTATTGGTTTCCTTATGAATTTTTTCGATGTCATACTGAATTGATTCCATTTTATCGTGTAATTTTCGCAAGTCTGTTTTTAGATTCAATCAAACTCCGCTCTGATTTTTATGTCAAATACTTTCAAATCGCTTTAGAAATTTGAGTTTTGAGCATTGCCAGCATCAGACTTTTGTAGGTATTCCTGTCGTAATTCCTGCAGACCTTCTTTAAATTTGTTTTCCATTTTGGCCATCTTGGATGATAGCAACGCCTGTTGTTTATCTTCGACATCAGCTACGCCTCTTTTTGGTCTCATGGCGATTATTTGGAGAGTTCACAGTTTTTCGATTAACTAAGGCATTTATTTACCGAGTTAACGCAGTTAAGATTAGACTTTTAGACTTAAATATTTAAGAAAAATTAGGGAGCCACTATTCATGCACTCTTACTCGAACAGCGTCATCTATATCTACCGATCAATCGAAAGACAACAAAAAATAAATATTTTAAATCTAGTTCTACTTCGACCTATAATAATCAAGTCAAGCAATTCAATTAAGGCCCATGTATACTGTCCAAATATTTTTTCGTATGCTTGCCCAAAATTTTAATTTAGTTGTTTCGGCCTGTTCAAAACAATATGTATCAGTTCACTTAAATTCTCAAGCCGCTTCACTATCTGGCTCATTAAGTTTAGAGAGAAGGGGTTAATTTGATATGGGTTCAGTACACAATATTTGATAAGTAGGGGGCTGTTAGATTCATGACTTAGGGAAGGAATAAAATTTATGGCTTCTGAAATAGTTTAGAACTTCTGGGAAACATCCGATGCTTGATTACGTCGACTTTTCACGTAAACCGATATTAATTTGAACGATTTCCTTTATTGTTACGATAATAAAGTCTGAGAAGTAAAGAATGATGTTGCACTATTATTTTCTTAAAAGTGTTTTTGAATAAATCGAAAGAAACAATATAACAGAACAGCTTTATTTGACGTCAAATACCCTGCTCGTCAAAAAGAACGGCAAAATGTTTATTTGACAGGATGTTTAAAAGCAGTGGCGCAACTAGACACCGATTTTTGCGGGCGCTCAAGCCCTGACACAAGATAATATTGATTTGAGGATAAAACCAACTTTAAAGAAATAATGATTCTTTATACATAATATTTATTATAATAAAAATTAATCTACGCCAATGACTTTAGCAATTTTTTAATGTTACGTTTACCCCAACTGTGTCCATTTTCAATTTGACTATAATCGATTTGGCGTTCTGAAAATATAAAATATTTACGCTTTTGTACACTTAAAAAATCGAATATCAACGCCCATGGCATCCTAAATCTAAATTGTTCACTGTTCTAGTTTATTTATGGTAAAAGTCTGAAAGTAATCAAAAGTTTGTTCATGTCATGTTCATGTCATGTTTTTTTATATTATTTAGTGAAAAATTATAAAATAGGTCTCATTGTTTTTATAATATATCGTTGAAATCGTCTTTCGATGATTTAATTTATAAAATATAGGTGGTTGCTTTAAAAATCTTGAGAAAACTGATGGTATTGACAACACTGTAACATTTTTTTTCAATTTTTTTTTACTTATTATTTTTTAGACCAGGTATGGGCAAGCTTTGCTTATCTGAGGGCGTAATTTCGGGACATAATCCGGACGTGGGCCCTAGGTAAAAAATAAGAAGGTAGTAGTAAATAAAAAAGCGATAAAAATTCACATTTTTTAATTTATTAATTATAGTAGCATAATCAAACATATAAAAAACAAAATAACAAAAACAGATAGAAAAATCAAATGAAAATTAATGAGAGACTTGAGTTTGAAGCTGAGAAACAAGATCAATATTGGGGTCAATATCACTAGAACATCGGCACAAAGTGTTTAAATATTAATATTATAAGTGCTATCCATATTCTCAAAAACAGTTTTTACTTCTCATTTGTATTTCCCACAAGCAAATTTTGTTTCGAAAAGCTTTAACATGACTGAACAGCTAATTTACCAATTGCCCTTGTTTTTTTTTATATCACTAGCCATCATATCTATACGTCGAACAACAGTACGTCGCGAAAAGCTCTCTTTCTCAAACTCTTTCTTCTTTTCTGGGCACAAAAGTTTTGCAACATCTACTAGGTACTCTTTAACAAACTCTCCCTCAGAAAATGACTTCGATGTTTTCGCTATTTTGGAACTAACTGTAAAACTAGCTTTAACACGACCGTCTAGATTTGATCATTGTGAATGGAACACTTGTTGCTGTTTCCCTAACTCGGTAATGAGTTTTTAAATTTTATCCTTTCTTAACTGGCCCGTAAGTAATTTATATTGAGCGAAATGCTTGCTGGAGCACTGCCGTTTCATATTGTATTCTTTTAAAACAGAAATTGTTTCATTACACAACAAACACATAGGTTTACCACTCTGCATGATAAAAACGTATTCATCAGTCCATTTGTTTTGAAATTGACAACATTCTGTGTCCACTTTCTGCTTTTTTAAACTAGACATCTTGATATATGTTTTCTTCTGATGAGCTGAATTTGCTGGAATATTTTCCGCATCTTTTCTTATCAGTTGTTAAGAAGTAATGAATTGACACGCTTGCTGGACGGTTTATATATTACACGCAATAAGCAACTAGAATATTCTCGAATCGAGAGTCTCGATCATACGCGAATATGCGATGCGAGCGCTCAGAGCGGACTGTTATTCATAACGCTTCCCGAATGTTTATCCGTTTGCCTCTTTCTAACTACTATTTCTAACTCGATCTGTGGCATTCCACTGCGTACGCTTAATAAAATTATTTATCGATTTTAGTCTTTATGATTTGAAGAATACAGTTTTAGGTTGGTTAAAAGTAATAGTAATTACAAATGAACTATGTTTGCTAAATCTTTTTTTTTGGGGTGGCTAAACTCCCTCTAGCCCCCCTAGTTGCGCCAATATTTAAATGTCAGTTGTTCCGACATTTTTTTACCGATTTAAATAATCTTTTCGAATTCTAAAAGCTTGTTTCATGGAGAATCAGCGACGGCAAGACTTTCCTCAATTTTTCTGCGTTGTAAAGGTAAGTAAGATAATGTAAAAAATATTATCAAGGTGCATTTTCTTAAAGAATTGGTTTCTTCCTTATTAGGCATTAATATTTTTAAATCCTGCCTTGTAACAAAAATGGCGTTATTTCTTCTGAAAAACAGCTAATTGTAAGCAAAAATGATGAAATGTGCTAATTTCCCATCCATTAACGACGCGAGCTGACATTGTGCACGAATCGAGTTAGCCAAAAACAAACTTACCTACAGGAAGTAAAATTTTCCATTTTTTCTGTCAAAATTTGACAGCTGTCATTTTGACAGGTCCTTAACGGTGCGAGATAGAAAAAAGCGGATTGCAAATTCGGATTCAGGGGGTGGTCATTATCCCTTGACCGTACATTTTTTTAAATGTCCCCCCTCCCTTATTTTCCATAAACGACGCGAGCGAGTAATAATTATTTTCGATTTTCGAAAAAAAAAATGGTGTGAAAATAAGCAAAGAATTCCATCTCAAAAATTGGACCTTGACCATCTTTTCGATGCCCATATTCTCTATCGTCTTTGTTCTTTTGTTTTCTTTAACCCTCGGGCAGACCGCATGTTCGTATCTTTTTTGGTTTTCCAGATAAACTAATCAAAGACTGCGCCAATTTCCATTTTTTGCGATTTTTTTGGAAACTATTTGTTTTTTACATTTCTTTGTAATAATTAAAGTTAAATAACTCGACTAACTGCCTTCTAACGAAAATGGCGTTTTCTATTCTGAAAAACAGTTGATTTTAGGCAAAAACGATAAAATGTGCAAGTTTTTCACCCATAAATGACGCGAGCTGGCGTTGTGTAAGAATCGAGAGAATTTAAAAGCTCAACATTTGGGTCTTTATGGTGTTTTTAAATTTCTATTACTTCTAAACGATCCAATTTGCCACAAAATGCGACTTTTTTGTGGCAAATTGGATCGTTTGGAAGCTATGGAATACACACACACACACACACATATATATATACATTATGTGTATATATATATATATATATATATATATATATATATATATATATATATATATACATACCTAGGTTCAAGCGTTCTTAAGATACTTGACCTTGAACCAAAAATGAGCCTTCGGGGTACCAAATTTTAAAATCTCATATTTTTGTAAGTTTTGAAGATATAATCTTCATATTTTGCAGACGATCGGTAAATAATCTTAGGTTTCTATTTTTTTATTGAATTTGTCTATTTTTATACAGGGTGTCCTAAATTCAGCGGCAAACATTCACATTTTCAAAGCCGCTAAAGTCCGTTTTTTTTAAATGGGACACCCTATAACTTTATGCACTGTCAAATGTAGAATTTAATTTTCTATCGAACTGTATTAAGGTTCCCTATACCTATTTGTAACCATTTTCGAAATAATCAGGTTTTTATTAAACTATCATATGTATTTGCTAAAAGCTTACACCTTCCCATAGTAAGCCATGGAAAAACAATTGTTGTGCTTTTCTATTCAACATGACAGCTGATTTGAAACTTTTAAATTAAAATAAAATAACACTCAAAAGCTGATATTCTCAATTTATTTTAAATTCGCGGAGAATGTTACAAAATATTGGAGAGAACTTGCCACGTTTTTAATGAAAAACATCCTCATTTATCGCCAATGAACAAGAGAAAATTGAAGAGGATTGAAACGAAATTTTTTCGTTTCGGAAAAGTTAAAGTTATAAAAAATGTAATAAATTGTTTACATTATTTTTAACCATATCTACTAAGTTCGAGACTGTTCTAAACTTGTTTTAGTGAACTTAAAAATTATAGCAATCTAACAATCAACAATAAATAAAATAATAAAATTGAATTATAACAAATGTTCTATATGCTGTCCGTTCATTTGAAGACACATTTCAATTCTTCTTTGTACAGTTGCTGTGGCTCGTTGAATTTGTCCGTTTTCTAATTCGGCAAGAGCTGTTCGTATCCTGTCCAGTAAATCTTGTTGGTTATTTATTGGGGAAGCATAGACTTTACCTTTGATAAATCCCCACAAATAAAAGTATAAGGGTGTTAAATCAGGAGATCGCGGGGGCCATCTCCAAGGGCTATTGGGACCAATCCAGCGATCTTCAAAAATTCGAGATAATTGGAGATAAACTGCAGCGAAATTATGTGCTGGTGTCCCATCTAATTGATACCAATAATTTTGCAGCTCACCAATAGGAATTTCTTCTATAAATTCAGAAACCGTCCCTCGTAGAATTTCCAAATACTTATCACTGTTTAAACTGTCTTCATAAATACAGTACCGCACCTGATCGTTTAATACTATACCGAAAACATTGAAGCTAAACCTCTCTTGAGAACGCGTTTCGCGTAAAGCGTGCGGATTTTCTGCTGCCCAGAAATGTTCCATTTCTTCTATTTGTTATTCCTTCTCTAGAAAATTTCGCTTCATCGCTCCAAAATATTTTTGAAACGAATTGAGGGTCCTCTTGAATTTTCAAAAACATGAATTCGCAAAATTCTACTCGTCGGACGTCATCACCAGGTCTCAAGGCTTGCACGTTTTGGAAAGAATAAGGGTGCATATGATGTTCGCTCAAGATTCTTTGGACAGATGAAGAAGAAATTGCCAAATCGTTTTCTGTAGACGGTATTGAACTTTGCGGGGTTGCGTGGAAATAAGCTAATGTGTTTATTACGTTATCCTCGGTATTTATCACTGGTTTCGGAACATTTTTTGTAACTTTAACCTTGCCAAAACGCAAAAAGTTCGTTTCAATCCTCTTGAATTTTGACTTGTTCATTGGCGGCAAATCAGGGTGGCGTTCATTAAACACACGACACGTTCTCTCCAAAATTTTATAACATTCTCCATGCATATAAAATAGATTGAGAATATCAGCGTTTGAGTATTCTTCCATTTCGATTTAGAAGATTTAGTTTATCACTGACAGCTTTCTATAAATAACGCATACTAATCATCTGTCATATTGGATATTGGATCTCAATTGTTTTTCCATGGCTCACCATTGGAACATGTAAACATTTAAGCAAATACATACGATATTTTTATAAAACCCAATTATTTCGATAATGGTTACGAATAGGTATAGGGAACCTTAATACAGTTCGATAGAAAATGAAATTCTACATTTGATAGTGCATAAAGTTATAGGGTGTCCCATTTAAAAAAACGGACTTTGGCGGCTTTGAAAATGTGAATGTTTGCCGCTGAATTTAGGACACCCTGTATAAAAATAGACAAATTCAATAAAAAAAATAGAAACCTAAGATTATTTACCGATCCTCTGCAAAATATGAAGATTATACCTTCCAAACTTACAAAAATGTGAGATTTTAAAATTTGGTACTCCGAAGGCTCATTTTCGGTTCAAGGTCAAATATCTTAAGAACGCTTAAACCTAGGTATAGGACATGCTACATAAAATAGCATTAAAATTCTCCATAGAATCCAAAAATATCATAAAATACAGGGTGTTCCATTTAAAATAAGCAACTTGATACCAACTTCCGGTTAAACCGGAAGTGACAGGAAGTTGAAAATATTTCAAAAAAGAAGTACCCCTTGACCTTACCTTAATCCCAAAATTTGAAATTTGTATCTAAATGGCATCATCAATATATATATATATATATATATATATATATATATATATATATATATATATACATATATACATATATACATATATATATATATATATATATATATATATATATATATATATATATATATATATATATATATATATATATATATATATATATATATATATATATATATATACCTAACTTGATTGTAAATATCATCATTGCGTTTGAAAATGTACTAGTAGCACGAAACTGCAGTCCCGCTTAGTGCAAAAACAAAATAAGTGACAGTTAACAAATATGTTAAAATGTATTGTCATAAACTTACGGAAGACTCATCAAATCTTTGAAACTTTATAGTATTTGCAACTAGAAAAAAAATTAAGAATCAGGGTCACATCGGACCCACACGCAAATGTTCTATTTATTTGCAACTTCTAAAGCGTCGAAAAAATTAAAATGAAAGGAAAAGCAATCGAATTACTTCCCTCAGGAACTCCTTGAGCCTGAGGATATGTTGGTCCAAAGTTGTTGTAAATTTTATACGAGAATCTTTAACGTTAGGATATATTTGTAGGATAGTTAAAAGTTTACGTACTTTTTAACTATCCGACAAATATATAGCCGAAGGTTACAGATTCCATTATAAAATATACAACAATTACATACTTTGGACCAATATCTAACAAAATTGCAAAAATTTTAAAAAGAAATAAATACTAAAGTTACTTTTCGACAGTCACAAAAACTCTTGATTTTCAACGTCAAAACAAAAATAAGTAAGTATAAAAAGTCTGGAATTTATAGGTAAAAATGCGACGAATGCAATAGCTGCTATATAGGTCAAACAGGGAGAATTTTCGATGTTAGATTCAAATTCAAATTCAAAATCATATAGAATAAAAAACTGAACTCTGATTTCGCCAATCATTTCTTAGAAAGTTTACATACATTCTTTGACATAAATAAGTTACATGTATTACATTATGAACAAAAAAGTGGCAAATTGGATCGTTTAAAAGAAATAGAAATGTATAAATACTATAACGACCCAAATGTTAACCCTTTAAATTCACAAACAGATGCTGGAAATACTACCCTATTAAAACTTGTTGACCATAAAAAATGCACAGTTGGTTTTACCTCATTATACTCTTAGGAATTGTTGTCTGTATATATGCCTAATTTGATTGTAAATATACCCATTGCGTTTGAAAATGTACTAGATGACATTTAACAAAGTAACAGACGACTCCATTAAATTTTTGAAACTTTATAGTATTTGCAAAACGAAAAAAATTGTGAATTAGAATCACATCGGACCCACAAGGAAATGTTCTATTTATTTGCAACTTCCAAAGCGTCAAAAAAAATTAAAATGAAAGAAAAAGCAATCGACTTACTCTCTTCGGGAACTCCTTGAGCTTGAGGACACTGATTGCTTTCATATTGGGTCCTACCGTAACTTGCGCTGTATACGGCCACCCTCGAATTCGGATTGCACTTGAGTTGAATTCGATCATTCTCACAGGCCACTTTGCTCCGAAACTCATCTGAAAATTTACAAATATACATTAAATAGAAAAATGCCGAATATATGCAATAAAACACAACTAAAAACTATATTGATGCTATTAAACATGGGTTTACATATTTGTTAAAAATGTATTATTTATTTATTTATTTATTTAGTGCTTAAAATTAAATTTAATGTGTGTACAGGGTGTTCCAGCGAGGACTGAACAGGGACCTATTTTCGACCTTCCTTGTATTTTGGAAAAATTCAAAATAGCCAATCGACGTATTTTTTCTTGTAGAATCCAAAAATGTCATCGAAAAAATATTTGAACCAGAAACAAAAGAGTTACGCTATGCATCAGGTGTTTTTTAAAGGGAATGTATCGTTTTTTATACGATTTTTGGAAAGAGTGATTTTTTTTATGTCCGTTCTGATTAAAAGATTTGATTTTGCGATAGCTGTTTATATTACATTTTAATGTTTTACAAACTAAAATTTTAGCTTCACTTCTTTAAAATATACGATAGGTTGGTATAGGTGATCAAGGTAAAATGACGTTTGAATGCTTTGTCAATAAAAATTGACATTATTTTAATTATTGTCGAAGTCTTCACCTAAAAAATATATATTTGACTCTGATCGAAATGAAATACTCTTTGGACGAGAGACTACAGATTGTTATGCTATTTTACAAGTGCCAAGAAAATGCAAGAGAAGCAAGAAGATTTATTGCAAATTTTCATAGAAATATATCCATCAATACAATTCTAAGGATAAAAAACCTATTTGAGGAAAATAAAACTTTACATGATAGAAAAAGAAATATACAAAGAAGAAGAAATCGAGACCAGGCCATTATAAATTATTTTCAAGTTAATCCAAGCAAATCTATTTCGGATGCAGTTCGGGAACTTCAGTACGGTGGCGGTGTAAGGCGCAGAAGAGTTACCCGAGTGACTGTTCACAGGACTCTGAAAATTCATAAATTTAGGCCTTTTCGTATCCTTCCACTTCAGCACCTAACACCGGCACAAAAAGAACTTCGCTTCCAATTTGTTTCTCAAATGGTAATTCGGCAAGAAAACGAAGACCCTGATTTATTCAAAAATATTGTGTGGACCGGCGAAGCTACTTTCACAACATCGGGAGTATTCAACAGACATAATAGTCACCACTGGGCCGTTGAAAATCCAAAAAAGTTCCAGACTATTAAATTTCAAGGGAGGAATTCTATTCATGTTTGGTGTGGGATAAAAAACAATAAAATTTTGGGACCAATATTTTTTAACGGGACTTTAAATGGGCACAGATATTATGAGTTTTTAGTGAACGAAATTGAAAATTTTTTGGAAGACTTACCATTGGCAGAATATCAGAATTTAATTTGGCAACATGATGGGGCGCCTCCTCATGCCGTGCATGATGTGGTTCAATTTTTAAATCGGCGCCATAACGAATGGATAGGGCGAAATGGAACATATGCTTGGCCGCCCAATAGCCCCGACCTCTCAGTTTTGGATACATTTCTTTGGGGCCATTTGAAGAACGTCGTATACAGACAACGAAACGAAAATATTCAAGAGATCATGGGAAAAATTGTCGATGAAATAAACCGCCTTAACCAGGAAAATCATATTGTAACAGCAAGTTTAGAAAGGCTACAAAGGGGTTATCGATGTTGTTTCCAGAAAAACGGCGGTCGCATTGAAAACTTATGTTATTAGTAGTTTTATTTTATTATTTAATGATTATTTTTTATTGAATTTCTTTTTTTATCATGTAAAGTTTTATTTTCCTCAAATAGGTTTTTTTTCCTTAGAATTGTATTGATGGATATATTTCTATGAAAATTTGCAATAAATCTTCTTCTTGCTTCTCTTGCATTTCCTTGGCACTTGTAAAATAGAGTATTCTCTCGTCCATTTCGATCAGAGTCAAATATATATTTTTTAGGTGAAGACTTCGACAATAATTAAAATAATGTCAATTTTTATTGACAAAGCATTCAAACGTCATTTTACCTTGATCACCTATACCAACCTATCGTATATTTTAAACAGGTGAAGTTAAAATTTTAGTTTGTAAAACATTAAAATGTAATATAAACAGCTATCGCAAAATCAAATCTTTTAATCAGAACGGACATAAAAAAAATCACTCTTTCCAAAAATCGTATAAAAAACGATACATTCCATTTAAAAAACACCTGATGCATAGCGTAACTCTTTTGTTTCTGGTTCAAATATTTTTTCGATGACATTTTTGGATTCTACAAGAAAAAACACATCGATTGGCTATTTTGAATTTTTCCAAAATACAAGGAAGGTCGAAAATAGGTCCCTGTTCAGTCCTCGCTGGAACACCCTGTACATACATTGCCTAACATACATAGTGGTTAAGTCATTAATTTGAAGGGTTTTGAGCAATATAGCATTTTGATTGAGGCAACATTGTTGAAATCCCTGGTATAACGCTTATCGAAACCTAGCATTTCCAGGGACCCTGGGACTATCTGTGATAGATGTGGTACGAAAGATAGAGAATGATAATTGTATTCAATAGAGATTTCCTATCGAGGTCTGCTTGTAAACCCACTGATCAATTGATGATACCCAGACAAACAGAGAAAAGTACTATCCGAAAGGCAATCTGAAATATCATTACGAACAAATTGAAAAATAAAGGTCCTATATGCGATTCCTGGGGGCACCAGCCGGAATTTTGATTTGCGTAAAGTGACTATTATTAACTTTAATCAGTTGGGAACAATTAGACAAATAGTCAGCAATCCATAGTAGAAGCAATCATAGGAAATACCATAACCGTGTAGCTTGTTTACCAAGATAAAATGATTAACCCTGTCAAAGGCCTTGGAGAAGTCGGCGTAGTTCGAATGAACTACATGGCCATTGATTTATTAAAACGCCGTTCAAATGAGCTGTCAAATGTTTGATAACCAAGCATTCACATAATTTTGAGATCCAACTCAGGTTACAAATGCGACTGACGTCTCCCTTGTTGCCCTTTTTATGAACAGGTATAACTTAACCAACTTTCCAGAAATCTGAAAAAATTCCTGCCTGAAGAGGAGCATTAAAGATGAAAAACAAAGGGCGTGATAGTACAAAACTACACTTTCGAAGAAGACTAGGAGGAATCCCATTTGGTCCAGGACCTTTAAAGATGTTGAGATTGCTCAATTACATGAATATAGCGGGAATTCATATGTCGCAATTGTGGATATTTAAGGTGCTAGAGGATCTTATAGGTGCAATATAGCAGGTTTGATTAGAATAAACAGTTTAAAAGTATTCGGCAGATATATTGGTCGTTTCTACGCTCCTATCCGCCGTTTTACGATTATAAGACACTTCGGAAGGCAGCTCGTTATCATAGCGGAATATAAACGAAAGTCAGCATTTGTAAAAAAGTTATTTACAAAAGACCTACTATAAATGTATTTTTATGGGCGTTTCAGCAAATAAAACTTGTTATTCTTAGAATATCATGATTTCTTTCTTGGTTTGAACTTATATATAAAAATATGTAAAAATTATATAAACATTTTGGAATAAATTAAAAATAACTGATGCATTCTATAATTCAAAATCTGTACGTAGTGGACAATTTTGGTTGTTGAATTCGTAATTCCCACGTACAGCCATTGTAACATCAGTTACAATTTTTTTTTCGTATTCGTTTAATTGTTTATGTCAATGACCTGGAATGTTGTCTCTCTGGGGCGGCTTCGGTGACTATTTATGCTCACGAGACAGCACCCACAAAGCGATACACTCCAGGGATATTGTCACGGAAATTTGCTTGAACTGGATAAATGGTTTAGTAGCAACTATCTTTATCTAAATAGCTCAAAAACGAACTTTTTTCGTTTTCATCTTGTGCAAAACAGAAGAGATATGTCACTTCAAATCAACATGAATGGGCGAGCTTTAGAGGAGTCTTCTGAGGTCTTTTTCCTGGGACTTAAAATCGACAATGGTTTAGGCTGGAAAACTCATGGCACGTCTCTCAAAACAAACTTGTCGTCATTGCTGGTCATCTGGTAAAAAACCTTCGAAATGTGTTGGAGCGGAGGTTTTGGAGGAATTCTACCATGGCTGCCAATGTATTCATATGGCATAGGCAGAAGTATTGTTGGAGTGACCGCTGGGACTTCTTGCAGAGATTTTTATAGGAACTTACACATTTTAACACTTTCGGATATTTTTATATTGGAGGTGTCTATTTATACATATAAGAATTGAGATATCCTTGCTAAAAACAAAGATTTTCATCAGTATCATACAAGAATCATGAATAATTTTAGTATTCCCTTTGCGACGTTAAGTCTTAGTAAAAAATCACCTTACCCGTATAAATAAAAGAATGTAATAGGTTCAAATCATTTAAAACTTCACTTAAACGTTTACTGGTCGAGGCATGTCCTTACAGCGTACAAGAATTTAAACAATCAAATTTGTTTTAGTTATATGTATTATAATTTTGCTTGTCTCTTTTTTTTTGTGATATTTTTTGAATTGTAACTTACACATTTTAGGTTTTTAATATTTTCTACGGATTCTTTTGCAATTGTTTCAAATATTAAATGTTGTAATTACAAAATGATTAAAAAACAACAACATAGACTTTTTCTCAACTATTAGCACAATTTAATAATTAAGCTGTAACACAATTTTGTGGGCGATCACTCCCTTTCTTCTTTCTAATCCCATCGTTCCTTTCCATATTCTATTACTATATAGAATTACTATTACAGCCTCAAGACTTTCTATCAAGAATCTCTTGTACCGAGACGCTTAAACAAATGGATATCGATTGAATTCTCGGTCACGTAAAATAATAGACCATCACATTAAGGAAAGGTGTTGAATTTGAATTACCCAAACAACCCATATAATCGCCGGAAAAGAAATGTAGAAGGTTTCGGTAAAATTTTAAGGTGGAAATTAAAGAAATTTACAGTGGAAGTCGAAAAAATTAAACGCGATAAACCTCAAAAACATAATTTTAAAATATTTTAAGGAACGTATAAAGAATTGTTATAATCTCTGTCCAAAAAAGGTACCGTAAAATAAAAAAAAATATAGGTGTAGTACCATTGTAACCACTAAATAAAATATATATATATATATATATATATATATATATATATATATATATATATATATATATATATATATAGGTATTTCTATGATCATTTGCATAAATAAAAACCATAATAGTGGGTGTTTTATTTGAAAAAATCGACTTTTTTCATTTTAAAGAGGCGCAAGATTGATTTCGTACCACCCTGTATAGGTGTGGACAAAAATTTTGTATTCCGTATATGCATTGATGCTTTATAAACTGGAAATTACCACCCAAACGCCCACTTTTAGAATTTTGCTATTTTTTATAGTGATATAATCGCTGAAAAAGAAATGCATAAGGTTTCGGTAAAATTAAAGAAATTTACAGTGGAAGTCGAAAAAATGAAACGTGATAAACTTCAAAAATATAATTTTAAAATATTTTAAGGATCGTATGAAGAATTGTTATAATCTCTATCCAAAAAAGGTACCGTAAAATAAAAAAAAATATAGGTGTAGTACCATTGTAACCACTGAATTTAGGTATATATATATATATATATATATATATATATATATATATATATATATATATATATGTGTTGGATTTTACTCCTTCACGGATGGAAAAATACAATGTGTTTTCATTCCGGGTGTACATCCGTTCACTACTGTCGTTCTGAAAAGAACAGTTTTGCTGACGTTTCGCCAAAATCAGTAACATCATTCACCCTTTATTGTGGAATCGCATAGAAACTTTTGCTTTTTGGCGAATAGAATCAAATAAGAATATTAAGACAGATAAACTTTCGAAAAAGTATGACAATCTTCTACGAAAGTCGAGTCAGCCACAAAGATCATCAGTATACGTCGATAAATTAGTACATAATATATCATCCTACAGTCTCTCAGAAAGTGAAAGATCCGTACTGAGTAAGGGTTTTAATTTTGCGATATCTCCTAAGGAAATCCCTAAAGAAGAAATAATAGCTGGAGTGGAAGCTGTCCTTGACTCCTCTGAAGAAACAAAAGCAGAGGAGATTCGACAAGAGGTGGCAAGAATTTTAAGGTCAAGCAAAACACCAAAACAAAACCTAAATGCCACTGAACAAAGGGCCCTAATAAACCTTCGAAAAAATAAAGACATCACAATCCTTCCAGCAGATAAAGGAAACGCAACTGTGGTTATGAATACTCAAGATTATGTACAAAAAATGCAGGATATCCTACAAGACAATTGTTGTAGGCCTGTTCCAAGGAACCCGACAACATACTTAGAAAAAACAACTAAAAATAAAATAAAAAGTTCACCAATAAACCCCGAAATTCAACAAAAAATCATACCACGGGAAAAGTCGAGCAGATGTCCTAAACTCTATGGTTTACCAAAAATACACAAACCAGGGGCGCCTATCAGACCTATTGTTAGTGCTGTTAATTCGCCGCTACGAAAACTGTAGAAATACCTTTCTGAAATTATGCAACCAACTGTAGAAAAAGCTGATTCATTTGCAAAAAACTCGGAGCATTTCACTCGAATTATACGAGATATCGTCCTTGAAAAAAACGATATCATAGCAAGCCTAGATGTCAAATCGTTATATCCCAGTATTCCCATCGACGAAGCATTGGACAAGATTGTTATGAACGAGGATTTCCAGGCACATATAATGGAACTCTCGGAGCATTGCCTCAAAAATACTTATTTTTCTTTCAACGGGCAAATGTATAAACAAATGGATGGTCCTCCAATGGGGTCCTCGCTATCACCAGTAGTCGCGAATTTATTTATGATATACTTCGAGAAAGAAGCTTTTGAGAAAGCAAGTTTAAAATCCAAATTATGGATTCGTTATGTGGATGACATATTTATTATATGGCAACATGGTCATGCAGAGCTCGAAAAATTTCTGACTCACGTAAATTCAATCCACCCCAGAATACAATTTGCTCTAGAGCTAGAGGAACAATAAACAATAAACTACTATTTTTAGATGTTTTGGTCACAAAACTACATAACGGGCATTTCGAACACACCGTGTATAGAAAACCAACACATACAGACAGATATTTAAATGCAAAATCACATCATCACCCAGCACAAATTCAAGCTGTGGCAAATACTCTAATATCTAGATCCGTGCGACTAACTGAAACACAGACAAGACAAAACGAACTTAAGGTAATATCTAGTGCTTTAAAGAAAAATGGCTACACAAATCGCACCATAGAGAAAGCTATTAATGCACAGGTTTCCCGAACAACGAACAACAAAAAATATGAGCCGGGAAAACAACGAGTAGTCTTACCATATGTAAAAGGCACAACAGACAGAATCGGAAGAATTCTGAGGAAACACAACATACAAACAATACACAAGCAACAAACAATTATAGGTAAACTACTCGGAAACCCAAAAGATAAAATCAAACTGGAAAACCACGGAGTGTACAGTATTCCGTGCCAGGACTGTGAAAAGTTGTACGTAGGGCAAACTAACAGGCGAATATCAGCAAGAGTGGAAGAGCATAAACTCAGCATCAGAAATAAACAAACAACCTCAGCTTTATTCCTACGTCATCAGGAAACCGGCCATAAAATAAATTTCGATGGGTGTAGGGAGATTGCCAATATAGAACATTATAAGACCAGAATAATCCGAGAAGCCATAGAAATTGAAAAACAAGGTGATTTGAATAAAAGGGACGAATCATTAAAACTACCACATCCGGAAAACATAAATAACGACCAACACCTGCGCAGATATAACCTTCGGCCCCGAGTGAGGGTATAAAAGGAAGCGTCGCAGTCACCAACACTTCAGTCTCTATTCGGACGCGAGAAAGAAAGCTTCGAAAATGCCAAATGTGATTTTGGCGAAACGTCAGCAAAACTGTTCTTTTCAGAACGACAGTAGTGAACGGATGTACACCCGGAATGAAAACACACACATATATATATATATATATATATATATATAAATATATAAATATATAAGTAGGTATTTCTATGATCATTTGCATAAATAAAAACCATAATAGTGGGTATTTTATTTAAAAAAATCGACTTTTTTCATTTTAAAGAGGCGCAAGATTGATTTCGTACCACCCTGTATAGGTGTGGACAAAAATTTTGTATTCCGTATATGCATTGATGCTGTATAAACTGGAAGTTACCACCCAAACGCCCAATTTTAGAATTTTGCTATTTTTTATAGTGATATAATCGCTGAAAAAGAAATGTATAAGGTTTCGGTAAAATTCTAAGGTGAAAATTAAAGAAATATACAGTGGAAGTCGAAAAAATGAAACGTGATAAACTTCAAAAATATAATTTTAAAATATTTTAAAGATCGTATGAAGAATTGTTATAATCTCTATCCAAAAAAGGTACCGTAAAATAAAAAAAAATATAGGTGTAGTACCATTGTAACCACTGAATTCAGGTATATATATATATATATATATATATATATATATATATATATATATATATATATATATATATATATATATATATATATATATATATATATATATATATATATATATATATATATATATATATATATATATATATATATATATATATATATATATATATATATATATATATATATATATATATATATATATATATATATATATATATATATATATATATATATATATATATATATATATATATATATATATATATTATATATATATATATATATATATATATATATATATATATATATATATATATATATATATATATATATATATATATATATATATATATATATATATATATATATATATATATATATATATATATATATATATATATATATATATATATATATATATATATATATATATATATAGGTATTTCTATGATCATTTGCATAAATAAAAACCATAATAGTGGGTATTTTACGTAAAAAAATCGACTTTTTTCATTTTAAAGATGCAAAAGACAAATTTTATAGTCTATAAATATACAGGGTGTTCCATTTAAAAAAATAAAGTAGGGTCCGAGAACTCTTTGACCTGACCCTGTATACAAATTCCGAACGGGGAATTGAGTTCTACGGGAAAAGTTATATAAGAAACAGTGTTCACATTTACGATTAATGGAGATATCCCGCAAAAGTACCCAAAATGGGACACTTGGTATTTCTTTTGGGAAAATAGCGCCAACAAGATCCTGAACTGTAGCAGTCACAACATAAATTCTTTGTGAGTGGTGCACAATTAAAAAATTGTGTTTTTATTTTTTTTTATTCAAAATCAATGGAATAATTAGACGACCAAAATATAAAATCTAATACAATCTAATGTCACTAACTTTTAAAATGACTATATGTGCAGCATTCAGAGAGTATAATTGCAATGTTTCCGTGTTTTCGACAAATTGTAAATTTTTTTGTAACTTAGGTGTAGCCTCAATTGTCTTACCTGAAAATCCACCTTTTCCATTATTTTCTCCTAATTTCATACAATTGTTTTCACACAACTGCCAAATAAGTTTTTTCTAAGTTTCCTGATAAGAAAGAACATAAGATAAATCTCGAAAAGAAATATTTTACTTAGCAGAGATATAAGGTTTCTTAAGTGGCCGTTTTATCTCACGATTGCGTGGAAACAGTTTTATTTTCTCTATTTGTCTTCTTTCTAGAAGCGTTTGACTCATGTGCGTTTTCCTAAAGGAACATTTTAAATATTTTTGCGTCTTAAATACTGCAGGAGTGAGTGATTTAGAAATTGCTTCCTTCACCGAAATGTGTTTTATGTAGTTTAGTTCTTACGATCCAAGCAAGTACTTATATTTGACGCTATATAACGATTATTTTGTCAGTGGGTATTTAGTGAATATTTAATACTATAGTTAAAAGCAGTGTTATCGTGAGGGTCATACGATTTATCAACGACAAACTTTTTAAGTTTGTTTTTCTTTTATTACGTGTAATCATATCCTCCGCATAAAATCCGGAAGATGAATTAGATAGACCTATGATATTTTCATATGAAAAAAGAGGATAAACATATAAATACCAGCAGTTGCAAAAATCTTTGAGCGATGTCGCTTCAAAATCAAATTGACAAGTCAGTGACAAAATGAGTAATACAAAACAATTTTCGGGTTTTTTGCATCTACAAGCGAAAAAAATGGTATTAAATCTAATAATTATTACGAAAATGAAAATTCACTGGCCAATATTCAGGAGACAGTAGCAAAAGCTCTGGGAATCGGTATAAGGACTGTGCGGAAATTTGTGCATGAAAAAAAGCATAATTTACTACCCAAGAAGATTAAGAAATGTACACGAAAAAAGCCAAAGACAGAAGACTTAAGTGACAACGTAAAAATGGATGTTCGTAATGCAATTTACAATTTATACACATCAAAAACTAATATAACCCTTCAAGTTTTAAAAGAAGCTTTCAAAAATCGAGGCATATTGGAAATTGGACTAAAATCGTTGTCAAAATTAATAAAAATGTTGGGTTTTCGATATAAAAAGGACTGTAATCGAAGATTTTTATGCGAGTTGCCACATATGGCAAGTCAGCGTATCCAGTTTTTAAAGAAATATACGGAAAATGTTAATTCAAAATTTAGAAAAGTGGTATTTTTAGACGAGACTTGGATATTTTCTAATGGAAGTTGGCAATCTTTTTGCATTGTAACTTAAGTCTTTTGCCTTTGGATTTTTTCGTGTACATTTCTTAATCTTCTTCGGAAGTAAATTATGTTTTTTTTTCATGCACAAGTTTCTGTACATTCCTTATACCGATTCTCAGAGCTTTTGCCACTGGCTCCTGGATATCAGCCAGTGAATTTTAATTTAAAATTTTTTTTTAATAGATTTGACATCATTTTTTTGCTTACTTTTTTAGTACATTTGTAATTTTGTAGGCAATAAATAAATAATTATAGAATACTTGTTCCAATTTTAAGGCGTGTTTAAAATAAGTGAATTTTTGTATTAATTATAAGACAAAATTTATATATATATATATATATATATATATATATATATATATATGTTATTGACCTTTTGATTTACGTCTATGGTATGATAATTTTTGATTTTTTAAAATCTTAGATTGTTTATTTTTTGCAATCTGTTTTAGGAAAAATAAAAACATTTTTGAAAAAGATATTGAACTACTCGTCGAAACGTCAAATTAAATTAATTAATAATTAAAAAATCGTTTTAATTTTATGAACACGCATCCCAAGAAAAGAAGTACCTAATTACAATATATATTTGAAGGTTCAAGAAAAATATTTGCTATATATGTATATATATATATATATATATATGTATATATATATATATATATATATATATATATATATATATATATATATATATATATATATATATATATATATATATATATATATATATATATATATATATATATATATATATATATATATATATATATATATATATATATATATATATATATATATATATATATATATATATATATATATATATATATATATATATATATATATATATATATATATATATATATATATATATATATATATATATATATATATATATATATATATATATATATATATATATATATATATATATATATATATATATATATATATATATATATATATATATATATATATACCGTTGAGGTACTGCCGGACATTAATTTGTATCAGCCAAATGGAATAAATTATCGCCATTCAAATTGCCGTCATGAAAAAGGGGCCTATGATATGATCCCTAACAATTCCTGCCCAAACATTAACCTTTTCATTATCTTCGCTGATCCAGTGAGGATTTTCCCTAGATTTTACATCCAAGTGTAAAAGTGCACTCATCCGAAAACAAAACATATGATACACACACAAAAATAAGTATATATATATATATATATATATATATATATATATATATCGAACATTGCGGCGGCTTGTCGACTAGAAATATATAAGCCTGCATTTTTCGCATGCATGTCCCTTAATTTTAGACTGAAATTTGAAGAAATCGGATAAGTAGTTTTTTAGCTATGCCCCGAACAGACAGACTGACGGACAGACATACCTACAGACAGACGGAATTTAAGAAAACATGTTTTCCGGCATCTAGGGCCCTTAAACGTAAAGATCTGAAAAAATCTCCAGAGGGAAGTAATAACTAATTATCTTGTGTTTTTAACAAAAGTGTATAATATTTTTGCAAAATAAAACTTTTTTATTATCAGAATACAAAAAAAAAACAAGTTTTCTTTGCACAGGGGTGGCCCGCATTTAAATAAATGACACTGTATAAGTGGTTAGATTTTTAGGTCAAGCGTGGCTCATAATTTTTTGGTGATTGATAAAAAAAAATCTCACTTTCATTAAGTGGCCGTATAATATTGCATAATATAATAAAAAAAAACGTTTATTTTATGTCTAATGTTGTAAACAACCCAGTCTAGGTAATTTTTCCGTTGTAAAATGGACCCATTTTAGCCGTCCCGCAATAAAATTGTTTACCTGCCAATATAAAAGGTTCTAATTAGACTATTAAAAAATGGTACGTATTAGGGCTTCCCGAATATTTTTTTTTATTATTGGGAGGGTATTTCCATTGTGAAAATAATAAGCTGGCCTGTGTTAGAAAAATCTTGTGGGCCAGTAATCGGTCTCTGCTATGACTACAAAGCGGAAATTAAAATAATGCGTTTCATATGATCTAATATGCAAACTCCAAAATTCAGTTTGATTATGCCTCTCTGCTGTCAAATTATAAGTTCTCTAGAGGGTTGTTAATAAGGAGAAATAGCAGTTATGTCTGGCAACATCAGTCATCAGCTTAGATATGTTTAATTTACCGCGTCCTCTGTTCCCTTAAATATTTGCCTTAGCTATCGCTTCCAGAAATCCAAGCTGCTATCGGGGTATATATGCTATATTTAGGACAAAAGTTAATTTACTTATCAGTTATGTTACCGATTGCAAGTCCTAATTACATGCACTTCGGTATATATTTCGAATCAAGCGGTAAACTGTGTATATCAAAACTTTCCAAGGCAAAATTTGCAAGTCAAATATTTTGTTGACATTAAAAGTTATTTTAAGTTTAGTTATTATGTGGTGGGTGGGGTTCGGCTGTAATCATGTAAGGCTGTTCAAGGATGATCCTGAATATTCGGCTAGGGAGGCACATTAGAAAATTCCCCCCACTACCTCCATCGGAGCAAGTGGGTGAAAATTCATCAACCAAGGGGCCTGACATTCCTATTATGAATCAGGAAAATATATTCGACGGCAGGGATGGGTAATGACGCGTCAAAAATTATTTTCGACGTCGACGTCGGAAATGTCAAATATCGTGTCCAAAATGTCAAGTATTCTGTCAAAAATGATAATCAATTTTGGGCTTACTATTTCGAAAGCGGTTTATTCGCAAAGGTTTTTCAATTAAAAGTAAATACATTAATATATTATTGAATACATCTGACAACATGGCATGGTTTTTTAACGGGAGTTTTATTGTGATTTATTGTTATTTTGTATAATGTCTGGGCGACCTCAACATACATTTAGGAATCGACCAAAAATGTTGTAAATTAAAAGAAAAATCCGGGTATTTCGGTCAAAAAAATTTGGGATTCTTTTCAAATGTCAAGCTTTCGGCCACAATTCATGGCATTCTTCAGGACAAATGAAAAACAGTTCCAGCTTCCGTTACAACTTTTTTTTAAACAGCAATTTCTCCGAACAAATTTTAAAATAAGCTCTTCTAAGATGTTTTTGATATTTCAAATTGATTTTTTTGTTTAATAGAAGCTAGGAGCTGTTTTTCAATTGTTTTGATTTCTGATTCTGAAGGCCACGAATTGTAGCCGAAAGCTGTTGGCCAAAATACCCGGATTTTTGTTTAAATTTGCAAAATTTATTTTTATTTGAAAGTAACAATTTTATTTTGAACATCTTATTTTAGCATAATGTACTTGATACTTTGTTTCAGATCGATAAAAGCAAAACTCAATGGGTTGAAGCTAAAGACAATGAATTGACAATTGCAAATCCATCCAAACAGGCAAATAGTGACAGCAGTTTAAGAGGTACAAAACATATTGCTAATGCTAAAAATTCTCTCAAACTTTTGCGACAAAATATCTCCCAAAGAAAAAGAAGGTCTGGATAATTCTTTGGCTGAATTTATGTTTGGATGCAACATATTCTTTTCAGTGGTGGAGTCTTCACATTTTAAAAAGTTTACAAACTTACTTCGCCCTTCATACAAGGTATCAACAAGAAAAACCTTAACCAACACGCTACTGCCACAATGCTACGAAAATCGTAAAAATTCGTTAAAATATTTTGACGCCGAGTCCGTTATGCTGATTGACGGTTGGAAAAATTCTTCCAATAATACCAAAAATGTGGTACGGCTTATTCATAATGTAGGGGGAGATATAGCTTTCTTAATTCTTGCGACCGTACAGGAGAAAAGAAAACGGGAGATAAACTACAAGAAATTTTCGAGCAATGTGTGAGTTTGGCAAGAGGAATATATAATACTAATACAGGGTGTTTCTTAATTGAATGTCAATATTTAAGGAGGCGATTTTTCGGTCTATTTTAAGAAGAAAATTTCATATAAATATATGTCTTAAACGGTGTAAATTTTGAGATACATGGTGTTAAACTTTCAATAATTTCATAATTTTTCAATAATATCTCGAATACCACTCTAGATATTGTAATGAAATTTGTTATAGAGGTACTATGCATCTAGTAGAATTTTTTGATGTAGAACATTTTTTTAAATTTCCACCAGTGGCGTTCGTACGGAATCCGACCTGCATATTTTCCCAGACATTGATGGTACGCCACTGATTTTTTTTAAAATAAAAGTTATTTTTGAAATTCCCATTCATTTTTGAGCAAGTTTGATTCCCTGGTAATTGTGTGATTTTCGTTTTAAAAAATAAAAACCGTTTCTCTGCATGATCCAAACAATCCTGGTCATAAGACGCATATCACCATGCATGCAGAGGAATATTATTGTATTAAACTCGAGAAATCAAATCTTGTCGAAAATAAATACTAAAAGTTTTCAAAAACAAACAAATCAATCAATAAAAATGCTTTATTTTGGAAAAATCAGTGGCGTGAAAGTAATTATTATGTCCATTCTTATTAAAATCAGAAATCGCTTTATCTTAGTGAGAGATATTTGTAGATAATAGTATGTAGTCTTCAGCCACCAATCTAGGACCACTATGTCAATGTTTTTCAGAAGTCTGTTCCTTCATAAATACTTTTTATAAATTTTATTAAAATAATATGACACGCCTACGACCTACCCATCTGTTGTTAAATGTGCGGTTCAAATATTCTCTGGCTTCAATACTAAAGTGAGCGGGCGCGCCATCGTGCATGAACCACATTCTGTTTCTAATCAGAATTGGTATATCTTCTAACAATATCGGCAAATCGTTCTCAAGAAACCGGCGATAATTATGGCCGTTTAGTCTTTCTGGGAGGAAAAAAGTTCCATTTAGGTGATTTTCGATAATGCCAGCCCAAACATTTACAGAGAATTGCTCTTGATGATGATGTTCTACAATGGTATTCACAAAAATTAACTCGGGAAGGAAGATTTTGGGAAAGTAAGGCTTGCACTCGTTGAATGTGATATGGGTATAAAAAAATTATGTAGAATTCTCCAAACTAGGATGTGCGAAATATTTAGGTTAATTCCAATTTTCCTAGTACTCAGTTCAGGATTTTCATCTATGGAATTTAATACTGCCTCTTTAATTTCTGGAGTTCTTACAGTCCGATGGGCCCCTTTTAATTGATTATTTGGCTTGAATGTACCTGTTTCAGTCAACCTTCTATGTACATTTGCAAATATTCGCCTATCTGGTATGACTCTACCAGGAAAGCGCTCTTGATATAATCGCTTCCGGTGAACTGCCATCAGCCAAACCATACATGTAATGCATGTCTGCCAACTCTTCATTGGCAAACTCAACCATTTCTTTTCTCAGATATATCAGATATTTAGAACACAAAATTAATTAAACCCGACTGAATCTGAAAGCTGAACTGTTAAATTAAGTTTCAAGAGGAGTATTAATTCTGACAGCCAAAGCCTACTACAATAATAATTATTATTAGTAATCTTTCTTTATTGATGAACTACTAGTATTTTATAGTTTCGTGTTAAAAAATTATAAGCTCAAATAATAATTTTGAAATCTTTGGGTATTAGTTATTCATAAGCAAATTTGATTTTCAGTCAAAAAAAACATTTCCTTGCATGCCATGGCGATTGGTGTTGTCATATTAGCGATATTGTTAAAACTCTGCAGAGAAACGGTTTTTATTTTGTAAAACGAAAACCGTGCGTTCAACTCAAAATTACCAAGGGATCAAACTTGCTCAAAAATGAATGGGAATTTCAAAAATAATTTTTATTAAAAAAAAAATCAGTGGCGCACCATCAATGTCTGGGAAAATATGCAGGTCGGATTTCGTACGGACGCCACTGGTGGAAATAAAAAAAAATGTTCTACATCAAAAAATTCCACTAGATGCATAGTACCTCTATACCAAATTTCATTACAATATCTAGAGTGGTATTCGAGATATAATCGAAAAATCATGAAATTATTGAAAGTTTAACACCCTGTATCTCAAAATTTACACCGTTTAGAACAAATGTTTATATGAAGTTTTCTTCTTAAATGGATTCAACATCACCTCCTTAAATATTGACACTCAATTAAGAAACACTCTGTATATATGCTGTGTGCTCAGATGCCAGTAACATGAGAAAAATGGGTAACCAATCTTTGGTACACGAATTGCAATAGTCATACAGCAAACCTTCTGACAAAAGAACTGGTGTCAGAAAATATTGCAGGAAAAGTACAAACCGTGTTAAAAGAATTTTCATCACCAAATCTAGAAAGAAGAATAATAAATGCTAATGGCAAAACACTTATGTTAGCTGGTGAAACATTCTGGTGTTTATTTAGGGACTCTTTTATCAATTATTTAGATAATTTGAAAGCTATGAGAAATGTTATTGCAGAAGATAATGCAAAAATTAAACCAAATATAACAAAACTTGTTTTCGATGAAAATTTAAGAAAGCAAGTAGAGGATAGCGTCAAATTATTTGATACTGTATGCAGGCTTTTAAATAAATTACAGGAAACACATGCTTCTATTGCTGATGCAGCTGAGGAAATTGCGTTTACCAGATGGATTTGAAGAATATAATGATTTTGTGAAAAAACGGCAGATCCAAGCATTAAATATTTATTCTCTATCTGCAAATTTTTTACACCCGCTAAACAGAGGAAAGAGGTTAGCCGAAGAACAAGTGCGAAATGGGGAATGTTTTTTATAGATAATCTCAGTGCTGATGGATTAAATGATCTTCATTTGTATAAAAACAGCAGAAACATCTTTGAAAAACTCTTTGATAAAAAATGATCAATGTGCAGACATTCTGGGGTTTCTGGCAGAAAGACATTGTCCTGAATTGGCCAAATTGGCAATAAAATTAAACTCAATACCAGCCTCGTCAGCATAGCTTGAACGACTTTTTTCCAACTGGTCGTTTATTCACACTAGGTTAAGAAATATACTTAGTTCTGAAAACTCTAAAATGCTAACGTATATATATATATATATATATATATATATATATATATATATATATATATATATATATATATATTACCATCTAAAAATAAGAGATAAAAATAACAGTGATAAATATTGGTTTTTTTTTAAAAGCAAAAACAATATATAAATATATTGTGATTTAATGATTTATGATGATATATAAGATCAAGACATTTTGGTTTAGATATTTTGCATACTTTTAGTCCTGTAGTAAGGTCTTTGTTTTATATTATTTTTTTTTTCTTGCTGTTCTCATTTAATATGTTCATGTTTTTAAGCAATATACAAATACATTGTGATTCATCATATTTAGTTTTAAATCAAAATAGTGACATATATTTTCGACTGTCAAATTTGTCGAAAATTACTGATGTCAAAAAACAATTTTCGACGCGTCAAAAATAGCGTAGAATATGTCAAATATTCGACGTACCCAACCCAATCGACGGCCCAATATTCGTAGCTGAAATTTACCAAAGTGGTAAGTTTAAAAAAAAACCTAATCTAAAAATTTGTGTTAGGATTTTTTAAAGAATTTTTAATTACGTTTTGTGTCTTTCAGAACAATCGGACTATGCTGCACTATACCCTTCAAAAATGAGTGTTTCAGTATACTATTTAGTGTATACAGTGAGGCGATAAAGTCCGTCGCCCCCCCCCCCACCGTCTAACTTTTGAATCGCTCGGTATATTGCAACGATAATATATGAGTACTTTGTCCATTTAAAAAAAATGACAGCTTTAAATTCAAGTCCCGATTTGAACATTTGATTCAGCAGTTCTCAAATGATGACCAATAACAATGTTTTGTAATGGCATCAATATTATACTTTTGGGATATTTTTTTGAGGTTATACCAATGGGTGATTCCACGCGTAATACGATATGTCCGCAAATTTTAAAATAACATATTTTGATGAATAAATGTACTTATCTCTTTAAATAATGACCCCAGCATTTAAAAAAAATATAACTTTCAACTGTTTGTATCTACTGCTTAGAAAAAATAATGTGGCAATAATGGATTTTTGATCCTATGGAACTTGAATAAAATCGCTATATTTTATCATGTTGGCCGCGGCCGAAATTAAATGCTAATCTGTCAAAAGTGCCAGTTCTGTTCAGATGTGTGCATTTGGTGAATAGTTTGTTGAGTTATTTCTTTTCCGAGTAAGTAATTTAATAGTAATAATAGTTTTTATATAATCTCAATTTTTTGTCCCATCAGTTATGAAAAAATAATGGACCACGGGACAGTAGGACGTAGACAGCGGCAAACCGGAGAGACGAAAAGAGGATAGCGGAGAAATATCTCAACCTGCTAAGACGACACTCTTCATTATTAATAATCTCTTTTATTTCAGATGTCAACAAGTATCGAGAGGTGGCAAAAACATCCTGCCAAGCGAGGACCACACGCCACGACACAGTGAGGACCATGTCCTTTATAGGAGCTTCTCCCGGAAGGACGGCATCAACCCCATCGAAGGATCCTTAGCTAGTCCAATGATGGTCCATCTGATGGAGGCCCATTGGGGTTTAGTGGGTATTGTCGACTCTGACAGGTGAAAACCTGATAGAGCAATGAGTCACGAGTTCCATACTGTTTTCCTTTCTACCGGAAGGGAATTTGTGCGTAAAGGCATTCCCATCGTCAAAAAAAAAATCCGAGCGTATTCAGTGATTAGATCTCATGGAGTAAAGATCCCTGAAGATGCTTTGCGCATAATAATTCCAATTTGACACGGTCTAGTCCCAAGAACCATGATTCCTTAATGGTTTCAGAATTAAATAACAAAATGATCTAGTTATATAGCAAATACTCATTGAAAATTTCTTATGTCACTGTAGGGAAGTAAAAAGTGGTTCATCCATAAATTTGTAAATGTTGGAACTATTAAAAAAAGGTAATCTTTCAAATAGATATTCCAAATTTGTCAAATTCTGTGTGTCTAATTCTTCACAAGAATCAATAAAGGGGCATAAAGGCAGAATTTTCGTTTACTACTTATCTATATAAACTTATCTATATAAGCAATAAATCCCGTGAAAATGTTCGACACTTCAAAATATACGACAAAAACAGTAAAACATGAGAATTGCCATAAAGCAATTTTGACAGGTAAACTGTTCTCTCCCCGACTTCAATGATGGACGTAGAAAATATATTACAGACAAAATGGGAAAATGAATTGCAATGTAAAATCTCTATATTATATTGTGCCCCTGCCAATGGAATTACTTTTTCGAATGGAACCGAAGATGGGAAATTAAATTCTTTTTGGCTCTGTGGGCTGTATAATAACATTTTGGGTATGTGGACGCCCTTGTGGTTTTATATTGCTACAAAGATAAGATGTTACTTAGTTTCGGAAATGTTATTTGACATCTATAACTAAATCCTATGAAGATAAACATTTTTTTTTCATATTAATGCTAATCATAAATAGTTTATCACTAGTTTTAACTTTATTTAGTTAAATTTAATTGAATTATTATTTTGTATTTATTATAATATTAGTACTAATTATTTATTCAATGCGTGCGGAAAAGTACACTTCTAAAATCAGCAATCTAAAAATATTTTAATTATTTCTACTTCTAAGAATCAACTTTTTTTTAAATAGGACACCCTATATATTTTTAAATATTTAGATTTTCCAAGAAATTATCTATATAACACCATATTTGGATTTGTAATTTATTTCGATGTTGACAAATTGTTCAAAAAATATCTAAAATAAAAAAAAATCAGGATCCTCCATAACCTGTTATAACCTCTAACCTCTCAAACAAAGAATACACCATATCACCGTAATCTAACAAAGACAAAATAAGAGCGTTACAAAGATAATACTTGGTTTTTGAAAGCAATACGCTTTTCAGATTATATAATTTTTTTAAGCGACTATAGGCTAGTTTTATTTTATTTTTAATGTGAGATTCAAATGAAAGATTCGAGTCGAAAGTTACACCTAAAATCTTTGCCTCTTTGACGACCGGAAGATAAGTGTTATTTATTTTTATTTTAAAATTATCAGTTACGCTTCTGATAGTATTTTTATTATTTCCAAACAAAATTATATTGCATTTTGAAGCATCCAATTTTAAATTATTTTCTCTCGCAAAATCGTTCATATTTTTGACGTCACTATTAAACTGTTCCTGACATTGCTCTACCTGAGATATAGGAATAGGCATGTATATTAGAGAATCATCTGCATATTGTTATAATTTGAAATTATTTATGCAATTATTCATATCCGCAACAGAGAAAACGGCAAGAGACCCAATATAGAACCCTGGGGAACACCGGTTGTTAGAGGCAGATATCTCGACTCACTTATATAACCATTTTTAAGTTTAAGAACCCAAGAAGTTTGTAGATTTCTTTGAAAATCCAAAGTATTGTAATTTTGCCAACAGCATATCGTGATTGATAGTATCAAAGGCTTTGCTGAAATCAAGTATGGTCATACAAGTAATATGCTTTGAATCTTCATTTAGTCGTATACTGTTAAGCATTTCAATCATGCTAGTCGTTGTACTAAAATTTTTACGAAATCTGGATTGACAGCTTGGTACAATATTAAAAGCGTTTACAAAGTTATTTATTTGTTGGCTACTACAGGCAAAATAGTTATAGGTCTAACGTCTTTAAGCTCCTTCGGATCAGTTACTCTAGGAATTGGTTTAATTAAAGCCCTTTTCCATACAACTGGAAAACAGTCTTCTAATATACAACTATTAATTATGTTTATAAAAGGTTTTATACAATATGGTAAACATAATTTCAAATCTCTAATTAATATTTCATCTTCTCCCGTAGCATTCGTATTTATAGTGTTTAAAATTGTATGAAAAGTTTTTTCGTCTATGGTTAAAATTTAACTCGGAAGTTAGATTTTCATATTTATTAGATTTATAATAATTTAATCAGTCTTGAGAGATATTATTTGAGTTAAGAATAGAGTTTGAAAAATAATCATTTATAAGTTCGGCATTACTTAAATTTTCTGGCAGATCAATTTTTTTGTATACGTCAAATTAAGTTTTTTAGCATTTTTCCAAAAAACGTTACCCGTCGTTAAAGACATTTGGTTAAAACATGCGATTTTCTCTCTCATAATAGTGTGTTTAGTAAAATTTCGTAACTGACGATAATATTGAAGATTGGTTGAATTTTTTTGTTTTACATATTTACGGTAAGATTTGTCTCTTAGTTTCATTAAGAATTTAATGTTACTTTACTAATATTTCTTATTTTAACTGGGGCATGTTTTTTTCATTAGAGATACAATGTGTTTATTAAATATTTTTACTTTTTCATTTATATCCTTAGCATAATAAACATCCTCCCATGATAAATGTAACGCATCATACTCGAACGAATTTATGTTAATGTTATTGTAATCACGAAACTGTATCCTTCTGAGACCGGGCTTCTTTTTTGATAAATCTAATGCGGCATACACTAAACGATAATATGAAATTGACTGAGACAAGAAAATTGAAACACGACATCTGTCTTTACTAACTCATCATCTATTCTGTCATTTTTTACCGATCAGCCCAGTGGCTATTGTCGCTTTTGTTTTGTCGTTTGATCTGTTTTTTTTGTTTGTTGTGCTTGTTTGAGTTTAACTCTTGCTTGTTGGAAATGGTGTAGGGCTTAGACCCTTCTTAGCCAATCTCTTGGCAGTTTGTAGATACCTCGGATGGCATTTGAAGCATGAGAATTTTTTAAAATATCGTTCGTAGGAACGTCGGCTCTTTTGAAGTAGTTGGTTATTATTTTATCGAGAAATTCTTTGATGGTTTCGGTTTTTGTGTCTTTGTGTATGACAGCGTTAAGCGTATAAGTTGGGGTGTTTAGGATAGTTTTTAATATTTTATTTTGAAATCTTTGAATTTTTATTTTTTATATAAATATTTATTTTTTTAATATTTTATATTTATTATTTTTTTTATTTATTTTTGTTAACCATTATTTTTATTGTTATTTTGATTTTTCATTAGTGGGGCTAGGACTTTAAATTGATCTTGCATGGTTTGAGTAAAGTTATTCATTAATTTTTGCAGGGTTTCGTGCATTTGTGCAACCGCTGTAAAGAGCTGAGATATATTTTGTTCATTATTGGGACTGTTATTATTATTAGTGTTTAGATTTTTATTGTTTTGCGACCCCCATTGGAAACTTTTTAATTGAGGAATTGGTTTGTTTTTGGGATGGTTTGGACAGTTTTTTTTTATTTGTTTTGAATCTTTAATTTCACATTGGTATGAGAAATGGTTACCTGAACATTTAAGACATTTAATTGGTGCAGTGCATTTGAATTGCGAGTGTCCGAACAGCTGGCATCGGTGGCATTGTGTTTCTGTGGGTTTTGTTCTTTGAGATTCGATTCTCACTTTCATATCGTTTAATGTGTTTAAGTTGAAAATATGCTTTTCAGATTTTGGCAAAATTATAAGAGCTAGAGGCATTGGTTTTTTATCTTTGTTGTACCATCTAATTACTCTTTCTGGGTTAAAACCTTCATTTTGGATACATTTTTACTTCATTTTCGGACCACTCTTCCAGAATTCCGCGAATCACGACATGAAGTTGCTTTTCGTCTGAAAATCTGAATGAGTGGTACGGAATTTTTTGTTTGTCTAAATTGTTAATGATAAGATTATATTCTCTAGGGGTAGCTGGGAAAATTTTTACGCCTTCGCGAATGTTCATTGCATTACGTAGTTTATATTGTGTTGTTTGAGTAAATTAGAAAAATTTGTGAATTTTGATTTATCGTAATAATTATGGGGGGAACTTTGAACTTTTTCTCTGGTTCGTTTGGTTCGGCACTGCCACTCTCAATAGATTTGGGAGCTTGGGTGTCTACTATTTTAGTATTTTGTATGTTAGTTTTTGGAAGGTCAGGCCAATCCTGCGAGGCTTATTTTTTAATATTGCTTTGACTATTTAGATTATCTTTGGTTTTAGTTTTACGCTTACGCTTGCTGTTAGTTGTATTGTTGGATTTTATTGAGTTATCAGTAGTCGCCACTACTTAAGTCAGAGTGTTCAGAAATTTGCATGTCTGAGAAATGATTGTCATTAATAACCTGCTCTTCCAAAGAACCCGATGAAAGATATTCTCATGTTCAATTTTCCTATCTAACTACTCACGTACCTGTTTTTTTTTTAAATCTTTTATGTTGTTTTTGGAAGGTATCCAATCCGGCGCCACATTTGGTCTTTGTTATTAACTATTTCGTAGTTGCGCTTGGGTGACCCCATTTTGACAGTTTGTTGATCACTAATCGAAGCGGAATTGTTTTTTTTTTCGATCGCACTGTTCACAATAATAGTTTGCTTCCGCTCCGTATCACTACTACACATTTGCTTGCTTTGCTTGCTTGCTTGCTTTGCTTTTGATCTTGCTTGCTTGCTTGCTTATTGCTTGCTTTGCTCTGCTTTGATTGCTTGCTCTTCACTAACTATAATTAGATCTATAAGTGTTGATGTGTTAGTTGAAATATTAATTCTCGTCGGTTCTTGGATTAGTTGAGTAAGGTTAAATAAATCTAAAAGTTTGATAAGGCCTTTGTTTAGAATTTACGTTATTTAAAAGGTCTATATTAAAGTCCCCAATAGTAAATCATAGTCATACATAGGCACTGAGAGGCTAAGCATGTCTTCCAAAAAATTGAGAAAGTTCTGAACACGTGAGGAAGGAGGAAGATAAGTTGTTGTAATTAAGATTTTTTTGTTTTTTAAAATAAATGTTAAACTTAAATATTCAAATTCGGTTGATAGGTTGTCAAACATAACTCTATTGTACTTAAAATTGTTTTTTATGTAAAAACCCACTCCACCTCCACGGCCAACTCTATCACCTCTAAGTAGATTATATCCGGGTAAAACAAAAACATTACCATCATCTTGAACCGACAGCTATTAGTAAAACATAGTCATACATAGGCACTGAGAGGCTAAGCATGTCTTCCAAAAAACTGAGAAAGTTCTGAACATGTGAGGAAGGAGCATTACCATCCTCTTGAACCGACAGCCATGTTTCCGATAAGCCAAGAATGTCAAATTTGTAATCAGATATGTAATTACTTAATAACGAATACAAACAAACAGGTTTGTATTCGTTAAGTCATGTATAGAATTTAAATTATGCTGGTCTCCAGCCACTTTAATTAAGTTATCCCCCATCATCTCGTCCATCCCCAGACACCAACCCACGCCACCCCCAACCACTTCCTAGCTCAATCAGCATAACTAACATAACATCTAGAAAATCAAGAAAAATAGACATTATCACAAGGTACAATGCAGTAACAACACGACGCAACATCGGTCAAAATTAATTAAATATATTTTGATTAGTTACTTGATGAGTCTCTTTTTATACGAAGAATGCATATAAATTTCAAGAACTATAAACCACTTATTCATGGTCTAAGTGCAACTGTATGAGAAATATTAACACTACACTAAAAAAAAACAAAACAAAAACTGCGTTTACAAATTAATTCTTATATTATGATACAATCCAAATACAATATTATCCAGAAATTATTGTAATATGTCACAAAAAGAAAATAAAATAATAGTATGCGTCTTCAGTGTGTCCGAAATTGGTTATGACAGTATTGGGATCTCGGAAACCGTGATAGTTACAAAAACGTTTAAATGGAGAAAGTTTTAGACAATTTTGTTTGTAATTTAACGCCGTTTTGCTCGCGATTCTATCTTTTTTAGTTTTTGAGATATTTTGAAAAAACCAAAAAACTGCATTTTCGAAAAAGTCCTATAATTTATTTATTTATGAAAATTTTCAAAATCTGTAAGAAAATTATTAAGGCAACTTTTTACGTAGAGTGCACCTATTAAGTCAGATTTTACATGCGACGTTTCGATTTTCTAGAACCATCATCAATTTTGTTTTTCTTATGGCCGCTATATTCGATTTTAACAGTTTTGAAAAGAGTATTTCTTTAGCTTTTCAACGGTGTATCACACTTTGTAATTAGGTCATTACTAAAGGTTCAAAAAGTGCGTAGAGAAAATATTTAAACGTTTTTTGGAATTATCAAAGTAAAAAATTAAAAATTAATAGTGTTAAAAGGCAATATGTAATTCAACATCCAGTTCTACAAAAAATTAGCAAAAACTACTTAATAACATAATTGATTCGTGCACAATGTTCACACATGTTCAAACTACCACCCGCATATAACACTAACATCTTTGCCCAAGTAGGCTTTGCGTTTGAAATAAGACTGTTTAAACATTTTTTCGAATTATCGATATAAATTAAAATTTAATAGTTTCAAATAGCAATATTTTTAAATTGGACATTAAATTCTGCATAAAATCAGTAAGTTCTACTCAGTAACATTAATACTATGTGCACTGCACATAATGTACCCTGTCGACAGAACTTCTCGCGCTTCAAGCGCTGCACTGATTAGAAGCTTGCTAGGGTTAGCCAATTTTAAGAATCGCAACAGAAAGTATGCAAGTATGACAAGGAATGGAATAGGCAAATATTAGAATATTTTAATGAAAATCTGGTTTTTCCCATAAGAAGAATTGAAACAGAACTTCACATTCTGAAGTCAACCGTTTATGGCGATGTAAAAGTACTAACCTTACAAGAATTAACAGAAAATCAGTATGAACTACCTACTCAATAAAATTAATAAAAAAATGCTACATAATACTAGGATTAAAAATGTTGACCGTTTTTTTCTATGCAGTGTCCTCATTTCCTTTCAACTGTTCTGATTACCCGTTGAATAGTATTTCTATTTATATTTTCTAGAATATTTCGGGTTCGCTGCTCAAGAACTTGCCTATTTTCTGGGGGGTCAAATTCGTCTATTTCATTTTTCGCACATCCCCATAAATAAAAATCCAACGGCGTGATATCCGGGGATCGAGCTGGCCCGCGGACAGGACCACTGTTGGATATTACGTTTTCACCAAAAGTTTTTGTTAAAAAGGTTTGTACATCCCTGCTGTTATGTGCAGGACAACCGTCTTGCTGAAACCACAAGCTATTAAACTGATCATCTGGCACAGCTTCTCGAATGGCAGGAACTATTTGATTCTGTAACATGGCAAGGTATCTTGGGCCTGTCAGTGTCTGATCAAAAATAAAGGGACCAATGAGACGATTTCCTAAAAAGTAATGGAAAATATTGAATTATAAGCAATTCAGTTAGACTATGTTTATCTTACCAAGCATCCCGCACCACACATTAAAACCAAATCGCTCTTGCAGCCTGCGTGGATCGCGTAGTTGCGGATTTTCAATAGCCCAATAATGGTGATTTTTTTTATTAAAAATGCCACAGTTTGTAAAATGAGTCTCATCTGACCAAATGACTTTATTGCAAAAAGCGGGATTTTCTCGACATCTATTGATATACCAATTACAAAAAACAATTCTTCTTTCGAAATCACCTGCTTGAAGTCCTTGCACAATTGTTGGCTTGTAAGGACGATATTTAGTTACTTTTAAGACGCCATGAACGGTAGATTTTGGAATTTGAACTCAAGCAAGTTTCTAACCAGCGTTTGAAAATAAGTTCTGCCAGGCTGCCGTCTTTCGGGGTAGGTGTCAAAATACACATCCATGGCCCTGTTTGCATTTCTTTCATTTTTAATATAACACACTAACATATCAAACATTTCTTCATTAGAAAAGTTTAACGCCATTGTAATCCTTATTAAAACAGCGATGAATGTTAAATAAAACTTAAACGTTGCATTTTTGACAGATTAAAAGCATTCTATTATTTCAAAACCAAAGCCTACTTGAGCAAAGATGTTAGTGTTATCTGCGGCTGGTCATTTGAACATTTGTGAACATTGTAGAATGTTATTGAGTAGTTTTTACTAATTTTTTGTAGAACTGGATGTTGAATTACATATTGCCTTTTAACACTATTAATTTTTAATTTTTTACTTTGATAATTCCAAAAACCAATAAATATTTTCTCTACGCACTTTTGGCACCTTTAGTAATAATCTAATTACAAAGTGTGATACACCGTTGAAAAGCTAAAGAAATACTCTTTTCAAAACTGTTAAAATCGAATATAGCGGCCATAAGAAAAAACAAAATTGATAATGGTTCTAGAAAATCGAAACGTCGTATGTAAAATCTGACTTAATAGGTGCATTCTACGTAAAAAGTTGCCTTAATAATGTTCTTACAGATTTTGAAAATTTTCATAAATAAATAAATTATAGGACTTTTTCGAAAATGCAGTTTTTTGGTTTTTTCAAAATATCTCAAAAACTAAAAAAGATAGAATCGCGAGCAAAACGGCGTTAAATTACAAACATAATTGTCTAAAACTGTCTCCATTTAAACGTTTTTGTAACTATCACGGTTTCCGAGATCCCAATACTGTCATAACCAATTTCGGACACACTGTATAACTACGTCTATGCTAAATACGACTAAAACGCCACACAAATAGAGAAGTTCGGACCTGTGCACAAAAAAAATAACAAAAGCTTGTAGTAAGTTTGTTCTTCGCCTCATTACTAGAACCAAACTGAATTGTATCATTAATTATGTAATAAACTGGACTAGATAAATGTTCTATATAACGAAAAACTAAAATTGTGCGCCGTGCAGTCGCGTGCGGAAAAGTACTATTTTCCGTACTTGTTAGGAAATATACTATTATTTAAACTCAATACGGTGTTCCTAAATACCTGATTTAAATAGAAACTTTATTCGATATGAAGTGTAACGGAACAGTGACGGTCGGTAAATTTCGGTTAACTAGATATTAAAGGCCTGCAAAACAAAAAAGCCATGCGTTGATTGAATTTAAATGAACTAGCGATGCCAAAACAAACGAAAATGTATTTGTAAAAATTGTTAAACGGGAAATGGCCAAATACTACAGTTCAGGTCGGTTTTACAACAGAATTTTTATTCAGCCCTTGTCTTTTAAAGCACATCTAATTTTTAATAAAAAAGAAAAATATATATCGTTTCTGGATTTGCAGTCTTGGTTCTTTAACGGGAAGGTGTTTCGAGTTTAAAGGTTATCTTCTCTATCCGTTGGTGCAGGCAAAACTGTCTAAGATCGGCGGAGCATGAGAACTGTTCAAAGGCAAATTTCAAGTTGACGACTAAAATCCCCAGCCAACATATCGAAAGACACCGTGATTTTAAATATTTATTTATTTTACAGTTATTATTATAAAATTTTGCAAGTCAAAAAAGTTCTAATTTTAATTTTTCAAATTTCAGTATTTAGAAAATTTTAACAACTAAACTAGATTTATATTTACAATAAAATTATTACAACACTAAATAAATATATATTCTATAATAGATATTTACGATACAAGTTGGATAAAAGTGTTATAAACATACGTGCGTAGCATGAGTTGTGTAACCACACAAGTATGTTAATAAGGATGTATCACACTTTGTTTGTTAAAATCTTATCCCAGTTATAAGATTGTCTAACAAATATTTAAAAACAAATTACCTCTGTTACCTATATTTACTATACCATAGCAACCAAGTAACTAAGTTTTTGTCAGAAAACATTAGAAAATAATGCAGTCAAACAATTTATCACAAAGTTCGGAACTCCCGGTATTAGAATATGCGTCAAGAAAAGAACATTGGTGTTTTTCTGCAGGAAGCTGATGAGAGAGTAGCACTTATTGTTAGACTAGCAGGAATGCATGTAAAAGAGAAGAGCTGAAAACTTACTTTTGGAAAAGGTGAAAGATGAAGGTGAATGTTTTCGATTTGTAATACCATTCACGATGGTCAACAACGGTAACATCAGGACGCATTGAAGGTTTAGATATGGTGAAAATTGTCCGAAATTACATCAACTTACACCCTAAACATGTTGATCATGGTCGTTTCTTCGTGTGTTATAAGAACGGTAAATGTACAAAACCGCCAGTGGAAATAATCACCTTTGGAGGTATGTCTGAGACAATTGCTTTGTTTATAAAATTTTCCAATCCAGAACAATATACTGGCCACTGCTTTAGAGTACTTATTGTTGTAACCGTCGCTGAGAGGGTAACTTTTTGGTTGGAAGAGGTCGATTTTGTAGACCGCACTGGTGAAAGTTGGTGACTAGTGGAGGAATGGTATTGAAGTTCATTTATTGAATAGATTCTTTTGAAGACTTGTTGAGCTTTCAAAATAACCTTTTGCCACGGTTGAAGATTTCTAACCTCCCAGGCGTTTGATATTTGTTATTCCTGCAATGTGGACGTTTAACTGACTGAAACTCAGCGAAGCAAGTCAACTTTTCCATATTCAGCCTTAACGTTCTATTTGCGCTATGCGACCGTATCCAGCCATGAAGTTTTAAAAGAAAAAGCGCACTCATATATTCCCAGTACAGAGTACAGCTTATTGAAGACAAAGAAATCTACCTGTGAAGACTTACATCTACATGCACATATTGATAGATTCTTGACAAAACATCATAAGCCACATAATTGTTTTAGTATCTTAAACGCTTTTTAAACAAAAACATCAATATTCCTGTACATTTTAAAAGTTAATAATTAATACCGTAGCTGTACTTCTAAGAATAGAACTTTTTAAGTTTCCAGAAATATTGTTATTTTTTCTGAAAAAGTATTTAAGATAATAAAACAATTATGTTGCTTACGATGTTTTGTTAATAATCGATGGATAAACATGTGGATCTAGGAAGCACTAACCTAACAATAATAAATAAAATGCAAAGTACTTTTTGTAGTACACAACGATGTTCAAGATGCTCTGGCATCGTATACTCATATTTTCTTTAAAGAAATACACAATGAATACGAAAATGCAGCGATTAATGCTATTAAAGAAGTATTTTCAGCAACATTAATAAAATAATGCAAATTTCACTTCAGTCAGGGTCAAGGAAGAAAAGTGTAAGAAATAGGACTGATTACAGCTTGCAAAGAAAATAAAGATGCAGAATCTGCAAGCATTGTGGCGGCTGAACGTCGGAAACTGTGACCTGTATATAATTCAGGATTTGGGAGCTTCAGATACCCTCCAATATTTGATGGCATTTTTCCAAAGGTGTTAATTCCGATGCGTTGTACTGTGCAAGTTGCTTTCTTGTAGTTTACAAAAAAACGCCTATGTGGTGTTTCTGGCTTTCTTAAAATCGCATATTTTCTGACCAATTTTAAATATTCTCCGCTTTCAGCTTCATCAGATAGTACAAAGCTTCTGGAACTTTTTGTGGCTGGAATATTTATTAATAAAATATTTCCTTTGTCTTCAAAATGATCCAATGACATTTTTGTTAGTTATAAATTTAAAAATTTCCTCATTTGAAAAAATTTTCGTCATCTTTGGTCTAAATCCAACATTTTGTTTTTTTTTTAAGTAGGCCTTGACTTTGAAAAACATGCTTAAATCCATGTTTTCATTGAATTTGGTCATACTTTTTAACATTGAGTATCTGGACCAAAGCGTGTCTGGCATACCGGGTTCTTTCAAAGTTTTGATGCCTTTAGTTTGACTCCAGATTTTAAACAGAATATATTCTTTCTTATACCTATGACGGGATTTTGATGGTAGCCGATTGAAGTCTGCAGTTCTAGCTGTTTCCAACACTGACTTGGGCAAATCTTCGTCTAAAGAATCCATTAAAAACACTTTTACTCCGGTTTTACTACGACAAAAATCAGCGACAGCAAAATTGGTTTTAATTGACAATGAATGACACGCGTATTTTTACTTTGTGTCTATGGTGATTCAAACTGCCAAAAAAGCAGGAGTTTATTATTGCTTAACATTGATTTTATAAGGCATAATACGAGAGCCAGTAAACAATTTTTTAAAACACGTTTTACATATTTTTTACTATTTCGTTGAAAATTATAGTACGGAAAAGTAGCTCTTTTCAAACTAAAATGAGTGCGGCAAAGAAAAGTTCTCCGCACGCTTGTAGAAATCTTTTTCTTATAAAATACCAATTTAACACTTCGAGAACATTTTAACTAGTAGAAAGCTTACAGAGCTCTTCGTCTAACATGTATTAAAGCTGCTTTTGAGATTTTGCTAACAGTTTTTCATTGGTTTAATCCCATTAGTAGTCCGCAACGAAATTGAACATTATAACATTGCAGTTAAATACAACCTTTATAATATTATGACTGTATGTAGATTATATCTTACATACCTCAATATGTTTTATTCATAATTCATTACATTACATTTTGTAAAGTATGTTTAACTTCTCTAAATTAAGACGTTTTATATATTTTTTACTATTTTGTTGAAAGTTATAGCAGGATTCTAGCAAATTTATGTTCTTAAATCATTTTGCTAACTATTAGCGTATCAATATATTTTTAAATATTCAAAATCAGTAAGTATATTTCAAAAGTTTGGAAAAGTAAATTTTTTTCGCACTAGTGTAGAAAAAATACTTTCCAGCACTTTTCACCTAATCGTATCCTGGAATCGCGTGCGGGCTTGGTAAGCTCTTCAGGTCGGCCGCGAGATGTGAGTGATGATATCGGCGGTCTCCAATGTCTTCTCCGAGTCGATCTAAGTCTAAATGTTTTTGACCATCTTCAGGTAAGTATTCTCTGTTTATTTGTCTTGTTTTCAGTTTTTAGGGCGTCAGTTACACTTATAGCGGGCGTAACGCCGCTGCCAGCTCCTTGGCGCCTGCGTCTCAGCTTTTTCATCCTTATTTGTTCTTCAGGATCGGTTAGTAAGCCTTCCTGGAGTTGTCATTCCAAATTGGTTGATGGCCTGTGGCTTTTTGAATTAAGTTCTGGTTACGACATTTCAGTCATAGATAGGTGTCTATCAGAGCTCATATTAATATCTTTATCTGTTATTCCTGAGGGAGGCCTTGCATGTATTACCGGCGCCTTTCAGTAGTTTTTTCGGATGGCCTAACTGTTTCGACTTTGGAATGAATAATTAAGTATAGCTTTGTTAGTCTATACCCTTCTTTGGTCGATATTTTATAGCCTGATTTCTACGTAATATTTGATTTTTGTAATTTTAGGTAAACTGGATACGTTGTTTTTTAGTAATAGTTTTTTAACATTTCACTAGGCCGCCATTTTGCCGCGACATATTGGATATTTGCCAAAATGTAACCATTTCATGCCCTTATAAGCCTTGATTTTTGGTCACAATTTGAAGTCAATCGGATAAATTGTTTTTAAGCTATGCCTCGTACAGACAGACCGACGCAATTGAGATAACATATTTTTTGTTATCTAGGAACGCTACAACGTAAAGATCTGTAAAAACCTGGGAGGGTGATGCTTTTAACGAGGGAAGTAATAAAAACCAAGTTACGAATATGCAATTCGCTTTGCTATATCTCAAACCGTTTTATTTGATAGTCTCTTAAACATTTGAATTTACAATTAAACCTCAATATCTAAAAATAGGTGCCATGAAAAATATCTACAGCTTTAAGTAAGAAAAATTCAAAACTGGAAAAAAGGAATGGGATGTTGGATTTTAAAAGAACATTTCACACAAAAAATATTTATATAAACACGATAGAAATAAAATTTCCATTTAAAAATTCCACCCACTGAGCCCTAGAAAATAAAAAATGTCATAAAAAGCATATATTATAGTCTAATTTATTACTCGAATGGTTGTCTCGCTTCCATTTTAATGGAGATGGCAATGCTTTCAGCTACCACGTTAGCCGAGATGAGCTCTATTTGTCTTAAAAAAACAACACCGGGTGTTTTGTTACGGAAAATAAAAGACTCTCTTAGTCATATGTTTAGATTATCTCTTTTCCAAATTCCCAAAATTTCGTTAACATTTTAATAAGGCATCTTGTAGTAAAATATAATATATAGATATTGATGCATAAAAGTGAAAAAATTAAAAGTAAATTTAACTATTTCTAAAAAAAATTGATTAAACCACCTTACTGTAATGATATAAAAAATACGTGCCAGTGATATTAGAACACAAAAACGAATAATTTATGTTTCATAATATCGTATCTTGCATCCTATACTCTGTAATATTTTGACAGATTAATGAAAGTAAATTCACATTAATTCAAATTCAAATATTATAAAATTTTCAAATTTATGTATAATTATTTAGTTTATAGTAACACTAAGACAATTACAAAATTTGGCTAGTTATATAGTTACTGATTTTCACACAGTGTTGAAACACCATTCTGTCGAATAACTCTACGAGTTGGATTTTTCCAAATTTACATATCATACACTTCATAAAATAAAGTTAATAGAATCTATACTAATTGGGTGTTACTATTGAAAGTGACATATTTTGAATATATAATCAGTTTTAGTTACTAAGATACTGGCCTTCTTTATTAATAAAAATAACAATTTTTTCATTTACAATAAAATATTCTGTTTTTTTTGGTTTCTTCTTTCAGTCCATTTCACTCACATGAATTATGATAAACATATTTACTCTCTTCTTTCTTGTAAATATCAATTTAACACTTTGAGAAAACTTGAACTATTAGAAAGTTTCAGTTCACATAGCTTTTTGTTTTCATTTATCTAAGCTGCTTTTCTTTATGTTTGCTTTGTATGGAATGTTTAATGAACATTTTGCTAATGGTTTTTCATTATTTTAAGCCAATTAGTAATCTGAAACAAAATTGAACATATAACTTTGTTTAACTGCAAGTTAAATATAACCTTTAAAATATCAAGACTTTTATGTAAATTACATTTTACATACCTCAATATGTTTTATTCATAATTCATTGGATTACATTTTGTAAAGTATTTTCAACTTCTCTAAATTAAGACAAAAGAAATTGGTTTTTGCTTTGTTTATAAATATTCGGAATTTGCCTGCCTTTCTCTTCTGTCACTATGGTTTCATTGGTTTCTTATTTTTCGGCATCCAGCCAGCTTTGACAGTGTCTTATTTTCCATTTAAGTTATAATTTTGGTTCTGCTCAGGAGCAATTCGCCAGCTCTATTTGGGGACACCGAATATTATCGAGTTCTTACTCCCTTCCACTAGTGGCGCCAGCAGTGAACTCTACTGTAATTATTATTTTATTTTGTGGCATTAGGTTGGCACAAGTCTGAAGTGAGGAAGAATGATGGAGGGGAATGTCAAACTTCTTCGAATTTTCTGGAGCTGATTTTCTCGCCCCTTTCTATTGTGTGTGGCTTTATAAAAGTGCCTTAATGGACCAATTTTTTAAATTACTGAAAGTATGACATGAGTAATTTCTTTTAAAGTGCAGTGCCGTTGAAATCCTAAGGCCTATTTATGGACATCATCTGGCCCTAAAATTTGGTCCTGTTTTGTTTGGTTCCACATTTGATCAACCACGTGATAAGTCGATTTTCAAATTAGTTTTCTGCTGTGAGCTAATTTGCAATTATCTTTTATAAACAGAATGGCGTCCTGAACTTTGTTTTGGCTGTCGGTCCTCGAGAAGCCTTTCTAGATGTCTGGAAATTCCCTTTGTTGGTGACCATTGCCGCCGAAGGAGCCCTCTAGACGACTAGAGGTAAGGCAATGTGTTTGAATAGTTGTGTTGTAAATAACTTGTTTTTGTACATTCCACGTCGATTTTAATTTAAGACAAACAATGGTTTGTACGGTTTCCGGTTAAGAATTCAAGATATGGTTTTGGGATATAGTTACAAGTTTATGGTGTAATTTTTGGGGTACATAAACCAAGAGTTCTACAATGGTTTTGGAGTTCCTTCCTGTAAGAGTACGAGGAATTAATTCTTAATTTTTATATTTATAAATTTTATATAAGGTAGCAGAAAGGAAGTAATTAACCTATTTTTTGTAAAACAGCCTTGGCGAAATACTTTATATTTTTATAACTTTTTCCTTGCGGCAGTGTGGTAAAAAAAAATCGTGAATTTTTGATTCCCTGTGCGCTATTTAATTTAATTTTCATATTTACATATTTGCGTCATGGCATTTCGCCAGATGTTCATAGGTTGATGATATAATGGTAATAACGTTCTGTCACATTTCGCATATTTGATATATTTTATATATATTTTACATTTTTGTAATGTAAGCTAAATTTCACAGGTCAAAAATTATTTTATAAAACAACTCTTAAAAAAAAGAAACAAAAGATCAATGTGATCATTAAAATTTGACAGTCTGCACTTTATACAGTGTTTTATTGAAAAGCCCTCCAAATCTTTATTTTGTCTGCATTTAAATATCAATATAGATTTCCTCCTAATTGAGTCACAGTCAATTAGGTGGCGCCCATTTTAATTTCGAAAGGTGTACCCGAAAACCTGCAACCTACAGCTCTCCGAAAAGATGACTGGCTGCCGTTCGCATGTATTGGTAAGTTCATAAGGACTTTACGCCATAATATTTTATTGCGAAAAATACACAAAAGGACAGGATGCATTTCAAATGATATTAAAATCCGGCCCCACACTGTCTAACAATTTCAACTTATTGAGTACAAGACTGCTTTAGAATTTTGGCTGGGTACGTTAGAAAGTACAAATTAATTTTGTCGAGTGGGAGAGGTCATGTGTCATTATTTTTTCTGTTGTTCTTGAAGTTTCGATCACCCTTTTTTCCTTGAATCTCAGCAGAAGCCAGTTGACTGCTATGTTTAATTAGACATTTTTTGTGATTTTGTGCCGTATGGGTAGCACGCGATATTGTCGGATTAGTTTCATAAATAATAATCTAGTTCTAGTCTTCTGTATATCGAAGGAATGCAATGGAATGTCAACTAGCTGAAATATAAGCCCAAAGAACAGATAAATGATTCTTCATAGGATGCCATTTTGTGCAAGCGTAGTTGTAACGTAATTTTTCTTTGTTTCAGGTTGTTAATTAAGGAATTTTCTTTTAATTTTGGAATTTTTTAATTAAGGAAGTTTCTTTTTAATTTTAGAACAATGAAAACAAAGAATTAAATTGATATTTTTTGTTTTTAAAACTTGCTTGTTTCTTTTGTGTTTATCTTTTGTTTTTTCAGGTTATTAAGGATTATAACTAAAGCCTAAACTATCTTTGGTTGATAGAACTTTATTACAGAACAGTGTATTGACCTATTATATCTTCTTTCTTTCTTATGTCCATTTACTAGAGACAATGGCGCGTAAGTCTAACAATCATTACGAACCTACGATTCGCCTCCCACTAGCCTAACTGAGTAGCCGGGGTAACAAGTGTAATAAATTAATAATTAATTTTCTAATCTAACAACATCTAAATAAAATAAACTAAAAAACTAAGGCAAGTAACGTCAACGAAAGCAAATAATAATTTATTATTATTATTTTTATTTTTTTAATTTGTTCCAACTTACATATACACCGAACTTTTAAAAATTTTACTATTTTCCTAAAAGCTTGAGGCGTGAGAAATTATCACACTTGCAATAAGTTTTGTAAAAGTTGATAATGCATTAAATACACAAACAAATAAATAGAAAATCAAACCAAGTAACCAGTATAAATATATAACTTCCCTCCACGGTTTAATTGACATTAAATTTTATTTTTATCATTTTAAGTCCAATTAAGAAGAGTTAGATATAATATATGTGAACTCTTTTATGAAAATAGACTAACAAAAAAAAAACACATTCGAAAAGTTAAAAATATCTACCTGCTTGTTTCATAAATATTCATATAATTCATTTAAATCCACGAATTATTTGACATTTCTAGCTAATATTGAGTGTTATTTCTCTAAAATGACCTACTTGTGTCATAGTTTTAACGAAAAACTTTCGATTTAAATGATTAATAGGGGCTCTTTTAGCACCGGTCCCTTGCTCTCATATTTTATTGCGGGGTCTAAAAGTCAATCCATCTTCTGTGGTCTCTAGCCACAGCTCGCGATTACTATGCAACTACAAATCCATTGTCAAAAGTGGCATTTTGGCATAGCTTTGCTCCGATTTATTAAGCGATTTAGGATTATTTGCGAATTATTTGTTTATTAAATTAAATATATTAATTGGAGGAAATTATTAAGTATGTTCCTATGAATGTCTGTATTAAGTCCTAATTGAGCCAAATGCGGTATAAACGTTGTTGGGGTGAGGCCTGTTACTGATATGACGAAAGGAACAATGATGACTCTTTTCTGTTTCTACAGCCTTTTTATTTTCATTGCCAAGTCGGTGTATTTGGCAATCTTCTCACTGTACTTCGCTTGGATGTCCTCGCTGTTGTGACAGCAATGTCAATTAAATAAGCAATCTTTTCTTTTTTGGATTGAAAGGTGATATCGGGTCTGTTTACGGGGATTGCTTTATCTGTGTGGATGTCAATGTCCCAGTAGAGCTTGTAGTCTTCGTTTTCAAGTATGGATGTTGTTGTATAATGGTAGTAATAGAATACAATAGGATATATTACCAGAAAGGCAGAAAATCATACATTTCGTACATAGGATCGTCAAGAACTGTGTTCTCCGCTAGTCTGTACGTTGTGGGTCTGTGTTCTCCGTTAGTTTATATGTTGTGGCAAATGCTTGATGAACGACCTTCGTTGCTGAGTTGTGTCTCGCGGTGTATTCAGTTCCGGCCATTATTCTACATCGCTCGTTATATGATCGATCGTTTCTCTCTGCTGGTGACATCTTCTGCACCTGTCGTCTTCAATCGTTGTGTCCTTGATGACGTGCTTTTAGTAGTTTCCGGTTGCTATGACTTTGTCTTGGATGGCAAGTGTTTCGGGGAACAGCTGTCCTTCTTGTAACCACGTATATGAAAGCTTTTTATGTATGTGGTCTTGCTTTATGTGGTATATGTGTCTTCCGTGGAGTGTTTTTTCAGACCAGGTGTTCATCTTTTCTAGTTGTGTGTGTGTCGGATGTGACTATGTGCGTCTGCTGCGTGGCTCGTTTGAGACAGGTTGAGCGGTGTATAATTCTTGCCTGCCTTCACTATTGCCTTGTGGAGGTTAGTGTGTTTGTTGTGGAAGAATTTTCGTTCGTAAATTTGTTTTTTATTTAGCGATTGTATATCTATAATTCTCCTCCCTTCTTTTCTCTCGATGGTGTGTCTTTCCTTGCATGCGTTGAGATGTGTTTAATGAATTCAGAGCGTATGAGAATGTAAATGTTTTTTTATGTCTGTGTGTGACCACTTAATGATACCAAACGAATACGAAGGGTAGATAGGGAAGAATAGGTATGCCGAAGGTGTTAATGGCTTTCGTTAGATTTCTGGAGTTTAGTTTTGTTTTTAGTAGTTTTGTGAGTCTGGTTTTAAATTCCTCCTTGAGCTCTGATTTGATATGTGTGTGGTTAACTCTGGTACTTTGATGGAAGCCTAGGCGTCTGTATGTTTCTTCTTTGAGCATGTTACTTATGGTTTCATTGTCGAGTGTTTCCGTCGTAGGGTGATCTTTCCACTGTCCTTTGTTGATATGAATAGTCTGCATTTACTTATATCAAATTCCATGTTGATTTCCAGGGTAAACGTTTCTGTGATTTTAAGGAGTTCCTTTAGCTGTGTCTTTGTGCTTGAGTACAATTTTATCCATTGTACAGGGTGTCCCATTTTCGTAGGTTTTACGGGGTTTCCAGCTTATGAGTAGAGATAGAGAGATGCGGTTTTCGCGACACCGTGCTACTTTTCGATGAAACTAAAGAGGCCGCAAACAGATTTGCCCTAACCATTTTAGTTTCCGTGCTACAGGGTGATTTTGAAAATTTGTCATTTTCGGACACCCCTGTAACTCAGCTATCGTAAAATATATTTAAAATGTTTCAACTGGTATTTATAGATTTTTTCACGTAGAATTCAGTGGCGTACTCAAATTTTTGCTGAGAGTCATAGTTTTTGACATATTGGCATAACCTACTATTTTTTAAATGGGATACCCTATATATTATTTTTTCATCTTATTCTTCGTGTCGAGAGCTTTTCAAAAACATACCATAAGTCATATTTATTTTCATAAATAACATGAAAAAATTCATTTTTCTTTAAACGGATTTATGGCATAGCAGATCAATCGAAATAAGAGAAGGTGGCTGTGGAGCCATGGAAAAAGTTAACAAATATTTATTAACGAAATAACAAAGTAACAGCATCAGAAAAAATTAGGAAGTAGGTAAAAGGTAATAATTATAATCTCATTAAAACTACAAATATTGTTCAAATTCTAGACCATTATGTGTCCTACAAGTGTGACAAACTTTAAAAATTCTTTTTAATGCATTTTCTATTGTAAATGACTGTCTTTGTAACTCTGCAAAAGCGTTTCCGGTGGCCATTCTTAGTTGTTCTAAGTTTTCGTATCGCCTTACATAAACCTTGTTTTCTAAATAACCCCACAAAAAGAAATCTAAAACTGAGAGGTCAGGGGATCGTGGTGGCCATCGAACAGGTCCGTGTGTTCCTATCCATCTTCCAGGAAAATGGTCGTTAAGCCAGTTTTGACTTATTCTGGCATTGTGGGCTGGAGCTCCGTCTTGCTGGAAATAAATCCTATTTAGTTGAGCCAAGGGAACATCATCCAAAATTCCTAATGCGTCTTCTAGGATTCGCACGTAACCAATCGAATTCAGATTTCCTTCATATATTTGGTAAACTATTTTTCGGTTGAAAATAAAACAAGAGACATTGAATCCAAATCTGCCCTGACGCTCCCTAGGAAAAATAACATGGTTGTTTTCTTGACTCCAAAATCGCGTGTTGTGTCTATTTAAAATCCCTGAACTAGTAAAATGTGCCTCGTCTGACCAAATAATCTTTTTTTCAAAATCGATATCTTCTGCCTTCATATTTATAAACCAATTGCAGAACTCCAATCTGCGCTCTGCATCACCAGGATGCAGATGATGCACAAGTTTGTATTTATAGGGTTTGAATTTGTGCTTTTTCAAAATTTTCTGCACTTTGGTTTTCGGTACACCCGCCTCTTCGTCTATTTTCCTGCAAGATGTTTCAGGAGCTGTCTGAACGAGGGCTAAAACGTTGACCTCAGATTCTTCGTTGTCTTTATTGTAAGTTCGCGATCGAGGCTTGTTAAAAGATCCATATTGGCAAAGATTATTTTTAATTTTTTGAAAAATTCTTTTTTTTGGTTGTCTTCTCTCGGGATATCTAAGATAAAATAAAGCGAACCAATAAAGTCAAAATGCAGGAAGATAAAAAAGAACTAACCTGTTCAGATAAAGCTCTGCCGCCTGATCTGCATCTTCATTAGACAATATAAAACACGCGTTCATATCATATTTCTCAAAATATTCAAATTTTTGATTCTGAGCCATATTAAAAACAATAATTATAATAGACGTCAAGAAAAATTTAAACGCAATAATGCCAAAAATGACAGCAGTAATGGCTGCCTGATCATATTTTTGTTGGCGTTGCCATGGCTACCACAGCCACCTTCTCTTATTTCGATTGATCTGCTATGCCATAAATCCGTTTAAAGAAAAATGCATTTTTTCATGTTATTTATGAAAATAAATATGACTTATGATATGTTTTTGAAAAGCTCTCGACACGAAGAATAAGATGAAAAAATAATATATAGGGTCTCCCATTTAAAAAATAGTAGGTTATGCCAATATGTCAAAAACTATGACTCTCAGCAAAAATCTGAGTATGCCACTGAATTCTACGTGAAAAAATCTATAAATACCAGTTGAAACATTTTAAATATATTTTACGATAGCTGAGTTACAGGGGGTGTCCGAAAATGACAAATTTTCAAAATCACCCTGTAGCACGGAAACTAAAATGGTTAGGGCAAATCTGTTTGCGGCCTCTTTAGTTTCATCGAAAAGTAGCACGGTGTCGCGAAAACCGCATCTCTCTATCTCTACTCATAAGCTGGAAACCCCGTAAAACCTACGAAAATGGGACACCCTGTACAAGAGATAATTTATTTTGTGTAGGTTTTTTTTTTGGTGTTTAATGTGGAATCCGAAGTTTGTGTTATTCAGTGTGTTTGAGAGTAAATTGAGGCAGAGGCAAAACCACAAAGCGCGTGAGTGAATCTCCCTGGAATATACCTCGTCCGATATAGATCTCTTCTGTTTCGATGTGTTCTTTTTGTGTACTCAGGTTGATTTCAGATTCCAAGTATTCATGATTTGCGTAAGAAATTGCCTAAGGTTTTGATTCATTTTGTATAATTCTAGCATTCTGGTTAGCCATCTGTGGGGTATCGAATCAAAGACTTTTTTTACTTATTATTATTATTATTATTATTATTCCCATTACAAACCAAATACTCTTCAATAAACTAACTATTATTATAATTAATATTGTTAAGTAACGATTATGCATTTTTATCTACTAAGTCTGTACTTGCAATAGAGTTCTTAATCTTCTTTTGTTATATTTCATCTAAAATAAATGACAACCCAGCATATTCAGATTAATGTTTGGTCTACTTCAATATTTCTTTCCAATAAGAATATAAATGGGTGCCAGTTTCGACAGTGAAGTAATTTATCGTGGATTAGGCCTCCCGGAGCTATAACGTAAAAAACGTCATTCATATTCTTCCCCCAGGGCGATATGGTGGGAGATACTTTTTCATACATTTTCGAAAATGATTTTGCTTGCTTTGAAAGTGGTAAAAGAAAAACGACTGCCAAGCCTCATTTAACTGACCAAAATGTGTAGTGTAGTTTTTAATAGTTTTTTGAAGAGTTCTTTTCCATAATAAATAGTGCTGACCGTATATTAAAAAAAATATATCTAATATCGATAAAAAGTATGTCGATATCTATAATGAACAATATTAACACTTCAGGACATATCGATATACGAGGTGTTCAATAATGGTGTTCATATTTCGAAGAATAATTAAAAGTAATTATTATTATATTTGTATGTATTTAAATAGCCCAGGTTAAACCAATATCAAAGTCCACTTTCTTCATTTCATGAATAACCTGTCCCGAGGAGCAAAATGTGTTCGAACTTGGGCCCAGTTTTCTTGTGCCTAAAGAGTGTCGACACTTGTTGTTGGAATCGTGCCCTATTTGATACCCTGTTTGATTTTTAAAAAAATGTCGACACAATATCAACTCAATTGGGTTGAGGAAAAGTTTGTGCCCAACTGGTAATCTTTTAGACACCTTATACCTACAATCTGCCCGTATTGTGCTAGTTTAGACACAGTAACAACACTGGCGGCTATTCAGGTGAAGTAGGTGAAGTGCTACTTCACCAGGAAAAACAAAGAAGCAAAAATCAACCTGTTAGTTTCTTTGCAGTTTACTTGACTGAAGGAACAAGATCACAGTTTTAATCGTCATCCTGGTTTTCGGCGTAAAAATGTTTATGTAGTAGTCGAAAATTACAGAAAATTGTTTTGCTGGCCTTCTTTACTAGTTTCCAATAAATATTCAGTGTGGAATAAGGAAGGATTTGCAGGTATGTTAAATATATGAAGGTCATTACATAAACATGAAGACTCGGTGGAGCATTTAAAAAGAGAATTAATGCTAAAAACATTTGTAAAAAATCAAAACACTCTAGCTGACACTTTAAAAGAAAATGCTAAACTATATAAAATACATTTTAACGAAAACGTCCGATTAAATAGATTATTTATGTGCTTGACAATTGACGCAGGTTTGTACCTTGCAAAACAAGAGTTAGTCTTTCGCGGCCATGATGAGAGCAGCGAGTCAATAAATAGGCGGAATTTTAAAAAGCTTTTAGGTTTATTAATATCGAGAAGTTCCAAAGAACTGAAATATCATCACAAAAAAATTAAAAATGTTTTTACTGGTGAGTCGAAAATTATTCAAAACGAAATAATTAATTATTAATTGAATTTAATTGAATGCATTTCTGATTATTTAAATGATCATGTAAAAAATGAAATAATGAACACACAGTTTTTTTCTGTGCAATTGGATGACACCACTGATATTCCGCAAACCTCCCAGTGCTCCATAATTTTAAGATACGTTAATTCAGAAGGTTCAGTAGTCGAGAGATTCTTAGGATTTTATAATGTCAGCTCCGATAGAACGTCGGAGAATTTATATTCTCTATTGGATCAAATTTTGGACCACTTTGACTATAAACATAAGTTAATAGGGCAATGTTACCATGGGGCAAGTGTGATGTCTGGCCATCTAAATGGCCTTCAAAAAAAAAAGAAAAATCGCCGCAGGCTGTATTTGTCCTGATGCAGCAAAGTTTAAAAATATTTCTAAATGTCGATTTTTTTGCAAGCCTTAGTGGTATTCTCTCGTTTTTTCATTATTTAGCCAAACGAACGTATGCTCTTACATCTGCATCTACGAGGCGTATATCAACAATTACAGAAACTCGTTGGTCTTCAAATTCGAAGTTAGTAAATGTGATTGTTCAAGTTGTCATTAAACGCTGGCGTGAAGCGCTCTGTAAAAAACATTTTTTTTTAATACCATGTTTGATAAAGCAAATTCTATTACAGAAATTAATCATTACAAACGTGAGCTTGCAAAGCTTTCACCTGAAGAAATTAGGGCTAAGTATAGAACCCTTTTTTTTGGAATATTGGACCCCATTTTAATGGAAATGACACTAAGCTTTCAAGACTCTCTCAAAAACTTACATTTTTACGTTTGGCAGATTCTGCTAAATTTTCCGAATATATTTTAAATTTTCCGGCTGACCCGTTGGAAAATTTGTTACAGTTATATGGGGAAATATTTTCAAAAAGTTAACGACTTAAAAATGAGCTTGGTCTAATTTTTGCCAGTGACAGTAAATGGAATATATCGCTGCAAGAGCAAGTGAAAAATTAAATTAAAATTAATAAAGATAATTTAACCAAAGCATATAAAGTGTTTTCCCTTATTTTGACAATACCGTCGACAAGTGCTTTAGTGGAAAGAAGTTTTTCTTGCCTCAAACGTGTAAATACTTATTTAAGAAATACAATGTCTCAAAAAATACTTACTTCTCTAGGCAATATTTCAATTCAAAAGGAATGTCTGGGGAGATTAGGGCAACTCATCCATTTTATGGGGATGTTATAAATAAATTTGCTGCTATGAAGGATATGGGGAATTGATTTAGTATACAAAATTTAGGTAAGTCGTAAACAAATATTCTACCCCTTCCACATATAAAAAAAATTCTGGAAAAAAAATTATTGCGATATTTTCTTGCTTCATTTGCACTTCACTTACTTTTTCACCCGCGAGCCGCCACTGACTTATAGGATACTTCGGAGAGTTATCTACTAACTATAGGCCTTCATCTCTCTGGGCGTTTTATTCTGTGATAAGAACAATGATATCTAATATACTCATTATTGATATCAACAAATTTAGACATTTAGTAACAAGTTTTCATATAATGGAGACTCCGAACCTACCTATTAAATTTGCATATGAGTTTAATTTTATACTAAATGGACATTCAAATAGAATTTTGGCCATAAACTGGATACAAGTGTGTCGATTTTGCAACTGTAAAGACGCGTTTCGGTGATATTTTGGGAAAAAGGCGGGTTAACATTTGGCATATTTAAGTTCAAATTTAGAAACGTAACGGAAACATAGGAAAATTATTTTGGACACAAATCAGTAACAATTTGGTCATATTAAATCCCCACTTTAGAAACATACCGTACATTAGTCTCTAATGCGATTGTTCTTCTAATAATACAAATATATTTTTACACAATAAATAAATACAAAAAACTAGCGCTTTATTTTATATACGCGTACAAAATTGGGAAATGTCATTTGCTTCCAAGAAAACAAAAGAAAACGGCATCGTTTTGCATGGCCTACTGAAAAATTTGGGAAGGTAATTATAAAAATTAGGATTTTTGTTGTTGTTTATCAAAATAGACCCATACTATTATATATTTTTGAGAAGCTTTTAAAAGGACAAATCAATTTCTGGACAAATATAAAGGGTGTCCCATTTAAAAAAACACAACTTTGGGTCAAATCTAAAAAATAACAACTCAAATGAAAAATATGACTACGCCACTGGATCCAACGTAAAAAACTGCATAAGCAGCAATTTTTTTGTATCTCATGAACGAAGAAGGCTATGAAAATTTTGTTTACGGCTTCAAGAGTTTCACAAAAAATTAGCTCAGGTTCGTGAAAACCGCAAGGTTCTATTTTTAAAAATAAGCGAGATACCCTGCTATTGCAACCAAATCCGGACACCCTGTACAGTATTATCCCTACAATAGTAAGATAATAAATTATAATTAAAAATATTAATTTGGTAAGGTTACCTGGATTCATTAACCGCTTTACGGCAATGTTACGAATATAACGAATGTTATATTTACAATTTATGTATTTGCATTGACCAATCGTTTTCTGTTTTTTTTTAAAGGTAAATTTCGCTTTGTCCATAAAATAGTATCAATTTTCCTGCTACAATAAAGCATACTTATCCTCATTTGTCATGTGTATTAAACTAAGCTAACTTATATTGTAAATTAATAAAGCCCATTCCCAAGAGGATTTGGAGTTAAAGAGGTTAAAAATGAGGGATAATAGAATATAATATTCAATACATGCCACTAAACATTGTTTAATAACAATATATGTTCATATGTAGGACGTTTACTCACTATGAAAGCAGATAAATGTAAATTCCGCCCTTTTCATATTTATATTATTGCTATTATTGTCATTATTTTTATTATTATATTAAGCGTGTCACGTTCTCCAACATATAAAATGCATTTTGCGGTTTAATACAGTGGCTAAGTAAGGGCGAAGGTCCCTATTGATTCGGTCAAGATAGAACGAACAAGCAATTAACCTAAGCTAATATAACTACAAAGCATGTATGGGCTAAATTACTTACACCACCTGCATTTATAAGTAAGTCTGCAAGGGATTATCCGAACCAATCTCAACTAAACCGATTTCCGCAGTTTTTTTTTCCATGGGGTTTCAGAATCGAGCACGGAGGACGCTCGAAAAAATTAAATTATCAGTTAATGCCCGGAGAGCATATTGAAGAAGTAATTGTGATAAACTTTGTCATAGCTGTGATTATCTTTAGGTGTTATATGGGATTGAAAACTCGTTCAGAAATATTACAATAATCTATATCACCAACCTTTGCTTACCTGAGGGTGTAATTTCGGGACTTAATCAGGTGGCGGGCCGAAGGTAAGAATTAAGTAAGTAGTTGCGAATAAAAAAGCGATACAAATTGACACATTTTTGTATTTATTAATTATAATAGGATAATTAAACATATAAAAAACAAATTAACAAAAACAGATAGAAAAATCAAATGAAAATTAATGACAGACTTGAGTTTGGCGCTAAGAAACAAGATAATAATAATAATAATAATCGTCTTTTATTAATTAATTATCATATACATACACAATTAGGCGATATTTAACTGACTAGCTATTCTTACATATAACCTAACTGTTAATGAAATTACATAACAAACATTAAGATGACTAAGTGAGACAAGAATAACCTACCCACAGATCCCAAGCCTTCAATACATTTATCGTAAATAAATTATTAAAACCCCTCTACTACAAAAATGACTGTACTTTTCTTTTCTAACGTATGTCCCGTAAGTTTTGGCACAAAATTTAAAACAAAATATTCTTTTAATATGTAGCTTTGGTTAAACTTTTATTATTTACTATAATTAACGGCTTAGTAACTAACAAAATTAATAATTTAAATTAAATTGAAGGGGCCGTGCTGCTCAATTAGACGCAATTTTCTGCAAACATCTCGCATTAGGTTCTGGACAACTTCAACATCAATTTCGCCTATCTTTCTAAAAATTCGACGCCGTAATTGTTCCTCATTTTCGGCTTGCCACCCTCCATCATACACTTTGCGGGATAACAATGCCCAAAAATCTTCAATCGGGCGGGCCTGAGGTAAATTAGGGGGGTTATCTTGTCTTGGTACGAAAGGTATGTTATTTTGACGAAGGTAATTTTGAGTTGCTCTTGCATAATGACAGCTTGCTAAGTCGGGCCAAAACATTATATCATCTCCCACGTGATGTTGGTGTACAAAATGAACTAATTTATTAAGACAGTTGTCAATATACCTTTCCGCATCCAAAGCTTCCCCCTAACTCGACCCACATAAGGTCTGGATATCCCTCTAATCGAAATCGCACACCACACCAAAACTTTATCAGCAAATTTTGCTTTTCCCTTATATTTAACATTGTTTGGGCACTCTTCTATATTGTCCGTATAAAAACCATCGTTTCCTTTGATTTCCGAGTTGGCAAGGGTAAAGTATTTTTCATCGTCCAAAATAATGACTTTCTCATTTGAAAAATGTATCCGCCTAAGATTTCGACAGCATCTTGGTATCCGTGCTAATTGATTTTCGGTATATTTAGGACACTTTCGTCTTTTTCGATATTTTTGACCATTTCTTGTCAATTCCCGCCTCTTTGAAGATCGGAATTGACGCGCTAATTTTCTTGTAGAAACTTCGACTCTGTCTTTTGCTCTTCTTACCAATCTTTCCGTCCTTTCTCGCGTGAAACTTCTTGGTCTTCCACTTTTTGGAAGATTTAAACAGGGAATTCCTTCTTCACATTCGGCTATAGTACGGTAAATACTTCTGCGTGAAATATTTTGGTTTTGAAAAATGCGAACTATTTCAGCCTTAGGAATTTGCCCAACCAAATTATAAATACTTTTTCGTATTTCTAATTTATAAGACATTTTAATGCAACTGACTTTAAAAAATGACTTGTCAAACTAATGTCAAGCAAATAAACATTTTTTTGTTTCCAAAGCCATCTCGATATATTATCTTTACAACCTATTTTCAAGCCCCTCAATTTTGTGCCAAAACTTACGGGACATACGTTAATCATGAAATGTGCAATAATACACCAGGATAAATTTGTCATTATTAGGACTTTATTAAATAAAACAAGAAAAGGTAATACATTATTTGATGTCAGAAAACAAAGGAGAGGAGAGAGAAAATATAAAAAAAATAATTAATCATATACTAGAGCGCAGTAAATATTATAATCAATTAAGTACTAAAATATTTAGACAAATAATCCTTTTTAATACCTCGCTTGAAAGACAGAACAGAAGAGTGTTTAAGACACGGTTTTACACAATCATATAATTTAACGGAAACATAAGAAAAACAACGCTGAAATATTGCTGTTCTAAATTTAGGGATAGAAAGTATATCTCTAGACCTAACAGAAACAGCCTGTAAGTTTGATCTGTAGCAAAGTTTTTGGCGTAAATAGAATGGATCATTTGTAAGCAATAATCGATGAGTAAAGCTTAATAAATGGGTTTCCCATATTTTAGCCATGGGTAGCCACTCCAAAATTTTTAAGTTTGCGGAAATTGGATCATATCTCCTTAATCCAAAAACAAACCTGCCACATATGCGTTGCACTCTCTGAATCCGATTCCTGGTAACCATGTCCAGACAAGGACAAAGACAACATTTTCCTAAGTTTAAAACTAAGTACATGCCTGTTCGCATATATTATTCGAAGCATAGAGTATGATCGTCTTAGCTGACCAGAAACAGGTTCTGTAAAACGTAGATTCGAGTCAACGATTATTATTATTATTATTCACTATGAGATTGAAATTGTTTTGCAACAAGTGTTCCCGATTATTGATGTTACCAAAGAGCAAAAAGTATGACTTCTTGGCATTAAGAGCCAAATTGTGTTATTGTGAAAACTGACTTATTAAACTTAGGTCATGATTTATGAGACCAACCGCCTCATTGGCTTTTTCAGGAAGAAAACTCAAATAAATCTGAGTGTCGTCTGCGTAACCTATTAAAAAGATCAAAGGTGTAAATTAAAAATAACAAGGGCCCCAAGACATACCCCTGTGGCACACCAGTCATAACAGGTAAGGCCTCAGATGACTCATTATTAAATTTTACTCTCTGTTTTCTGCTAGATAAGTAACATTTAAATTTAAGGGAATCTCACTAAATCCAATATGCTTTAACTTTGCACAGAGTACATCATGATCAACTGTATCAAAGGCTTTCGAAATCCGCGCGATATCAGTACCAAAACAAACTAAAACAGCTGAAGATTTATCGCCTGGAGTTTTGGATTTTACACGATAACACTTTTTTATGTGATGATATTTAATATTGACCTTCATGTTTTTGTTAAACATAGTCAGAATTTGTCCTCGTTTTCCTTTGAAGGAATCCCAAAAATTCTGAGTTTTAAATTCCTTGAAGCTTGTTCACAGCTGTCTAGAGCTCTTGTTAGTCAAAGGTTATTTTGTTTTAGATCCGTTAATTCTTGGGCCATCGAAAGGATGCGCTCATTCTGTTCGCTAATCAGTCTTTCGAACTTCTCACTTATTATTTTGGTGACCGATTCGGCTATAGTTTGAAGAAATTCGTCAGAAAAAGTTGTTTTAACGACACTTTTTATTTTTTCCAAAGCTGCACTGCTCAGCCCCATGCTGATACTGCATCAATGATCAATATTGGGGTCAATATCACTAGTACATTCTAAATTAACATCTGTAAGCCGAGTACGATGCTTATTTTTATTAATTATCATGATTGAAAAAAGCTGCTCACATTGATACGTGTTACCGAATGTACAAATTATTTTCGGTGCGAAAATTCTCAGCTGTGGATACTTTTCTTCGGAAAGGTATATTGTAAAATTCGCTTAATTCCACATCAAATTCAGACTTCAAATGTGAGTCGTCTTGAAGCTCAATCAACTCCATTTGTAGGTGAAATGGAGCATCTTCCACATTACACTTACAAGGATTTGCCAGAATATTCAAAGTGCTATCCATATTCTTAAAATCGGAAAACCGATCGTGAATTGCTCTGACAATAGTTTCGGTTCTTCAGCATAGCTACCGGTTTCAATGTTTTCGTAACTGGATAGTGTTAAAAAATGAAAACAGTTTTTACTTCTCATTTGTGTTTCCCACAATCGAATTTGATGTTGAAAAGCTTCAAAATGACTGAACAGCTGATTTACCAATTGTCCTTATGAATATTTAGAAACACTTTTTGTGTTTTGTCGTGTGCTTTCTCTTAACTTAAAAAAGGATCTACTTTTTCATATAATTTTTTGTTTGCCAGAGAATGTAATTTACCGTCATTAACTTTATTTCTTAATACCGCTGTCATAGTGGAAGAATTTTTAATTGAAATACCTTTAAAAATAAAGCTACAAAGAAAATCAGCAGGTGATAAAAAATTCGGTTTTTCTCTGACCACATCGGAATCGGCTCGGTATTTTAAATTTTTCACTGGCATTAATAACACAGGGTAACAAAATGAAAACAAAAATTTGGTGCCGGAAATCTAACATCTGATTTTAGAGGTTTTTAATGTGCTGATTCCAAAAATGCCACGAGATTTTTTCTATCAGCTCTACTTTTTGAGATACAGGTTACAGGTTAATTGTTATTTTTTTCTGATAAAGGACAACAAATAAAGAGATAAATATGTACTTAATCGTCAAAATAGAAATTTCCCAGAATCTAATTAACCAAATGGATACCTGGAATTGTCCCTGACCCAATGTTCCTATACTAGGAACTACTCAATACACTGCTCTTAATTACTTTTATACCTGTAATTGCCTATGACCCGATCCTTCTATACCTGCTTGGCTGTACTCGATTTAGTATATTACTGAGTTTTCCCAAGTAAAGTTGTGCTATCATTTTGTGTAAATTTTGGTCGTTTTGTAGTATCAAGACACTAAACTGAAACAATGGCATCCACAAGCAGACGTACCTGTGTAAATCATCCTGATGTTTTTTGTTATGTGTGTGATGAATACACTTTGAAAAAGAGCAGAAAAACGATTTCTGACTTTGTGAAAACAGCTTATCTTGCCTATTTTGGCGTTCATTTAGGAGATCAAGATAAATCTTGGGCCCCACATTTCATATATAAAACCTGTGTTGAACATTTGCGACAGTGGGCAACTGGAAAGAGGTGCCTAGAGTTTGGTGTACCAATGGTTTGGAGAGAACCGCGAAACCATCATGACGACTGCTATTTTTGTCTCGTTAATATTAAAGGCATAAATAGAAACAATAGACACAAATGGACATATCCTGATCTAGATTCTGCAAGAAGGCCTGTAGCGCATTCGGTAGAAATACCCGTTCCATCATTCAGCAGTCTGCCCGAACTGACAGAAGATGATACAGAAACATCAACGTCTGACGAAGTTCAAAGAATTCAATCAGAAAACGACAGCGAATTTGAAGCAGATTTAGCAACTGTTTCAATCAAGAAGAACTAAACGCTCTTATAAGAGACCTGAATCTCAAAGGAATCCGCTAAATGCTAAAAATGAGCACTGGGTTAACAAAAATTTGCCTTCAAGAGATGTTATGATTCAAGAAAAAAAAAACGTGATCAACGAACCTTTGGTTACAAGAGAAAAAATCTTACTTCCGCCCTTGCATATCAAGCTAGGCCTAATGAAGCAATTTGTGCAGGCTTTAAATCGAGATGGAAATTGTTTTGGGTATTTGTCACGTAAATTAACTGGCATTAGCACGGAAAAACTAAAAGCTGGTATATTTTGATGGTCCTCAAATAAGGCAACTTGTTAAAGATCCACAATTCACCACATCAATGAACGAGACTGAATCTAACGCTTGGTGTTCATTTGTTCAAGTAGTACAAAATTTTCTTGGCAATCATAAAGCAGAGAATTACGTAGAATTAGTGGAAACTATGCTTTCAAATTTTAATATTCTCGGCTGTAACATGAGTATAAAAGTTCACTATCTCCACAGCCACCTAGATCGTTTTCCAGAAAACTTAGGTGATTGCAGTGAAGAACAGGGGGAAAGATTCCATCAGGATATTAAAACTATGGAAGATCGTTATCAAGGACGATGTGATAGCCACATGATGGCGGACTACTGCTGGAGCCTTCAGCGAGACTGCCCTAGTAAACTCCATTCTAGAAAGCCGTATAAAAGAAAATTTTTATGTGATTAGTGACTAAAGTAATTATGTAAATTAAGTTTTTGCAATAAATACTTAAATCCATGTGTCTTTGTTTTTTTTTAACTGACAATTATAACAGTTATAATGTAAAATATATACACAATTTTTTTTCTTTTTAAACTAGATCTGATAGACAAAATCTGAGAACTTTTTTACATTCTGCATCCAAAAATTACCCAGGAACAGTTAAAAAATCGCAGGCACCAAAATGTGTGTTGGCCTGTGTAAGCGTTAATTTCTATTGCTAATAAAATGTACCGGTAAGAACAATTCAGGATGGTTTAGAACGGAAAGGTTGAAACAATTATTATGGTTATGCAAAATAAACGATATTTTTAAAACAAAAGCAAATATCAAAATTTTGAGAAATTGGTTTCTTAAAAATATGTCATTGATTAAAGTGAAGTAAACAAACGAAACTTTTATTATTAAAGATTATTTTTAAAATTATGCACCTTTGAACGTGAAGATCGGCGACACCACGTTACTTTAGTATTCTTTTTATTGAAAATAAAAAGGATATCTATCGTAGGGTATATCAAACAGCAGCAAAAGATGCAATATGTAATGTACAGGATGGTTTAGGTGCTTAAAAGTTGAAAAAAATTGGAGGTTATGGAAAAAATTGATAGTTTTAAAACTGAGGCAGGTATACAAATTTTGAGAAATCACTTCTTTTGCAGAAGAACCTTGATTAAAACGGCGCATAGAAACGAAATTAAAAAAATTTTCTCGGAAAGTTACACACATAAAAATTATGGAGTTTTTTAACCTGTATTAAAAAAAATTGTTAGTTAAAAATTTTTTAAAATAGCAATTTTTTTTCACAAAAAGTCAATCTGTCAGCTCGTGAAAACCGGAGGGCGATATTTGGTCTGGTATTTATGTATTAAAAACGCATGAACAGGCCAGTCTCAGTATCAATCTAATATAGAAAATAATCTTATTGTAAACAATTTAATAATTTGTGAATGGCAATGCGTTTGACACAAAAATTTTCAGTTTACTGAAGGAGGGAACATTTCAGGCAATAATCCACGGTTGCCATAGTAACGATTAGAGATGACAACATTGACTGGTTATAAAATATAGGTGCGAAATTTTCGATGCAAACAAGGATAAATATTTTTTTGTCTAGCAATCTCAAGAAGAAAATTGCTGATAAAACGTACTGTGAAAATTTTTTCTTTACCCATCATCAATTTTATAAAATAAGATTCAATAGTATTAGCAAAATCTAGTTTGCATATCACTTTAAACCCCGAGATTCGGCGCTAAACTTCATCACATAATTGGTTAAGGAAGTGATCTGAATGAGAGATAATCCACTAACATACGCTAACACGACAACTAACTACACTAATGGTTTAAACTACTTACAGGGCCTGCATTTGTAAGCGACCTCGACGAATTTTGGGATGCCTGGACACGGGTCTCCTCCAAAAGTTATCGGCGAAGTTTGGAATCTGCACTGGCGCTTCTTTTGACAGGCCTCGACTACCGTCTGCAACAAAGAATACTAGGTACCGTCAGTCAGATCAGCTGAACTAAAAATTCTGTTAAAATTATTTGTATTTTTGGAAATGTGTTATACAGAGCAGTGAAATGGGAAAGAGGTATTGTTTTATTTTTTTATTACAATAACATATTGAAGATTTTTATTTAATCTCATTTATAGAAGGTGATATGCACTAATTCTAAGTACTTGAGAAATTTTTGGTACTTAACTACGTCTAGTTTAGTTAAAAAACCATCATTCTTGAGATTAGACCATGTCAAATTGGATTTACTATCCAACGTTTCGCCTTCGATTGCACGAGGCATCTTCAGAGATCTTTACTCCCCGAGATCTGAACAATGAATGAGCTCGAGGTGAGCAATTATACCCGACTTGTGCTCGCCGAACCGTGACCCTGTGTTAAGATCGGCTTCCATGTGTGATGTAGACGGTACCCGTAACTCTATTGAAATTTTTAAGTATTTCAATAGATTCTCTAATTTTTCGTTATAAAATTCTGGAACCGGTGCTAGAACCTTGTTTTCCTTTACATTTATAATTTGGCCAGTGGTATGCTCGTGCTGCAGCTACAGCAGATTGATTAGTTTATTTCTTTTTAATACGTCTTTCATGTTTCTTAATTCCAGTTGATATTGAGCGTCCTGGAATTTTATATACGCATTCTGTTTTTTTTTTTGGCTTTAAGCTGATCAGCCATGCTGCCAGTCTCAATTTTTTTTTTTTTTTTAAGAAAGAATACATGAAAGAACAGGAAAAAATGTAAATTTATCCTAAACCCTAAACATATATACAAAGGGATACACGCTTCACGCCAAGGGGTCTATCCTGGCGACTGTTTCATAGACAGACAGGAGAACCACAAAAAAAAAAGGAAAACATATAGGGAAAGAACAAAGGAAAAACTTAACCTATCCTGATATATCTATAAATGTTTATCTACAATTAAATCTTTAAATTATTGTTGTGCAAAAACGTCATAATTGCAGTATATACTTTTAATTTTTGGAGGGATAATAGATTAAGGACATTAAAAGGAAAGCTAATTTTACATTCATTAATTAGAACTCTAAAAAGTTCCTTTGTGTTATCAATATATTTACCGCATTCAAAAAAGATATGATCAAGGTCGCACTTAACATTACAAGTCTCACATTTATCTGAGGATAGAATATGGATTTTTTTAAAATGTGCTGGATAACCGCCATAACCAAATTTCAATCGTATTATTGTTGTTATATAACGTCTGGATACTGTTAAGTCTTTATGCCAGTAATTTTTTGGAATGTTTTCGTGAATAAGTGAGTAACGTGTTGGAGAACTTTTATAAAGTGTTTGCCATCTTATATTCCACTGGTTTAAACTTAAAGATTGGAGTAAATTATGTGCATCATTTAGAGTTATTTCATTACCATTTTGAATACCATTAATTATGCTGTCTTTAGCCAGAAAATCCACATACTCATTTCCACTTAAACCTGTATGTGCCTTAACCCACATAAAGTAAATTTGTTTATTTCGTAGTGTATTTTGTCATAATATTTTTTTAATATTCCATAATATTGGATTAATTTTATAAGTCCATGGCTTAACGTTAGCTAGTGATCTAAGGACAGACATTGAGTCGGATAGAATGATAAAGCTTGTCTCATCATATTTTAATGTCACTTTAAGAGCTTCATAAATAGCTATAGCTTCAGTGGTGAATATGCTACATCTCTTATCCACTTGGAATTTAAATTCAGCTTTTATTTGTGGAATATAGATAGCTGCTCCATTGCCCTCGGGCATTTTGGAGGCATCAGTATGTTCTTGTTCTTGTTTTAAAATATGTGTATTTAGAAGATTATTATCTGCGAATGACGGAAATATTACAGTTACCTCTTGAAAAGTGCTATGATACTCATAATCCGAAATACAAAAGGGCGATATTGATCTAAGAATTTCGTTATAATTCCTGTATGCCTCACAAAGCGGGGAGAATTTTTTTTGTTCCAATATTTATTTGTTAAATCATATATATTAAGTCTAGCTATTTTATTTAATACCTCAGTATTGAAATATATGTGTTTAAGCAACAATTTTGCACCAAGTGTTTCCCTACGTATGCTTAATGGGGGCTCTAAAGCTTCAACCAAAAGAGCCTCAACAGGGGTAGATCTCATTTCACCTAGACAAACCCTAAGTGCCTTATATTGCACCCTATCCACCTTTAACAATTGAGTTCTGTATGCAGAGCTATAAAGAAAGCTGCCAAGAATTGACCTGATATAGGCCTTGTAGAAGACTAAGGCTGTTGGGACATCACATCCCCACCATGATTTTATAATTGATCGCAGAAAGTTAACTCCTTTGATGCACCTAGTGACAAGATAATCAATATGTGTTCTCCAGGTTAATTTTTTATCTAAAATGATACCTAGGTACTTAATTTCTTTTTTAAAAGGTATGTTTACGTTTTGTAATGTTATATAATCGGGGTTTGGTGTATTATGCCTAGTAAATGTACAGAGCATCGATTTTTCAGGAGATATTTCAAAACCATTGATACGGGTCCATATTAAAATATTTTTGAAAGCATCAGATATTAAACTTAGACAATTTTCATAATTATTGCTTTGAGTGTAAATGCAAAAATCATCAGCATATTGCACTACTTTATAGATAGGTGAATTATGTATATCAGCTGTATAGATATTGAAGAGCAAGGGGCTAAGTACTGACCCTTGAGGTAGCCCTGAAAATACTTGTCTAGGGCCTATATATTCATTAAGATTATTTCTAATAAAAATACATCTGCTACTGTACAGTTTTACAATCGATTGAGAGACATTTGGTGGAATCCGAAAACCTCTAACCATTTTTGATACTAAGATAATTAAATCAATAGAATCATATGCGCTTTGTATATCAAGAAATAATGATGTTAGATACTCATTAGATGAATAACAGTCTTGTATGTCAACAACTATATGTGTAAGAGCGTCAAGAGCACCGAATCCCTTTCTATAGCCATATTGATTATTTGGGAATAAATTATGATTAGCTATCCAATATTATAACCGTAGCTTAATAAGTCGTTCCAGAGTTTTAAAAATACATGACAGTAACGATATAGATCTATAAGAGCTTCCAAAATTTGGATCTTTACCAGGTTTTTGTATGCGTATTACAACTACTTTATCAAAGTCTTCTATTTTATCACCATAAAGGTAAACTTCGTTAAATATTTCTAACATTAAACTTTTTGCTTTAAGTGGTAAACATGATAACATACAGTATTATATTATCAAATCCAGGAGCTGTATTTGCAGTATTTTTTAAGACACAGTCCAATTCGATGGTTGTAAAAGGTCGACAAAGAAAGTGGCTACTACACAAAATTTGAATTATTTGGTTGTGGCAGGACAACAGGAGGTGCAACTTTATCGAAAAATTCTTCAAACCATTGGTCGTCATTGGGTTTTTGGCAGTTGGCTTTTCTTGATATTCTTCTTGCTTGAGACCGCATTCTGTTTATAAAGGTACTCTATCTTTCTGGGATCGTAAGCGCTGCCCAATCTTCTTATGTGTATTGAAAATTGTCCGTATATTGGACCGCCGAAGTAATCGTCCTATTTTGTCTGTAGGTGCCATGTATGTAGGGAAGGACAACACTACCTAACGGTGGCTCTTTATCATTGTCTTTTGGCAAAGCTGGATTACTCTTTTAATTGAACGCGTAATATTTTCAGTGCAATAGCCATTCTCTCTGAGAGGTTCGGTCAGTTTCGATGTTTCCTATATTAGAGAATCTGGATCAGAAATCGAAATAGCTCTGAATACTAGTCAGTCAATAAGATTTCTTCCTTTGAACACATACATCTAGAAAGGGAATCGTTCCATTGGATTCAATTTTTATTGTGAATTTGATATAAAATATGAAGAGAATATTCTGTCCATGAGGCCAAACAACAAAGGTATCATCTACATATCTGAACCACTGTTTTGGTTTTAGTGTTAGAACAATACGTTCAAGGACTTCTATAAAGATATTCGCTACCACAGGTGATAGAGAAGATCCCATAGCTGCCCCTGAAGTTTGTGCAGAGAAAGTTCCTAGAAAAATGAAATAAGTAGATGTAAGACAAGCTTCTACTAGGCCTGTTATGTCCTGTCTTACGATTATTATGATCCGGTATGCCTGATATAATAGAAATTGAGTCGTTGATTGTGTAAAGTAATTCTTTATCGAAACTGACTAAAATATCTTCCAGATCTAACTGGATTACCTTAAGTTTTTGCCCGAAATATGCAGAATTTTTGATAAAAAAATCTGTTTCTCTAGTAAACGGATGAAGAAAAGTTGAAAGATATTAACATAGTTTGTATGTGGGCGAGTCTATTGCACTGACGATCGGTCGAAGTGGAGCATTGTTCTTGTGTATCTTCGGAAGATCCTAGAACCTGGGAATCTTGGAGCGGTTTGGTTTTAATGAATTCTTCTCTGTTGGTGGTAGACTGGATGCGTTGATTAGAATGGTGATGCGTCTTTCTATTCTACTTGTGGAGTCTGCTTGTACAAGCTTATAGGTGCGGTTGTCCAAAAGTTGAGTAAACTTTCACGTATTCCGTTTTGACCATGACGACTGTGGCGTTGACTTTATCTGTTGGAAGTACCAGAATGTCTGCGTCTTCATTTAATGTCTTCATTGCTGTTTTATCGGCTGCGGAGAGGTTTGACTTCGGTGGTTTTGAATTTTTAATAATCTCCGCTGTCTCATATCTGACTTCATCGGCTTATTCCACTGGTAATCTTCTGATTGCTGCTTCAACAGAGGAGACTATGTCTTCTACGGGAATGCTACTCGAAATTTTCACCTTTGGACAGGACGGAATGTTCTGCTTCGGTTAACGGCTTCGATAATAAGTTGATAACTGTATTCTGCGGAGGTTTCTCTGGATTTTTTCTATTCAGGAGGGCTTCAAACTTCTTTTGTTGCTTAAGTGTAACTTGTTGATGGATTTCTTCTGCCTGTGCGTTGATGATGTTGTCAAAGTTGTAAATATGGTTCTTTCTAGTCTAGAAACTAATGCTTGCTATCCCCGAAAGATATTGTACCTTTCCAAAGTATTGTCCGATTAAGAATAAACTTCGGCCATAACTCGGTAACCGTCGATCACACAATTATGGGGAAAAAATACTTATCCGTATATCGGGTAAGAAAATTAGCTGGAAATTATTTTCAAGTTCCAAAAATGGTCGCTAGGGGGCGTAACAGCAGCTCAAAAATGGATATGCCGATTTTCTCTTGAATTTCCCTAATTAAGGTTTTTCAAAAATATAAGCCTTGTATTCTTTAGGCAAGTATGCAACTTTTTGCTATTTATCGTTTTTGTTTATTTTCAATAATAAAGTGGTGGGAGAAAGACAAACTTTTTTTCTCTCAAACGTTTATATTTCTGTTTTGGCTGAACCGATTACATTGGAGTCGCTGTCAGAAAAAGCGATTTTTTCTGCTCTTCACGTAAAGTTATTAACTGTACGTAACGATTCTATTAGTGGCCACTAGATGGCGTTTTTTCGCAATTCTTCAAATAATTCGAATTTTCTCAAGAAAATCAAAGGGTATGATATGACTTTTTTGTCACAGTTTAATTTAAAGTTATAAAAGGTATCGAAAAGTCAAATAAAAAAATCCAGGTCCATATTTAAATTAAAAAAGTTGATGATGGTAGCCCAAATCCGGAACGTTGGATTGAAAAAGTAACCTCACCTAGTTGTAGAGGAGAGAAAGTGACAATGACGAAGTGAAAATTATTTTCATTTCATCATTTCAATTAAGCCTAAAATGATAGAAAAACCATAAAAGTTATTTTTTTTTTTTTCATTTATATCTAAAATTTTATGCTCTACAATTTTTATTGAAAACTTTTTCGTCTAGTTCTTACCCATAATAATATTGAAAAATCCCTGTATATATTTTGTTGTATGTAAGTGAAAATTATTTTCATCTATCATTTCAATTAAGCCTAAAATGATAGAAAAACCATTAAAGTTATTTTTTGTTTTTTTTTTTCCTTTATATCTAATTTTATGCTCTACAATTTTTACTGAAAACTTTTTCGTCTAGCTCTTACCCATAATAATATTGAAAAATCCCTGTACATATTTTGTTTCATTCATTTCATTTCATTCGAGGGTTTGGAAACATATTAGTTCCATTTGTCGTTATCAGATACCTGAAACTAACTTATACCAAAAACTTAGGCAAAATGACTAAAATTTCGATTAACTGAACTACAAAATTTTAACCTAGCTCTTGGTCTCAAAATTAAAGACATGGACGCCGCCAAAATGAAATCCCGGTAAGGCAAAAACAATACTGACGACTCTAAAAAAAAAAATAAAAAAAGTTCAAAAAATTCAAAATGAGAATGTTTTAAATAAATATTAAGATATAAATATATTTCTCATAAGTCTCTAGAGCAACAAGGCGTTTCTGGTAAGTTATATAAGGAGCACTATCATAAATCTGTATAAATAAGTAATCAAATCTGGCAACATTGCACATAAGAATGTTAATTTAATATCTAGATGAAGTTAATATTGAAACTGTAGTAAATTTGTTTAAATGGATTACACGTACAGGTTCTTATTCTTAATTATATTTTATGCCTTTCCTTCCTTCCTACTTCAGTTTAAGAGTAGGAAATTTTTGCTATTACAGCTTTATAAATACAGATAATGCATAATTTTTTTACTGAAAAATCTTATAACTTCGTTTAAATTTAAACACATGCTTTATAAATTTTGTCTAGTAGCCATATTGCGTATTTTCTTTATATGAAATGCAATTTTTTATGTAATTTTCTTTAAATTTTTTTCCCTAAAACTACAACATTAAAGTGATTTTCAAATATATGAGCAATACTTCAAAAATTCTGACATAATAAGGTTTATCAATATTTAGTTATTAATATAAAAAAATTAACTTGAATATGATTGCAGTACTCAAAAAAAAAATACTGCAAGTATCTAGATGTACTGTCAGTCTTATACTTACATTCTCTAAGTAAACTACTGAGTATTTTAAGTACTTTTCAAAATACTGGTACTCTAAATACTTTTGCTGAGTTCTTATCACAGCTCTGCATGCAACAATAGACCAAATAATTTTTCTATTTGTCACAACTATAAAATATGACAACCACATAAGCAAAACATAACTGGAGACCTAATTGCCATGATAATTAGATTCCGTCTAATTCCTAAACCGTTTAGCGATTCTGAGGGTTAATGTTTTAAGTGTAGAAAGGCGCAACGCAAACAAAGAAAATGTTTCCTGGATAAGAAAATATTATTTTGAATTCTTATATGATAAATCCAAATATGTTCTCGCGGCTGTTTAAACATTTTCAATTCTGACTGGTTTTCAATAGGTCTTCAATATTAAGGGAGAACTGAACGCAAAAAGTGAAAAACTAGCGACAAGGTCTAGTCAAGTTCAAAGTAAGATGAAAAGGTACCTACGTATTAGAAAAAACTTCCTGCACGTCCGACCTCAAAAAAATGTGTTATGTATAGGCAATTTAAATTACATTTCGTTTAAAAATGGGTTCAAAAGGTTTCACGCGCTGCAGAAATACAAAGACATGAGTACGATTTACCATTTCAAATTTTGCAGTTACGTAGACAAAGGATCAATGCAAGGCGGTAAAGAGCCATTTTGTGGAAAAAAAAATTATATGCGACGGCATTTGCGTCAAAAAGTGGTCGAAAATGTACAAATCTACTTCTATTTTATAATTCTAGATTAGATTTTTTCGTAAAAAATCGCGTTTAGCGCCCAACTATACGTATTTCCCTATTGAAATCACATTGAAGCTAATACATATCTCTTATAGTTTTAACATAATATTGCAGCGGCGGAAGGCTTGCAAATGATCCATAATACTGCGTGCAGTTCCCCCTTAACTAATATGTTCTATTCGAGCGGGTATGGGCAACCCTTGCTTAGTTCAGGGCGCAATTTTTTAACATTATCATATGTACAAGGTTTGTCCGAACAGATGAAGCATTTATTTGCCGAATATAACATAAATGTGGCTCATAAAGGTTTTAATTTACATAATAAAAATTTTAGCGTTCTAAAAAGCAAAACACCCAATTTAAAAAGAAGCAACGTTGTGTATGAGATCCCATGTAGTGCTTGCTGTGGAGTTTACATTGGCCAAACTACTCAGTATTTAAAATCAAGGCTAAATTCACATAAATACGACAAGGGAAACCCCACAGCGCTCATTAAACACGAAAATCAAACTAACCATAAATTCAATTTTTCCAAGGTAAGAATTTTAAAAACGGAATCTCATAAACGGAAAAGAGATATATGAATCTATTGAAATCGGGAAAAATAAAAATTCCATTAATGACAAAAATGATGTTAATTTAGTAAACAAAATTTATTTCAACATCATCTAAGTTCCCCAAATCTGTTTAAAATAAATAACTATTTAAATAATAAAATCTCTCCGGTAGCCACTAAAAAGTATTATGATAAGAATGAATTCCTACACTATATAGTTCAGTTAGTCTGCAATAGATGTTCTGTGTTTGTATTTGTTTGACAAAATGACAATGTGCTATGTGTATTTTATTTTGCTTAAATGTTAATTGGTGTTATTGACCTTTTGATTTACGTCTCATGGTAAGATAATTTTTGATTTTTTAAACTCTTAGATTGTTTATTTTTTGCGATATGTTTTAGGAAAAATAAAATAGAAACATTTTTGAAAAAGACATGGAACTACCTGTCGAAACGTCAAATTGAATTATATATGACAAATAATTAAAAAATCCTTTTAATTTTATGAACACGCATCCCAAGAAAAGACTAATTACAATATATATATATATATATATATATATATATATATATATATATATATATATATATATATGACTGTATTAACCCTGGAGAGTCCAATCAAAGTTGCTGAAATGTTGGATTTATTGGAAATTTTGGTTATGGATATTATAATTATTACTGTTTCGATCAGTAATCTACGGTTGTGTAAATATACATTTTTTCAGTATTGTTTGATCAAATGAGGTACATGCGGATAATTTATTATTCCGAATATAGTTTCAAAACGTTTCAAGGCATGAACATTCATTCCATTGGTCACTGGAGGTAAAGAAATATAAAACTTGTACCTTTGGTAAAAGCAAAGTATGTTTTTTCCCATCTGAAAGCTTTTACTTTCCTGAAGCATTAGTATTTGTAAATTTTAACAATTGTATAATATATCCCGATTAGATTCAAATATTTCTCATATCGAATGATATTATATTGGTACTTATTTCAAAAGGTTTATTCAATTTTTATATTGAGTCACATTATTCATTTAGAGGCCTTTAAATAACTCAGTAATTAAACTAATAGCTGTCCAATTTAAAGAACTGTTAAATATCGAATGAAAAACTGTCCCTCGCACAGATCTGATTAATTTAGGGCAATTAATTTTTCCCCAATTAACCACCTGTTAAAACCAACAAGACTTCAATTGGGACACTAAATTAACCATTTGATATTTTTATATATATATATATATATATATATATATATATATATATATATATATATATATATATATTTTCTGGGTGTACATCCGTTCACTACTGTCGTTCTGAAAAAAACAGTTTTGCTGACGCTTCGCCAAAATCACATTTGGCATTTTCGAAGCTTTCTTTCTCGCGTCCGAATAGAAACTCTCTCTCTCTCTCTCTATATATATATATATATATATATATAAATATATATATATATATATATATATATATATATATATATATATATACAGTGTGTATCAGCCAAATGGAATAAATTCGATAATAAATAAATGGGGGCGTGTTCGGAAAAACGCTTAGACCCGTCGATTGGTATTTTTAGTTGCTCATTTTCTCCAATAAAAACTTTTTATACAGGGTGTGTCCTGTAACAGTGGTCAATGCCAACTTTCTTATTTCAAATGCAACCCCCGGATATTATTTAATTTTTGGATTCTTTATGATATTCTAAACATATTTTATGTTCAATGTCGTATACCTATCTTCAACTATTTCGGCAATATTAAGTGTTTTCAAATTTATTGCAAAAATTAAGATTAAAAAAATAAAATTATTTATTTCTTCATAATGTATAAACAAAAGTAAAAAGTTAATTTAGGAACTGTTGAATATGCTCGCCGCGAACGTCTTGGCAAATTCCTAATCTTAAATAGAAATTTCTTCTAACGTTATTTAGCATCTCAGGCGTGACCGATCTAATCGCAAGCGTTATTCGTCTTCTTAAGTCAGCTAAGTCGAGGGGTTTAGTTTTGTATACAACATTTTTAATATGTCCCCATAAGAAAAAGTCTAATGGCATCAGATCAGGGGATCGCGCTGGCCTTTCTATCGATCCTCGTCTCCCTATCCACCGATTTGGAAATATTCCGTTGAGGTATTGCCGGACATTAATTTGGTAATGGGGCGGTGCTCCATCTTGCTGAAACCATATCATATTCGCTGGAACTTGTGGGTTTGCTGGATCCGGATACAAATTTGTGAAAGTTAGCACGACATTATTTTGGAGCAGTGCTAAATAATTATCGCCATTCAAATTGCCGTCAATGAAAAAGGGGCCTATGATATGATCCCTAACAATTCCTGCCCAAACATTAACCTTTTCAGGATATTGAGTATGTTCTTCGCTGATCCAGTGAGGATTTTCCCTAGACCAATAGCGGCAATTTTGACGATTTACATGACCGTGAAGTGTAAAGGTGCACTCATCCGAAAACAAAACATGTTCTAATTGAATAACATTGTTATTTAACATAGCCATCATTTGTTCACAAAAATAAGTTCTCCTATCATAATCGTCTTCCATGAGCTCCTGAGTTGGTATCACTTTATAGGGATGCATTTTATTTTCTTTTAATGTTCGAATAATCGACGAATGGCTAATATCGAACATTGCGGCGGCTTGTCGACTAGAAATATGTGGGTTTTCCTCAAAATCAAGCATAATATCCAATTTAGTATCATCATTTATTGAATTGGCAGCTGCTTTTTTTATCTGCCTCACATGTCCAAGCTCGCGAAACTGCTTTTCTATTTTACTAATTGTCCCTTGGGATATATGCGGCAAATTTGGAAATTTTTCATGAAATAAGCGAGCAACTTCCACTTGCGTTCGTGTGTTATCTCCATAACCAATCATTTGTAGAATTGTTATTTTATGCATTTCTGTTAAATGAACCATTTTTCTGATATTAGGTATTATGCAGTTAACGAAATTCAAAAGACTATGACACTGACACTGACAACTATTGTCTTGCAAAGAGAAAGGCCAGGCATTTTACACAAAAGTAAACAAAACTTAAAAGTAAACAAAACTGGCTCTTTTTGTTCCATATCAATAAAAAGGAACGCTAAAATGGTTTTTGCTTACATTCTTAGTATGAAGACCTAAATGGTAAATAAGTATTGAGTGTGTTGTAGCGAATTTTTGTAATCAAATAAATAGTTCAGTAACCAGAGCCACTTTCATGAATAATAATAAATTCGAAATAAATAAAATAAAAATAAATTTGAAAACACTTAATATTGCCGAAATAGTTGAAGATAGGTATAGGACATTGAACATAAAATATATTTAGAATCTCCTAAAGAATCCAAAAATTAAATAATATCCGGGGTGTTGCATTTGAAATAAGAAAGTTGGCATTGACCACTGTTACAGGACACACCCTGTATAATTGTTTAAAACAATATTTCTAAAACTGAAAGGCTTGAAGCCATGGAAATAGTTATGTCAAAGAAAACGTTAGATCTAAGTAACTAGCTGAGATACAACCAAAAAAACTGATGATATCAATTCAAATTTTAAGTCAACTATATCGTTCCCTTGACTATATTTTTTCAGAAATACAAATCTCATTTCCTCCAAAGTAATAAAATTATTTTAATATAATTATTTATTTAAAAAATCTAAGCTATTGATCAAAACCATTTTATACTCCTAATATTATGACAAATTAATAACTGCACTGTAAAGCAATTTATGAAACTTTAGTATTTTAGAATGCGGAGCTACATACCGAACACGGGATAAAGCTAATCCCTTGAATACGAAATTAATCAGAGATTTGAAAACTACTTTAACTCTTTTAAGTATAATAAGAGAAATGCTGGAACAACCCAAACTTTAATCTGGTGTACAATATTAATTTCTCACTGGCTGCTAATGAGCGTGAATGTACTCGTTTAGGTATTTAGAGCAACATTGATTTGTTTATTCATTATAACTTCACGAAAATTGTGAAAATTAACGTTTTCTGTTACTGATTCATGTTGCAACTTTCCATGCTGCAGTTTCTCAAAAATAGATATTATAACATTTGCGAATTTACGTATAATTATTTAATTTTTAGTAACACTGAGGCAATTACAAAATTTGGCTAATTATATAGTGCTAGAGTGTATATTTACTTTCTTTTTTCTTGTAAAATATCACCTTAATACTTCGAGAACATTTTAACTAGCAGAAAGCTTACATAGGTCTTCGTTTAACATGTATCAAAGATGCTTTCCTTTATGTTTGCTTTATATGGAATGTTAAACGGACATTTTGCTGATGGTTTTTCATTATTTTAAGCCCATTAGTAATCTGAAACGAAATTGAACATTATAACATTGCAGTTAAATACAACCTTTATAACATTATGACTTCTATGTAGATTACATCTTACATACCTCAATATATTTTATTCATAATTCATTGCATTACATTTTGTAAAGTATGTTTAACGTATCTAAATTAAGGCAAAATAATTTTGTTTTTGTTTTGTTTACAAATATTTGGAATTTGGCCTTCCTCTTCTGTCACTAAGGCTTCTTGTTTTTCAGCGTCTAGCCAGCTTTGACAATGTCTGGTTTTTTATTTTAGGTTATAATTTTGGCTCTGTTCAGGAACGATTCGCCAGCTTTATTCGTGATGGGCACTGAATATTGCTCTTTTTCTAGTGGCGCCAGTAGTGAACACCACCGTAATTATAACTTGGGGGATTGTCAAACTTCTTAGAATTTTCTGGATATGATTATCTCGCCTTGGAGGTGCAACATGTGTCCGGCTTTATAAAAGTGCCATAATGGACCGATTTTTGTTTAAAAAGTACTGAAAGTATGTCTTAATTTTTTAAAGTGCAGGGCCGTTAAAAGCCTAAGGCTATGAACATCGTCTGGCCCGTTTTTGTTTGATTCGACGTTTGATCAACACGTGGTAAGTCGATTTTAAAACTAGTTTCTTGCTGTGAGCTAATTCACTATCTTTCATAAAAAGAATGACGTCCTGAACTTTTTTGCTTTTTTTGCCTTTCTAGATGCCTGGAAATTCCTTTTGTTGATGACCGGTGACGTCGAAGGAGCCTTCTAGATGACTAGAGGTAAGGCAACGCTTCTGAATAGCTTTTGTTGTAAATAACTTATTTCTCCACATTCCGTGTCGATTTTATTTTAAGACAAACAATCCTTTGTAGGGTTTCAGGATATAGCAGCCTCGGCGACAGCTGTTATATTTTTACAACTTTTTTCTTGCTGCATCAATCATTAATTTTTGACTTCCCTGTGCGCTATTTAATTTAATTTTCATATTTACATATTTGCGCCATAACATGTCACCAGACGTCCACAGGTTGATATAATGGTAACAAACAAACTCACTATTACATCTTTGCTATATCCCATATCTTTATTTTATCAGCATTTAAATATCACTATAGAGTTCTTCATAATTGAGTCACAGTCAATTATGTAGCGCCCCTTTTAATTTCGAAAGGGTACCTGAGAACAGGGCCGTTCCTAGCCCCTCGGCCGCCTTTGTGCAGAAATAAAACGGCCGCCCTTTTATAACAAAAAAAAACAATATTTATTGAACAAAAAAATATATTTAAGTTCCTACGTATACATTAACAAGTAACATTGTATCATAACATAAGGTAATAATCTATTAAACGAAACAATAAACAACATAAAACAAAATACAAATGTTTAAACTATTAATTATTTAAATATCAAATAATATAAAAGCCAAACAAACAAAAATTGGTATCTTTTATATTGTATCTAAGTATAAAACTAAGCAAGTCCCAATAAAAAAACAACCTCTTCATTTCAAAAATATTTTTCTGGCTTTTGTACTTGCGAACTCGTCTATTATTTTATTATGGTCTAAATTTTCACAAATTTCATTTTCAATGGCAATTATACCTAAATTTGTAAGCCTTTCCTGTGACATAGAAGATCTTAAATAGTTTTTTATTATTTTTAATTTTGAGAATGACCGTTCACCAGATGCAACCGTTACTGGTATTGTTAAAAAAATTCTCAAGCTTATACATAAATTAGGAAAAGATGAGACCAAATTATTACTATAAATAAATTTTAGAATCTCAATAGGTTTGATTTGATCTGTTAGAGATTTAAATGTAACAATTTCTTCAAATAGTTCTACGCCACTTATATCCCTCGATTCGTCTTCGGTTAATGCGATTTCAAGTTCAACGCATTTTTGTTTTAAATCATCCGATGTCACATCATGAAACCGTGTTAAAAAGTTAAAAATATTACTGCAATACGAAAGAGAATTAAACCTTTCTTCTACTGATATTCTAGCTCGGTCAATAACAGTATAATAAAAATTTATTTTAAATTTCTCTCGTTCGTTAGTTAATACATTGTCTGTACTTTCATAACTAAATTGGGATTTTTTCCGCCTTATACGAACTTCTGGAAAATCTGGTTCCACATCAATTTCATTTGCTAAATTGGATGAAATTTCTATGTAAGTGTTAAAACTTTGGTCCGATCGCATTTCGTTAATAAAGTTAAGTACATGTTTTAATGATGTGACACACTGAGTCAGATCAATATTAATTTTTTGCAATAATTTACTGACTACGTCAATTTTAACTAATAACTCGTACCATATGACTAAGCTACAGATAAAAGTAAATGATTTTATTTTTTCTAATAATGAATTGGCACTTAGTTTTGTTTTTGAGTCTCTTGTAACATCTTCTGAAAGCTCAACCAAAGCTTTCCAAATATTTCCTAGTTGATTCCGAAGTGGTCTAAGCGCTTTAACTCTGCTTTCCCATCGGGTGTCACTTACCGATGTAAGATTTAAATTACTAACATTTTTCTTTTAAAACATCCCAACGAAAAGGAGAAGAAGAAAAGAATACATACAGTTCCTGCACGATGTTAAAAAAATTTATTGTTTCGTGGGAGATTTTAGCGGAATCGTTTATTACTAGATTTAGTGTGTGAGCGGTGCAAGGAACAAATATAGCCCTGGAATTAACATTTTTTACCCTTTGTTGAATTCCGATATGTTTTCCGGACATATTGGCCCCATTATCATAGCCCTGACCTCTTATATCCCTAATATCTAATTCAAACTTAGGAAAAATATCATTAACCAATAGGTTAAAAATCCCTTCCCCAGTTGTATATAAAATAGGAAAAAAACCCAAAAAACACTCTTTTATGACAACATTTTCTTCGTTACAGTCTACATATCTGACTACAAATGTAATTTGCTCTGTATGACTTGCATTTGGAGTAGAATCTAAAATTATGGAAAAATATTTGGATTTTTTAAGAGTGTCGTAAAATGATGGCAAATATTTTTTGCTAGCAAAGTAATTATTTCGTTTTGAAAATGAATTCCCAAATAGTGAGTTATTTTACTTTTTGATTCTTGGGTCTTTGTAATTTTTTTTAGATGATCGGATAACACTGGGTCAAATTTTGCCACCATTTCAACAGCTTTTAAAAAATTGCCATTATTTTGTTCGTATAAGACGGAACTTTTTCCACGAAATGCCAATGATTGTCCAGCTAAAAATTGAATAATTGCAATAACTCTTTTTAAGATAGAGCGCCAGCGTTCCCTTTCAAGTTCAAAATAATTTTGCCGTTCTTTGTCAATAGTTAATTTTTTATTTAATGACATTTTTAACTCAACCCATTTTTTATTAGCTTGCAAGTGATGTACAGAAGATTCATGCTTGGATAAAATATGTGAAAGATGTCGCCAATCAGAATACCCCATTTTGCTATTTAACTTAAACACTTCCTTACAAAATATTTTACAACAAAGACAAAAAATGCTATTTGCTCTACAAGAGTATACCAACCAAGCTCTTTTAATTTTTTCACCATTTGGCAAAATTCGAAAATATTGAGTTGAAGAAAATTTCCTTCCCGATTCATCAGAAGGAATTTTTTTTTCTATATGCTGAAAATCGTTTTGTACTATTTGCTCAATAACTTGATTTTGTAAAATATCCGGCCAGGTGAATGGGTCGCTGACATCAAAATCATCATTAGTTTCAGGGATAACTTCGTTTAAGTTAGGATTATCATCGGTTAAGAGCATCTTTTTTTCATTATCTATTTCTGTATTTGATTCAGGGTGTTTTTTTTCTTCAGGGTCGCTTACTTTATGTGCATCCTTTACATTTTCATCCTCAATTGTATCTGTATCCTGTGACGATGTTGATGGAACTAAATATTTTTGCAAAGATCCACTTAATTTTTTTTTGTTTTCTTCCTTTTCTAATTTTCTTTTTTTATATTGAGCTCCAGATAAACTTTTGTTTTTCTATCGGACATCTGGAAATAAAATTGAAAGGTAATTAAAGTTTATTAAAATTTAGTTTATGTAATAGTTCTGAATCTGCGAAGATATAATTTTATAGTATCCCCAATTAAGTTCGCACCAAATGGAATTTTTTATAAATAATAACTAAAATTGTAATCTAGCATCAGATTTTGTTTTTAAAATGACCCAAAAAATAAATATAATTATTATATTTTTATTAGATAAGTAAATTAGTAAAACTACTTTATACATTTTTTAAAACTTGAAATATAGAAAATTAATCTAGACATAAAATTAACAATAAACCACTTTTTGATCTCAAGCTAAAAAAAATTTTTTTTCACATGTTTAATATTAAATCCAAAACGTAAGATGCGGATTTGGATGGTAATATTAAGTAAAGTAATATCTATCCGAAGAACTTACCTTTTTAAATTACGAAAATTTGTTTCTTTTGAAATTTCACTTTTGCAAAATGTAGAAAAAAATAACTAAACAACAAACACTTTATATCACTGTTAAACTCTCGCTAGTTAATCGAATACTAAAAAGAAAAACAAAACATTTAAAAACTGCCCCATTCTACAGTATATAGAGCTATATAAAACTATATACTGTACACATACCAATTATGAAGTATAAACAAACATTTTTGCATTGAAAGGCGGCCGCCCTTATCTATCATTTTTATTGCTTTTCCAAGGAACGCTGCTATAAATAGTTCTATTGTAATTTCGGCAACTCATGCACAGCAAAAAAAGAAATGACCGGTAATAAATTTCTTATGAATGTTTTATCTTAAAAGCCTAACAAAATGTAATTTAATTTTTCTTTATTTTGAAAACAAAAATATAGGTATATTTTTGTAATCAAATGGCTAATTTTGTGTTTTTGGCGGGCGGCCTGCGGCCGCCCCAATAATTTGGCCGCCGTTGTGCCGGCACACCGTGCACACCCCTAAAAACGGCCCTGCCTGAGAACCTGCAATCAACATAGCTCTTAGAAAGAAGACCGGCTGCCGTTCACTTGTATTGGTAAGTTCACAAGGACGTTACGCCGTACAAAAGTGGCGCCCAACGAGGGGCTCGAGTAAACATTTTTCTTTTCATTAAAATTGGAGTGGTGGCTCGATAAATTTTCGTTATTACTATCATCCATCTGAATTTACAGATATTTTGTTTATTATTTCACGTTCATTTAAACTGGTTTCTGATTCAGATTATATTTAAGCGTGATTTTGATCTAAATTATTTTGAATTTATAAAGGGACATAATAAGATGTACATTTTTAATTCCCTGGCAGACCTACATTTAGTTGTTATAAAAGCTACATTTTTGAATGATACACGGAACAAAATTGCTTTTAATATTATACACCATATTGTGTAATGTAATTGTTAGACATTTAGTAACAAAGACTGGGCATTTTTATTTCAGTTGCCACTTAATTCTAGATATAAACTGTGAATCAATTTGCCATCAATATACGTAAAAATAATAAAATCCACTTGACAACAATGAAAATAAATTTCTGGCACATCTGATGGGTTGAATTGTCCCTAACAGGGTTTTTGTGGTTTTCCGAGAAAAAAGCTGTCGCGGCTAAAAGAAAGCGGCAACTTGTTCAGTTTTTCATGTATAAATGTATTTTTATTGATCATTTGCATAAGTAAAAAACATAGTGCGTGTTCTATTTAAAAAAGTTGACTTTTTTCACTTTAAAAAGGTGCAAGATTGATTTCGTAGTATGCCCACCCTGTATAGGTGTGGACAACAATTTTGTATTCCGTATATGCATTGATGCTTTATATACTGGACATTATCACCCAAATGCCCAATTTCAGATTTTTACTATTTTTTATAGCGATTTTGAAAAATAGCTCCAGTTTTCAGAAAATAACACATAACCTTAATTATCTCAGAAACTACGCAGAAATCAACTATAGCTTAAATTGGTAACTTGTGTTCATTTTTGACAAGGAATCAAATAATGGACAAAAATACAGGGTGTCCCATTTAAATTAAAGTTGATGTCGTCCCAACAAAATTGGGACACCCTGCATACATGGAAATTACATTTTAAAACAACTTTAAATTTAAAGAAACTTTTGAGCGAAATTTTTTTTCGTATCTATTACAGATATCCAGATAGTATAGTGGGTACTTTTATGTGGCACACGGTGTATATTCTTGTGAGAGAAAATATGTTTCCCAGAACCTTGTCGGGACCCTGATGAACCATGTAAGAGAAACATTGGTTCAGGGGGTATTAGGACATCACAACCTAGTGTCTTCTATATCGGCTCCACAATAAGAACGCAGAAAAGAACAAGTCGGTTCCATAATAACGACGTGGAAAGAACCTGAAAAACCGGGCATCAGGTAATATAAAGGCGACAAAGCCTACATACATAAGCAGCAGTCTAAAGAGTCATTACAAAACTTCACATGTTGCTGTGCATAGACGTGTTCATTTTGTTAATAAAATCATTGTCATGGATAATGGAAGATACTTTACTTTGTTCAATTCAGAGATGAAGGGTAATGACGAGATCTATACGGACAACATACAGGATTGTCCAGACGAAGTTAGATTGAAATGGAAAGTCAAGTTTGCTGAAAAAATCTTGGTATGATGAGCTATTTCCGAGGGTGGTGCTTCCCAGCCAAACATGCAGTGGCGGCTCTTCCATAGGGTCATTTGGTCAATGACCCCCCAAAAATATTTCAGAAAATAAATTATCCGTTTGACCGTCTCTCCTAATAGTTGTAATAAAACGGGAACCTTGGGAAAAGTTAAATACGCTAAACTATTAGCCGTGCGCGGCGGTTCGAATGGTCTCGTTGCGTTAAAAAATGCCCTATACTAAGCTAGGCTGGGCAGTCCGAATTGCCCTGATTACCTTAAAGCTTGAAGAAAGTACCCGAAGATTCACAGCTACCGAGCGGCAGCCGAACGGGATAGCAAATGGAATATGAAATCTCCATTTGGGTCATTAACCGGTCTCTTCTCATAATTCGATGGATCGGTCGCGGCATCACGTCGGCATGTGGAAGTTCAAGTGTTCAGAGGTCGCGCGGTCGATATTCTAACTCGATATTGTTTCGGACGTTTTTAATCGATGGAAATTGTGCAATAGTGCAAAAAAATAAACAACTAAAAAGTGCTTATGAACGTTATTTTGCAAAAATAACCAATTTCAAGGTGGTCGATGTTTGAGTTGTGAATGTAGATGAAATAAAATGTCGGTAGTGCAAAAAATTAAACAACTAAAGAGTGCTAACGGACTTAATTTTGAGAAAATAACCGAATTTTAATAGAATAGAATAATTTAATAGAACTTAGTATACGACAAACTAGTAAAGACAAATATAAAGAGGTTCATCGAAACTTTATTAGTATGTACGATTTAGCTAACTGGATATGTGGTTGTGAAGTCTCAATTTTACTGTTATGTTTGTTTGTTGTTTTCTAAGGACTCGTCGGACTCATTATGGTGCAAAACCGGTGTTAAAGACTTAAAACACTTAAAAGAAAAAATAAAAAAACGTGCGTTTTCTGCAGATCACATGAAATGTTTGGTGAACTATGCTACGGTCAGAATTCGCATTCAGCTAGACACAGCTTATAGAAAATTCCTTAGAAATTTTAATGAAAATGTATCCAAAAATCGTTATATTTTAAACAAAATTATAGATTGTGTAAAATTTTATGGGGATTACGTGGTCATGATGAAACGGCTTTGTCTGAAAATCCAGGGGTTTTTCGAGGGCTTATAAATTTTATTGAGGAGTTGGGCCAAGATAGACTATCAGCTTTAGCAATGTTAAGTATCGAGAAATCGTTTATAAAAGGAATGTGCGTGCAATTTTAACGAAAGTGTCATTAAGCATTTTTCCAATTCTAAAAAACGAAGAGTAGACCTGAACTTCAAGAGAATTTAAAGCTCAATTTAAAGATAAGATATTTATTTTTATTTTAAGTATGCCTATTTTTAAATTTGTTATTAGCTTCCCAATATAATTCACCACGAGCTGCCACTGCTTACATGGGGCGTTCTCGTGGCGAAGCCGTTAATGGGGCCATTTATTATCTGAAAAAGTATTTGAATTTTCTATCGTTTATCACAATACTTATGACCTTTATATTATTTGTATTTATAGAACACCTGATGCTGATGTGCAATTATTCTGCCATAACCTTCTAAGTTTGCTCGAGTCCCTTCCTGTAAAAAGCAAATTAATCTTATGTGGCGATTTCAATATTTACTTTTCCAGTGTGTGTGCTGCTCAGGACTATCTTCAGTCCATCTTTGAGTCATTAGGAATTGCCATGCACGTCAACTCACCAACCAAAATTACTAAGACAAGTGCTAGTACTATAGATTACGTTGTGTCTTCTTTTGATCCTAGCTCCGTCGAATGTAATGTCTTAAGTCCAGGTTTCTCCGATCATGAAGCAATTTTCACAAAATTTTCAATTACATCCAAAGCCAAAAATTCCTCTAGACAAGTAGGCCGTATTTTTTCGGTTAGAAATTTCATTAATTTCAAACACCTATGTCAAATAACTGACTGGGACTCTCACACTTATGATGTCGACACTGAATTTTCTCGTATTATAAAAACTCTAACTAATATAGCTTCTGAATCTTTTCCTCTTAGGCCTATCAAAAATAAAAGAAGTAAACCCTGGTCCACTAAAGGTTTACGTAAATTTTCGGACAGTGTCTTTTTTCATAATTATGTAAAATCATACAGAAAAATTTATCATAAAACTATTAAAGCCGCCAAAGATATTTATTACAATAATAGACTTTCTAACGCCAAAAATGTAGCTAAAGAAACCTGGTCTATCGTAAATGATTTAAGAAACAAAACTCCTTTATCCAGCACTATCCTTACCTCTCCTGAGGACCTAAACAATTATTTTGTAAATGTAGCCAAAGATTTGACTAAATCCGTATCTCAATCTAATGACCCAATTTCATATCTCTCTAATCATAGGGTAAACCTGCACAGTTTCTTCTTTTCACCAGTAGTTTTATCAGAACTTCGTAGTACAATTAATGATATCAAAAATAAATCTTCTTCGGGAACTGATGGGCTTACTTTAAAAATGTATTCAAGTCTGCCGGAATGCACACTAGAGCATCTGACTACTTTGATAAATATGTCTTTCCAAAATGGTACTTTTCCAATCTGCCTTAAAACTGCAATAATCATACCTCTTCACAAAGGAGGTGTTTCAGAAGAAGCTTCGAACTATCGCCCAATTGCACTTCTCCCTACGCTATCTAAGATCATCGAAAGACTGGTTAAAAAAAGGCTTTTATCATTTCTGTCTAGATATGAAATACTTACAAAACATCAATTTGGATTTCTAAGTAACAAATGCACAAGCGATGCCATGTTTTCCCTTCTTAATAGAGTTTACTCCAGCCTAAACAACCATCACGCTACGGCAACAATTTTCTGTGATTTTCCCAAAGCTTTCGATTGTGTGAATCATAATATATTAACTAACAAACTGCAGTACTATGGTTTTAGAGGGGCTCCTCTCAATTGGTTTAAGTCATATCTTAGCAGCAGAAATCAAGTTGTGAAAGTTGACAACAGGATGTCTTCTTGTAGGCCAATGGAATATGGAGTGCCTCAAGGCTCGGTACTAGGCCCTATCTTGTTTCTTCTGTTCATAAACGACATGGCTAATTTAAACATTAGTGGAAAAATATGTCTCTTTGCGGACGATACCAGCTTTACGTGGAGCCACCCAGATGTCACGGACCTACATAGGATTGTATCTAATGACCTAATCACCATTAAATCCTGGTGCGATTCTAATCTCCTATGTTTGAACATCTCTAAAACGAAAGTCTTGTCTTATAAAAACACGCTGCAACCCTTTGACCTTGATGGCACCACTATTGATGTCGTAAACTCTGTAAAATTTCTAGGGCTTCTTGTAGATGATTCTTTAAAATGGGATCCACATATCCACGCTTTATCAAGGAAGTTAGGTTCTGCTTGCTTTGCGTTAAGATCTGTTTCCGAGGAGCTTAGCTTTTCTACCTCTAGAACTGTTTATTTTGCTCTTGTTGAGTCGCACCTCAGATATGCTATTTCATTCTGGGGTACATGTTGTGCGACTCAATTTGATCGAATTTTTATACTACAAAAAAGAGCTGTTCGTTACCTACTGAGACTTAACAGTAGAACTCACTGCCGAGATTTCTTTAAAAGATATAAAATACTAACCCTTCCTTGCTTATTCATTTTGGAATCGGTTTGCTTAATTCGTAAGCACGCACCTGCTCTATTAGAGAGACCTTCTCACAACTACCCTCTCAGAAATACTGAGCACGATCTCTATCTTCCAACCCCACACTCAGAGTTAATTAAAAGATCAGTAATCTACAATGCAAAAAAAATGCATAATCACCTGCCATTTAACATCAAATCCATAATATCTCTGACTTCATTTCGCAAGGCTTTGAAATCATTCTTACTGGAAAGAGCCTTCTACACCGTGAACGAGTTTTACAACACATAATTTTATCCTTATGAACCCCTAGTGTGATAGTTGCCATTACCAACCATTTTTACCGAACTTTGTATATGTATTTTTTTAATTGTTTCGTACTTTTTTATTTTTTACTTTGCTTTTTTATTTTTTTACATTATATTTATGAAAATGTTTATAACATAGTACGACTGACAAAGTACATTTCTAATGTACTTCTTTTAGGATTCTATAATATTAATATTCTAAATTCCTGATTTAAATATTATTTTTCTATAATATTTATGATGTGTTTTTGTCTTGTTTTGTTTGCTAATTTTGATGTTTGTAAACTATTTTTTTACAACAGCTTTGTCCACAAAATTGTAAAATTTTTTTTTGACAATAAAGCATTTATTTATTTATTTATTTATTTATTAGGCAATGCTTAACAAAACTTCAAGGCCTTATAACAGACCGTCACCTAAATGACCTGGACAGATCTAGTGTCGTTAGATCAAGACAAACGACAGACTGGTTAACCTACAATAATAAAAATTTTGTCCGAAAGGTAGACAATCCACTAAATTTACTCCAGCGCGAGACCAATTAAAAATTTTTGGGCTTTACTTACTAGAAAAGTTTACGATAATGGCCGGGAAGCTCCAAACGTTGCCGAATCTATAACACATTTCACGAAATTGACGTTGGTGACGTCCAAAGGTTAATGGCGTGAGTTAGGGTTACATTGCGTGACATTGAAGATCATGGACCATTATCCATAGTTTAAATTTATAGTTTTATTGTATTTATGCGTAAAAACAATTATTTAGAGTTTAAGTTAATATAGAATTTAAACAAGAGAACATATGGCTATTTTTTTTCTAAAAACTTATGGGACATACGTTAGTCTTTTAAAATAGAGTTACCAATTTTGTGTAAAGATATTTTAAACACTTTCTTTAAGACATATAATTGCTTTAAGGAATCAAAGAATATAATTTCTAATAAACAAATACACTAGATAGAAAATGAAAGTATTACAGTCCCTATATGATCCACAATTTGTTGTAAAAATGTTCATTTTTACAGCGAACTTTTTATCACATATTCTTGGCAAATTGATAATACTTCGCCCCGAAGGGATAGGTATTTTTCTTTAGGAAAACGACGTAGTTTTTGTTTCTGCATATGTTGTAAAAAGGTACAAAAGCCAAAAATTCCTATTTCTATATGATTACTTATATTTAGAAATAACCGATCTGCCATAGATATTAAAAAATTCATAATTTTGAGTATCTAAAAAAAAACTCAAAAAGCCATAGTAATGGAAAATAAAGATAAATTTCAAAAACGGCTTAGAGTTACTTATAGGATTATCAACATTTTTCGTTATTTAGCAACTGTGGCAAATCTTATTATTTATGAGATTCCATTATATATCACCAAACTTGGTCTATACACCATGACCCGAATTTATATTTATTTCCTTTACCAAGTTCAATGCTTTTAAAAAAACTTATTTATGAACAGTTTTACTGCTGCAGTAAAAGTAAGAAACTTCTGGAGTTTTTGTATTTTATTTAACCGATGTGGCTTCAACAGCTAAACTTTTGGATTTAATGTATTTGAAACTTAAAGTTTGCAATACTTTAATACTTAGGCTAGTTTTTGTCCTTTATATATAAAATTCGAAAACTAACCGAGATTTAAGTCCTTTCTCGAATATTATCGCTAAAGAAAATAGATTTAAAAAAAATTGAAAGCGATTTTATAAAATGAACTAAAAAGTTAAAGTACTACAAATATATAAATCTAAAAAAATGTTAAGCTATAGGTACAGGATATTTCAGCATATTTGGACTTTATCTACTGCTTTTATTGTAAGAGATAAAAAAAAATGTTAAATACAAAAATTGTAGGGATTGTCTTAAACCTCCAGGAAATTTTTATTTTAACAAATGGACATCGCAAAGCTACTAAAAAACAAATACTTGGTGTTTTTTAAATGGGACACCTTATATATTACATTTTATTTCGATAGAGAATATTTTTCTGATTTCAAAAATGTATAATATGTCTATGTTTGGATCAGTAGTTTTTGAAATATTTACATTTAAAAATCCCGATAATATCAAATTTGGCTTTACGAAATCACAGCTGTCATGGACAAAAAACAAAACAAAGCGGAATATTCAAAGGTCTTTAATATTAATTAAAACTTATTTAGACGTCAAAATGAAATAGAGAAATTTGACATTGTTCGCATATTTTACAAAAACAGTAATGTTAGTAGAGCCAAGCAGAATATCGCCATATTTATCCCGACAGGCAAGTTCCTTCCAAATCAACCTTCTATTATACTGAAAGATGCATCAGAGGGCGCAAACATTTGCAAAGAAGAAACACACCATGACTCAAAACAATGGTGAAGAGTTGCAAATATTATTATTTTTTCAAGGTTGGAAATGTGTTATTATTAATTACTTGTGTAACTTAAAGCCTGTTGATTTCCTTTTTTTAGAAAATCCGGCTTTATCTACATCAGATGCTAGTAAACATTTTAATACATCTAGAAGCAAAATTTACAGAATACTACATAGATATGGATATCATCCTAATAAAATTTCGCCAGTGCAAAAGATATCCATAAAATTAACCGACTGGAATACTGTAATTAAATGTTAGCCAGAAAAAATGAAGACTATGATTTTTTTAACAAAATTATATGTAGTGACGCGGTGGTGTTGACTACAGCAGGCATATATAACAGAAGAAATACTCACATGTGGGCTCCAGAAAATCCTCATGCATATATTGAAATTTAAACTCAGAGACATATGTCGCTAAATGTTTGGTGTGGGATTCCTAGAAATCAAATAATTGGTCCGATAATTTTTAGAGATTCTTTAACAGGAATCAGATACCTACAGTTTCTAGAAAACGATATGGCTAATCTTTTAGAAGAACTTCCTCTTAGGCAATTCGCGGATCTGGTGTGGCATCAAGATGGCGCGCCACCTCATAATCCTATTTATGTAAGAGAATACTTAAATGAACAGAATGCCGAGTAGCTAGGAGCTCATGGAACCATAAATTGGCCCCCGAATAATCCAGATTTGACGCCGTTAGATAGTTTTTTCTAGGGGTATTTAAAGAATGAAGTTTATAAAGAAAGAAATAATAATTTAGAGGATTTAAGGGAAATAATTAATACAATAACTAGTATTAATTTGTTAAATGAGAATTCTAAAATTATTAGAAATGTTTTGCTTAAAATCGGTAATGATTATCGAAAATGTGTTGAAAATGGTGGTGGTCACATTCAACAATAGTAAAATGCGTACAATAATTATTGTAAAATGTAATTTTCCTATAACTATTGGTAGTTCTGTATTCGTGTGGTTCTGTTTAATATCCTAGTGATCACCGTAAATTTGGTTTATTATTGATTTGTTATTATTTTTTAATTACGTTGTAATTTCTTTAGACAAATTTTACTGTTTTTTGTTAAATATGAGAAGTATGTAAATTTTTTCCTCTTCTGTATAACCTATTTTACAGATTAAATTATTTCCTTTTGACGGCTAAATAAGTTTTAATTAATATTAAAAACGTTTGAATCTTCCGCTTTGTTTTGTTTTTTTGTCCATGGCAATTGTGATTTCGTAAACCCTAATCTGATAGTACCGCGATTTTTAAACGTAAATATTTCAAAAACTACTGAACCAAACATAGATATAAGCTGGCCTACAAAAAAGTGGCGAGCCTAAAATTTGTATCAATTTCAACCCTTAATAATTTTTGAATGGATTTTTAGATTCTGTAAATTTTTTTTGCAATTTATTTCGATACCTTTTCACAGTGATTTTGTGATATAAATTTAAACTTCGGAATAATACTGAATAATATACAGGGTCAAAGGAAAACTTGTATTTTTCACCAATTTTTGAGACGCTCTATAGAATGACCTGGATTAAATATCACTATCCTCTATGAGTCATTTTGTTGCCTGTTTCTTTAGAATCATTTTGTGTTTTAAATGATCGTTTTATCTTTTTTTAAGAAAAAGTGCAGCTCTATATGCAAAGTGCTGTTTTTACTAAATAAAAACATAAAAAGACTGCGTATCTATAGACAACATTTATTCTAAGCAATAATCAAACTTTTAATGTAAATTTTATAAACAAGAACTTAAATTAATAACGAGTGTTTCCCCCTCTGGCCCTTATTACACTTTGTTAACACCTTGGCATGCTTTCAATCAGTCGTGCAATTGAATTTTGGGAGATGTGATCCCATTCTTGAACCAGTGCTTCTCCAAGTTCCTCTAAATTGGCGGGTACATGTGGACGACTACGAGCACGCTTACCAAGCTGATCCCAAACATGCTCAATCGGATTTAAATCCTGGCTCCTAGCTGGCCATGGCAAAAGATGTATGTCCACTTCGTCTAAATATTGCCTCACAATATGAGCAGTGTGAGGTCGGGCATTATCATGCATAAAAAGGAACTCCTGTCCTATGAAATGAGCAAGCGGTACGACGTGTTCAGCTAGTACACCAATATAACGCTCGCCATTGAGCGAATTTCTTGGAATATGCAAAGTTCTGTGCGCGCTGCGTGGGAAATCCCAGTCCATACCATCACAGAACCACCTCCAAAAGGTTGCTTTTCTACAAACATACCCTCAGCGTACCTTTGGCCTTCCTGCCTCCAAACTCGTTGACGTCCATCGGAAGAATGTAAGCAAAACCGTGACTCGTCGGAAAATAATACTTGGGACCACTGTCGTACGTTCCACTGATTTTTTTCACGTGCAAAATTAAGTCGAGATAAACGATGTTCTGGTAGCTATCTTGGACCATTTACTGGTACTCTTGACTTTAATCCTCTCTCTCTAAGCCGACGACGCACTAAAAAAAAAAAAAAAAAAAATAGAGAAGAGGAGGGAGGTCCCACCCAACTCTTACCCACTCCGGGAGCTGAAGGCCCACGGAGCGCCTCTTCCACTCTCTCATTAGTTCCTCTTGTGAGGTAAAATCCTCCGCTTCTCTATTATGCCCTGCTCATTAACATTCTATCTTATGCTATCGAAAGATAGTCCGTGTTGGTGGGAGCCAACTCTTCATTTAGCGTGTTCGCTCATAATTTACTTTGGAGGTTCCTAATAACCCTCCATTCTCCATCACTTAACCTTAAGTCTTCCCACAAACATGTCTTCTCTTTCCTTGGATTCTTATCCTACATATGACCCTGTTTATAATTTGTTTTATCTATATGTTCTACTTCTATTTCTGCCCCAAAAAATACTTAATTCTTTAACTTTACCCATTATTCTTATGCCCCTTATGATACATCAAAATATCTCTTAGTTCAAAATCTTAATCATTATTATCTGCACTTGATCTTATGCCCCATTATCCTATACCTCCCCGTTACATAATGTAAATACCTTAATTAATCTTAACTACTTACAACATTATATCCCTTATTCAGTCCTAGTAATCTACCTTATATTACCCAATCTTATCATATACCTATCTATATATCGTTCATAGGTCAGCCATATTTGGTGGTGGTGTTTGTCCGTCCATCTCGGATTTGGTAGCAGTAGTAGCGGTAGTGTGGTTCTTGCAGCCTTTTTCCAGTTCAGTTTCATTTAGTTTCGTTTCGAATCGAGTTTCATATCCCTTTGTCTTTACTTATTCTTCCTCCCTTTCGGCTTCTCCTATCCCAGTGTATTCGCCCACATTATCGGGTTAGCAAAATTTTTCATCTCTATATTCAGGATTCCATTATCACTCAATCCCTCCATGGTAGCCTGTACCGTCTCCGGCCATTGCCCCCAACCTAGTCTATCTCGAATGCTCTCCCTGATGTGTTCATATTTGATACATCTTTGAATTCTGTGCATTGGTGTATCCTCAGCATCACACGCCCAACAATTAGCCTCTTCTGCTTTACCTATTCGTTTAAGATGTGTACGAAACTCCCCGTGACCCGTGAGTATCTCGACCAACTCCCTACTCAATTCCGAAGTTAGTGTCGACCTCTCCGAGACCACTGGTTGCATCCCGTACGTACATCTGCCCTTTTCACTATTATCCCAGCTATCTTGCCAAATTCTTAAAGTCTCTTCTCTTAGAATTCTCCTGAGCATGCCTTTACTTATCCCCTGATCAAATTCCCTCTGTTCATAATGGATTCTAATGCCTTTCCTTTTACAATACATTGCATACTTTTCTTTGAGTATTAAATGCAGGGGTGGGAGTCCTGCTAACACTCCTGCAGCGTCATTCGACGTCGTCGAATATGCCCCTATCATGTGTTTGGCGATTATTCCTCTTAGGCTTTCTAGCTTCCTCTTAATTCTGACCATGTCAATTCTATCTTTAATGATCGGTATACCGTAAGCTATTATCGGTATTATAACCATTTTATATATTATTTTCAGTTTCCTGCAGTCCACATTGACATCTCTACTTATAATTCTCTTCAATCTACTCCATATTTTGATTGATTTTTCCACGACTCTATTGAAATGCAAAGCGAAAGTTCTCTTATCATCTATCGTTATTCCTAAGTATTTAACTTCGTTCACACGTCTTATATTATCCTGTCCCAAACGTATTATGGCAGGTCTCCTTAACTTCCCTTTAAGTTGAATATATTTCGACTTATTTGCCCCAAATGAGAGGCCATTATTATGTGCCCATTCAGTAACCCTTTCTAAGAATCTCCTCGCTTTGCTCTCGATACCTAATCTGTTATTTGCGGCAATTATTATCGCTATATCGTCTGCATATGCGACCATTTCACCATCCAGGTTTGGTCTATCTAGTAGGCCATCCAGCACAACGTTCCACAGCGTGGGCCCCAACTTTGAACCCTGAAAGCATCCTTGGCTGCTCGTCTTCTCTGCCATTTCCTCGTTTATCTTGAGTCTTACAATACGATCCTTGAAATAATTATCTATTATACTTCTTATATATATAGGGATTCTTTTCCTATCGAGGCCGTCTCTTATCGCTTGCCACTTTACATTATCGAATGCCCCCTTGACGTCCAGCAGTATCATCACGACGTGCTTTTCCCTTTTGCCGTCTACTATTTCTAATACCTTTTCTATGGCTTCTATGGTCCCCTTATCCTTCCTAAATCCAAATTGTCTTCCGCTATGAAATTCACCTTCATCTGTTATGTCATACATTCGGTCTTTGATTAATTGTTCCAAAACTTTCCCCAAAATGGGTAGCAAGGTAATCGGTCTCATTTCATCAAGTTTAGTGCCATCGGCTTCACTGTTCTTGGGTATCGGGTTTATTATACCGATTTTCCACAGTTTCGGGAAGTATCCGAAATGCAAGCAGTCGTTATATAATCTGACTAGATATTCGTCTATCGCCGGCAAAATTTTCTTTAAAATGCATGCCTGAATGCCATCCCATCCAGGTGCTTTTTTGTTCTTCATATATTGTATGATGTCCCAAATTTCATTATTCGTTATTTCTCTTATTCCACCGATATATCTCCCCTGTTCATATTGTCTTCTATTCCTCTCCCGTACGTCGTCGGGGCAGAATTTTTCTAGGATCGCTCTAGCTGTATCATTTTCGTCTATGGTCCTTCTACCTTCCCACATCACCGATGATGGTATTATCTTTACTTTGTTTTTCCTAGCCGCAATCTTGTACGGCAGGCTAAATGGATCATTGTTCAAATTACCTTCGACGAATTCTTTCCATGCTTTATTTTGAGCGGTTCTTATGACTTCGCTATATATATTCTTAGCCTTTACATAGTTATCCCTGTTTCTGTCTCTATTTTCCTCGATACTTCTTTGATATCTTTTCCTAGCCTTATTAGCATCTTTGCTAGCTTTTTCTGATCTTTCGTCCCACCATCTTGGTTTATGTGGGTATATCTTCCTTTTCTTGACGAATTCTTCCTTTATACTTTTAATCATATCTGTCAAGGTCGTGGCCCTGATTTCTATATTTTGTACATTCGGTTCCCATACTGTTTCTCGTTCTATATTAGCAAGACCTTCTATGGCCATGTCCAATGTTCTGTCAGTATCTATCTCGCCCAGGTATTCTATCCATTTCCATTTTTTGATGTCATTGTTTGTATTTATGTTATACGTTATCAATCTGTGATCGCTCAGTGTATGGTCAGGATGCACTTTCCAGCCAGTAATCTTGTTATTTAAATGTGTGTCTGCTATCGTGACATCTATGTTCGTTCTTCCCCGATCAGTCTCAAATGTGTGCGGGTTCCCAGCTTCGTTTATTATCTTGAGTCTTTGTCCCTCTATCCATATACTGAGCTCATTGCCTCTGTCATTATCATTTTCTGAATACCATGATGTGTGATGTGCGTTAGTATCTGCGCCGATAATTATGTTTTTGAGGTTATCTCTTATTACTTGGTCGACCTCTTCAATACAGATTCGTATCTCTCTGTCAATTGGCATATACAGGCTTGCCATGGTTATAGTTTCTCCCTTATTATCTATCTTAACGATCACAACGTTTTCTTTAGTTACCAGTTTAAATATTTTGAAATTTGCGTTAATTATATATACAGCAGCTCTAAATCTTATATTTTGATCAGCAATCAATGTACCCCTTAACCCCGTAATAGTGCTATATTTGTTACTTAGATTATTCCTATACACATATGGTTCTTGCATCAGCAAAACGTCTATGCCCATGTCTTGTGCCCTCGTTATCATATCAGCCGTAGCACTTTTCGATCTCTGTAGGTTTACTTGTCCCATGACGATCTTGTTTTGATTAATATTGATCACCATAATCAATATTAGTCATTATGTCTTTGACTTTCCTCTGATATATCGGGCATCCTTTTTCACCAGCAAAGTGATCCGTCTTCAGTCCTTTCGCCTTAATACATAGCGTACATCTTCTTTTATTGTTATCTTTCTTGTCCGGGCACTCTTTCGTATTATGTTTTTCTGCGCAGTAAGCACAGGCTACTTCTGCTTTGCAATTTCCGGCTGTATGTCCGAAATTTTGACATTTAAAACACTGGAAAACGTGCAGTCTGTCTTCCACCCTGCACACGTCCCAGCCGACGTATATCTTTTGTTTAATTAGAATCATCTTACGTACTTTTGGTGTGCATTCCAAGACCCAGTGGGTAACAGGCCGGTCTCTTGGCCCAAATTTAAATTTTGGTATTATCTTTTCATCCTTATCTACATCCATGTTCCCCAAGTTCCCTTCTATGATTAGTTTCTTAAGTTCCTCGCCATCATATTTCTTATTTACATTAAATACCGCAATCCTCGGTAGTTTTTTCAGTCCCACCTCTGCCTTCAGATCTAATTTTTTAATTGCTTCTAATCCAATTATTTTATTGATGCTGTCGTTTTCCGCCTCGATGATTATTCCAGGCTTTTTCGTTTTATACACCTTAGTAGGCTTGAACCCCACCGTCGCCGGATTTATGGATTTCTTTACCAATTCCTTAATCTCTTCGCTCGACCGTGTATCTTCATCTTTGGTCGGTTTTATAATTATCTTATAGGTAGGCCTAGGCGTTACCTTTTTTCCCCCGGGCATAGCTACTTTCGTTTTTTGTGCGACTTCTGCGTACGTCACCGGTTTGCTAATTCCCTTAGGCACCATCGTATCTTCCGTTAACTCTCTAAGGATATTACTTTGTTCCGATATCGTTTCTCTCAAATTTGTTACTATTCTCCCGACATCGTTCATCTCTGCCATCAGGTTACCTTCCACCTTTATGTCCTCAAGCAACCTTTTTGCTATTTTAATATTGTTCGTTATCTTAAGCCTCGTATCCCTGCTTTCTCTTGACAATTTGGCCACCATAGAGTCCAAGTTGTCCAGTATTTTATCTAACCTATCTGTTTTGTCTTTAAAAATGCCATGCAGTCCCGAATCACTAACCTCGTTTGATTCATTCATTATTCTTTTCCTTTTACCCGTAAATGGAAATGCGTTTTGGTTATCAGACCCAGCATCTGCAATCTCCCTATCTCTCGCCTCCCTGTCTACCTCCATTGTCCACGAGAATACTTCTCCTCTCGGATTCTCTTCCGGAGAGCGACTTATGTCCGTTAAATTTACCACCAGATCCTTTTCTGAGTTACATGCCATGGCTGCAGTGGCGATCTCCCCGCCTAGTAGGGGTTCCCCTCCCCCTGATGCCTCTTAGCCGGGACTGGGAGGACCCGGCTGCAAGGTCCGCTTACCCCGGGGTCACCACCCCCGTCTTACTGCCCAGTCCTCGTTGCCCGCTAGGAGCCGCGAGGAGGCGGGCACACACTTTAACCAATACTGTTCTAAGATTAATTATAAAACGAAAAACAAAATAAAAGGATTCACTCACCTTCCAAATCTCAAAAAAATTCAAAGTGAAAAGGCGAACACCCAGAGACTGGTCTGAGTGTTCGCCAATTATTATAATAAAACTTAAATTCTTTAGAACCTTTAACAGTGGCTATCGTGTCTCCTAGCAATAATCGCACCTCGGATAAACCTCATTGGTTACGATAATGCCACTGCGCAAAGCCGACGACGCACTATCTCATCACATAAATTTTTATAACGAATCTCAAGTAAATGTCTCTTTACAATCACAGCATTCTGAAAAGGCCTTCTTAAGGTTTGCAGGGTAAAAAACCTGTCGTCTAAGTTTGATATAACTCTGGGATGACCCGATCCTATTCTTCTCACAAACTGCCCAGTTTCTAGAAACCTGTTCCTTGCCCTTCTAGCCGTGGTTTCTGGAACACCCACTATTCGTGCGGCGTGCGCAAAGCTCCTTCCATCATTTACTAATGCTACAATCTGAGCAACTTGCTCTGGACTAATTTGTCGTGCCATTACTAATGAAAACAACGCTTCCAAACTGACAGAAAGTCTTTTCAAGGCTTGATATTTCAAAGACATTTTAAATTTCAAAGCACTCTACGCTTTTAAAATTCTATTTTTATTGAGTGTAAGGGAAATTACAGTAAAACATCATTTTACTTACACTGCTCTATATTTTCTAAAAAGGTCATTTAAAAAACAAAATGTTGCTAAAGAAAACAAAATGTTTCATAGACGATAGTGTGATATTTAAGCCAGGTCATTCTATAGAGCGTCCCAAAATTGGTGAAAAAACACAAGTTTGCGTTTGACCCTGTATATTATCCAGTATTATTCTGAAGTTTAAATTTATATCACAAAATCTTTGTGAAAAGATATCGAAATAAATTGCAAAAAAAATTAACAGAATCTAAGAATCCATTCAAAAATTATTAATGGTTGAAATTGATACAAATTTTAGGCTCGCCACTTTTTTTGTGGGCCAGTGTATTATACATTTTTGAAATGAGAAAAATATTCTCTAAAGCATGTCCCATTCAAAAAATATCAAGTCTATGTTTTTTAGTAGCTTTGCGATGTTCATTTGTTTTAATAAAAATTACTTCCTGGCGGTTTAGGACAATCCTTACATCTTTTGTATTTAACATTTTTTTCTGTCTCTTATAATAAAGGCAATAGATAAACTCTAAATATGGTGAAACACCCTGTACAATGATAACGTTGGTACAGCACGGTAGCCAGCGAGGTAGTTTTCTCATTTCTTTTAGTTTAGTTTTATACTTTGAGGAATTGTATGTTTTTGTGTTTTCTATAATTTCGTGTTTTGGAAGTTTAAGTTTAATAGTTCCCACGAACGTGGAAAATAAAGGAATAGCCTTGCAAAGCCAAGCAAAAGAAATAATTGATCGGATCGCTGCACTTATGCAAAATGAAGCAGATTATCCCAATGGCCCTTGGAGATGACCCCCGCGGTCGCCTGATTTAACACCCCTAGACTTTTATTTATAGGGATTTATCAAAGGTAAAGTCTATGCTTCCCCAGTAAATAACCAACAAGATTTACTGGACAGGATACGAACAGCTTTTGCCGAATTAGAAAACGGACAAATTCAACGGGCCACAGCAACTGTACAAAGAAGAATTGAAATGTGTCTTCAAATGAACGGACAGCATATGGAACATTTGTTATAATTCAATTTTATTATTTTATTTATTTATTGTTGATTGTTAGATTGCTATAATTTTTAAGTTCACTAAGACAAGTTTAGAACAGTCTCGAACTTAGTAGATATGGTTAAAAATAATGTAAACAATTTCTACATTTTTTAAAACTTTAACTTTTCCGAAACGAAAAAAATTCGTTTCAATCCTCTTCAATTTTCTCTTGTTCATTGAAATGAGGATGTTTTTCATTAATGCAAAATGAAGCAGATTCCACTTAAAAATTTGATCAGTGTTTTATTTATAAAAAGGTTTTTACAAAATTGTTTCAAAATGAGCAATATAATATTCTATTACAGGGACAGAATATTGGCGGCAACAGGAATCAGTAAAACTTCCCTTCAAGCTTTTAGAAAAGAAGGCAGACACGTTTATGTAAATTTGGCCACTACATCTCTTTCTAGCCCCAAGACGAGCCGACAAAGGGAGAAAAAGTTTCCGCAAAACCCTAACCTCATGAGATAAAGAATATAATTCATAATTTTTACATTACCGAGAAAAGATCGCCCACGTTTAAAGGCAAGTATTTTTAGGCAGGAAAATGCATAACTTGACTTCACAAGTTCAAGAGAGACGTTGACGAAGCTCATAATATCTCTAAGATTTAGGTATGTGAATTTTGATATTACCTGAATATCTATAATAATGTCATTTCATCAAAAAAAAATATATTTTTATACATTTTTTACTCGCCATTTTTATATTACAATTACTAAAAAGGAACTATTATAATATAAATGAATAACCAGTTTTTTTCGGAAAAAAGAGAAAACAACAGATCTGCTCTAATAGAAAAACACGCCATTCGATTAAAACGAATTCGGTTTCTCAAAAAAAAATATTGAGAACAGAGAAGAAGGAAGAAATATTATCTATACAGATGAAACCTATATCCATAATAGCCACACACAATCTCATCGTTGGTAGGATCAACTAAGAGGTAATTAAATAAACCCATCTCTAAAAGCCTTACCATTAATCGTTCATGTCGGGGAGAAATTGGTTTAGTACTAAATATATTTTTGAGTTGTCTATTATAAACCCATCGCCTGATAAACTGTCAATATAAATATATTTTAATTTTTCTTACAGGGTGGCACTTTTGGGCAGCTTTTTGCTTATAATTGCATTAAAGGACATATTGCTTTACCATAAAATGTATTTAGTTTTGCGGTCGGGTTTGGATGTTTTAAGAATTTTATGAATATCTTTTATTTGAATTTAAATTAAGGGTTAACTTATTGTCTAGAAAAAATACTGAAACATTAAAACTAAACCAAAAAACTATAAAAAACATTAAAACATTGAAATACACACACACACACAAATATATATTTATATATATATATATATATATATATATATATATATATATATATATATATATATATATGGATTCTTAGTCCTTCACGGATGAAAAAATACGATGCGTTTTCATTCCGGGTGTACATCTGTTCACTACTGGCGTTCTGAAAAGAACAGTTTTGCTGACGTTTCGCCAAAATCACATTTGGCATTTTCGAAGTTTTCTTTCTCGCGTCCGAATAGAGACTGTCAGACGTCAGCAAAATTGTTCTTTTTAGAACGACAGTAGTGAACGGATGTACACCCGGAATGAAAACACATTATATTATATATATATATATATATATATATATATATATATATATATATATATATATATATATATATATATATATATATATATATATATATATATATATATATATATATATATATATATATATATATATATATATATATATATATATATATATATATATATATATATATATATATATATATATATATATATATATATATATATATATATATATATATATATATATATATATATATATATATATATATATATATATATATATATATATATATATATATATATATATATATATATATATATATATATATATATATATATATATATATATATATATATATATATATATATATATATATATATATATATATATATATATATATATATATATATATATATATATATATATATATATATATATATATATATATATATATATATATATATATATATATATATATATACAGGGTTATTCACGCAACCCGTTCATTAAAAGTTTTTGATGATGCCATTTAAATAAAAATTTGAAATTTTGGGATTAAGGTAAGGTCAAGGGGTACTTCTTTTTTGAAATATTTTCAAGTTCCTGTCATTTCCGGTTTAACCGGAAGTTGGTACCAACTTGCTCATTTTAAATGAAACACCCTGTATTTTATGATATTTTTGTATTCTACGGAGAATTTTAATGCTATTTTATGTAGCATGTCCTATACCTAGGTTCAAGCGTTCTTAAGATATTTGACCTTGAACCGAAAATGAGCCTTCGGGGTACCAAATTTTAAAATCTCATATTTTTGTAAATTTTGAAGATATAATCTTCATATTTTGCAGACGATCGGTAAATAATCTTAGGTTTCTATTTTTTTTATTGAATTTGTCTATTTTAATAGAGGGTGTCCTAAATTCAGCGGCAAACGACAGATGATTAGTATGCGTTATTTATCGAAAGCTGTCAGTGATAAACTAAATCTTCTAAATCGAAATGGAAGAATACTCAAACGCTGATATTCTCTATCTATTTTATATTCACGGAGAATGTTATAAAATTTTAGAGAGAACGTGTCGTGTGTTTAATGAACGCCACCCTGATCGAAGAGGATTGAAACGAACTTTTTGCGTTTTGGCAAGGTTAAAGTTACAAAAAATGTTCCGAAACCAGTGACAAATGCCGAGGATAACGTAATAAACACATTAGCTTATTTCCACGCAAACCCGCAAAGTTCAATACCGTCTGCAGAAAACGATTTGGGAATGTCTTCTTATTTCTTCCAAAACGTGCAAGCCTTGAGACCTGGTGATGACGTCCGATGAGTAGAATTTTGCGAATTCATGTTTTTGAAAATTCAATTCAAAAATATTTTGGACCGATGAAGCGAAATTTTCTAGAGAAGGAATAACAAATAGAAGAAACGAACATTTCTGGGCAGCAGAAAATCCACACGCTTTGCGCGAAACGCGTTCTCAAGAGAGCTTTAGCTTCAATGTTTTCGGTATAGTACTAAATGATCAGGTGCGGTACTGTATTTATGAAGACAATTTAAACAGTGATAAGTATTTGGAAATTCTACGAGGGACGGTTTCTGAATTTATAGAAGAAATTCCTATTGGTGAGATGCAAAATTACTGGTATCAATTAGATGGGGCACCAGAACATAATTCCGCTGCAGTTTATCTCCAATTATCTCGAATTTTTGAAGATCGCTGGATTGGTCCCAATGGCCCTTGGAGATGACCCCCGCGATCGCCTGATTTAACACTCCTAGACTTTTATTTATAGGGATTTATCAAACGTAAAGTCTATGCTTCCCCAGTAAATAACCAACAAGATTTACTGGACAGGATACGAACAGCTTTTGCCGAATTAGAAAACGGACAAATTCAACGGGCCACAGCAACTGTACAAAGAAGAATTGAAATGTGTCGTCAAATGAACGGACAGCATATAGAACATTTGTTATAATTCAATTTTATTATCTTATTTATTTATTGTTGATTGTTAGATTGCTATAATTTTTAAGTTCCCTAAGACAAGTTTAGAACAGTCTCGAACTTAGTAGATATGGTTAAAAATAATGTAAACAATTTATTACTTGTTTTATAACTTTAACTTTTCCGAAACGAAAAAATTTCGTTTCAATCCTCTTCAATTTTCTCTTGTTCATTGGCGATAAATGAGGATGTTTTTCATTAAAAACATGGCACGTTCTCTCCAATATTTTGTAACATTCTCAGCGAATATAAAATAAATTGAGAATATCAGCTTTTGAGTGTTATTTTATTTTAATTTAAAAGTTTCAAATCAGCTGTCATGTTGAATAGAAAAGCACAACAATTGTTTTTCCATGGCCTACTACGGGAAGGTGTAAGCATTTAGCAAATACATATGATAGTTTAATAAAAACCTGATTATTTCGAAAATGGTTACGAATAGGTATAGGGAACCTTAATACAGTTCGATAGAAAATTAAATTCTACATTTGATAGTGCATAAAGTTATAGGGTGTCCCATTTAAAAAAACGGACTTTAGCGGCTTTGAAAATGTGAATGTTTGCCGCTGAATGTAGGACACCCTGTATAAAAATAGACAAATTCAATAAAAAAAATAGAAACCTAAGATTATTTACCGATCGTCTGCAAAATATGAAGATTATATCTTCAAAACTTACAAAAATATGAGATTTTAAAATTTGGTACCCCGTAGGCTCATTTTTGGTTCAAGGTCAAGTATCTTAAGAACGCTTGAACCTAGGTATAGGACATGCTACATAAAATAGCATTAAAATTCTCCGTAGAATCCAAAAATATCATAAAATACAGGGTGTTCCATTTAAAATAGCAAATCTGCGAATGAGACCAAGGGTTCTTTTTAACGCTATTCAAAGAATTACAAAAATGTACCAATTTTGCATTAGAGAAAATGGTTGTCAATTTAAACATTAATAATGTTATTTTTTTGTGTTTGTTATACTGTTACTTTATGCTATAAAACTGTTGTTACAAACTTACTGTTATTAAAAAACTCTATAGGTATTTTTATATAAGAAGATACCTCTATGCAAGGTATCCAATTCTTCGATAGCAATATGTAACTTTCAATTGTTAATTATTGTTATTCATGGCCTACTATTAAATTATGCATTTAATTTCATAAAATCATGTAATTTATTTTCGTGTTAATGAGAAAAAGTGCATACTATTATATATTTTTGAAAAGGTAAAAAAAGACAAATTTTATAGTCTATAAACATACAAGGTGTTCCATTTAGAAAAATAAATTAGGATCCGATAACTTTTTGACCTAAACCCTGTATACTAATTCCGAAGGCGGAATTGACTTCTACAAAAAAAGTTATATAGGAAACAGTTATTACATTTTCGTCTGATAGATGAGATACGAGGGGTGCCTGAAAATGCAATATTCTCAATTTAGCCCTGTATCTTAAAAATTAAAAGGGCTATGATGATTTCGTTATCATCTTTAGTTTTACGAAAAAGTAGCATACTGTCGCGAAAACAGCAACTTTTTATCTATAAAAATAACGGAGATACCCCGCAAAAGTACCCAAAATGGGACACCCTGTACATATAGTCAATTACAAAAACATATTATAAAATTCCTATTATATCAATTTTCATTTTGGGCCAATGTCTACACCTTAACACAGGCTCGTTCCACTGTGTACGCACCTTTATATGTAAGTCAAGTGCAGAACAATAAAACGTTCCAAACCAGAAAATTCCAAAGTAAATCTTTCCAAACAAACAACTTGTAAAAAATATTATTATATAATGATTAAACGATAAAAGAAGCTCATTGAGACATACATAAGTAATAGTATAAAGTTTTAAGAATCTTCTTTTTTCACGTTTCTAAAACCGCTTGACATGGCATTTGCATTAATTGAATTATAAACATATTTGTTGCGTAGTGGTTCGGTATATTCCTATAGTTACGTGTTCAATCATGTAGGTAATATCACAGGTCCCGTTTGCTAAATGCTTAATTAATCAATATTTGCATAAAGTTTATTTTAGTGGAAATTTGTACTTAAGCTCTATAATTAAAATGTTCCCGTCTGTGTCCCATGGTTGAAGTTGGCTATATGTATTATTATTCTGTTTGAGGCATTTCAGGTATTTTAAGATTAATTCGGTATGTTTGGAAACACCACAACGAAACAAAACCACTGGATATTCAACTGAAGCTCTAAGGCTAGATTCGTTTGTGTATATTATTAAATTGTAAATTAGTTTCTAATTAGTATAAACATTTCAAATAATTTGTCTCATTCGGTGCCGTATACGAATAAAACTAAAATTTATTAATCAAGGTTTTTGTGGCGTTCGGAATCGCTCATTATATCTCCTTCCATTCTGGAAAGGTTTGATGAATCTTCTTGAAGGGATAGAACAATGGGCCCTAAGTGATGCCCTTGGCAGGTTGGGGGTGGGTGGAGAATCATATAGCCTCGCTTTGCTGCCAATCTGCTATCGGGTTTCTCAGTAGCTTATATATATGTATATATATATATATATATATATGTATATATATATATATATATATATTTTTTTTTTTGGATTTCACACAATTCTGGATGTTTTTGTTTCTGTGGGTGTCCGGGTCTCAGCCAGGGACACTCACAGTTGTCAGTGCGTGAAGATTATTTGCCTGATTATTGCAACCGTACCCAATATTGTTGCTTTTTGCATCCACAGGATGGCTGTGTCGGGTAGGTCGAGTTCTTCCAGGTGTCTGATGGTATTGACGTGTACGAGCCCATTAGTGCTAATTATTAAAGGCATAATTTTGACGCTATCGAGACACCACATGAGTTTCATTTCTATCGCAAGGGCTGTATAATTATTTACTTTTGTCGTGTATGTTTGCGACATGTTGTGATCCAGAGGCACAGCAAAGTCTATGATTACCGCAGTTTTGTCCGCTTTGTTCCACATTACTACGTCCGGTCGGTTGTGTTCCACTGTCTTGTCAGTTATTATGGGAATGTCCCAGTAAATTTTTGCTTGGTCATTCTCGGTTATAGGTCGTGGTGTGTATCTGTGGTGTTCTACCAAATCCATTAAGATTCCCCACTTGAGGCCAAGTAATTGATGAACAACGTTTCCCATGTTGTTATGTCTCTCTAGATACCTAGTGGAGGCTAGTGGTGTGCATCCCCCTGACAGGTGTTGCACAGTTTCCTCGGCCGCGTTACATACTCTGCATTTTGTGTTGTCTACTTGCTGCTTCATGATGAACCGTGCGTAATTTCTGGTTGGAACAACTTGATCTTGTATAGCCAGTAGAGCCCCTTCCGTTTCTGGCAAAAGATATCCCGAAGTAAGGTAAGTATTGGATTTGGTTTTATCCACTTCTGGTCGGTGCAGGCTTGAATAGAATCTTCCGTGAAGAGCTTTACTTCGCCAACTAGCTCTTAGATTCTCCTGTTGGCTTTCTTCCCTTTCAGGTTCTTCGAGGTTTGCAAGATTGAGCGTGGTGTATTCTCTATCCCAGACCACGATCCGCCAGTGGAATGGTGAGTTATTTGTCAGGAAGTACCTTGTCAATTTATTTTTCTCCTTCAGAGTGACGGTTTCTATGCTCGCTAATCCGCGTCCCCCCTCTCTTCTGGGTAAGTACAGTCTCTCTGTTGCCGAGTTGGGGTGGAGCATACCACGCTTGGTGAAGAGTGTTCGCACTTGGCGGTCTAATCGTTGGAGATCTGTTTTAGACCATTTAAGGATTCCAGCAGTGTAAGTAAGCGAAGGTATTGCCCAAGCGTTTATGGCTGTTATCTTATTTTTGGCATTTAGCTCTGTTTTAAGAATTTTTGTAATGCGTCTTTTCTGCTACATCTTTGTTTTCTTTTTGCCTTATTTCAAACGACTGCTGTATTCCCAGATACCGGTAAGTATTATCCGCTCCCAGGTTTTGAAACTCTGTTCCATCAACAAGAGTGACACTGCCCTCTCCTACCAATTTTCCTCGCTTGATATGAATTGTTGCACATTTTTCAAGCCCAAAATTCATTCGGATGTCAGAACTGAAGTTTTTGACTATGTCCAACTCACCTATTAGTTGTTGTGGTCCTCTAGAGTAAAGCTTGAGGTTATCCATGTAGGTGTGTGAGTTTGGCCTGATCGTCTAGTGAATATCCATATGAACTCCGGTTGAGCATTCTACTAAGGGGATTCAGCGCAAGGCAAAACCAAGCTGGGCTTAAGCTATCGCCCTGAAATATCCCTCTCCTGATGGTGATTTCTCTAGTGCGGTAGGATGTCTCTCCCTTGACAGATAGTGCCGTGCGCCAAGTAGTCATAAGGTGTCGCAGGAGTCCCGTCACATGCGCATCTATTTTATAAATATGTAGGATCTCTAGCAGCCAAGAGTGCGGCACCGAGTCGAATGCTTTCTGATAGTCAATCCAGGCCATTGATAAGTTCTTGAGTCTCTTTTTTGCCTGTTTAGTGGTGACGTTGTCAATTATTAAAAGCTCCTTGCAACCTCTGGCCTTTCTTTTACACCCGTTCTGTTCCCAGGCAAGGATATTGTTGCCCTTGACGTGTGCATTTATCTTTGACCCCAATATGGAGGTAATTATCTTGTATGCAGATGGTAGGCAGGTGATCGGCCTATAGTTTTTGGGATTCATTAGATTACCTTTTTTTGGCTGTGTTCTGGATTTTTTAAGTAATTGTCCAAGACTCCTATTTCCTTTCGGAAATTTGTTATCTTGGTTTCTAGTCTTTTCTCCCATGGTGGCTTACCTGGCTGTTTATTTGTCGTTTTGTGCGTTGATTTGCAGTGTATCGCGGTGAATACAACTGCCGCACTATAGATTTTGTGGCAAAGAGTTTCTAGATCTTCCGATGCCTAAATATATATATATATATATATATATATATATATATATATATATATATATATATATATACAGTGACTCACAGCTTGAATGATGCAGTCGATATTAAAAAAAACTAATTTCTCTCAGTGGCTCAACATTTATTTTTTAAAAACGACATACTGAAATTCAGTTAATATGAGTCTTTTATTAAAATCATATAAATTAATTTCTTGCATTAATTATATTATATTTAGATAACAACAAATATTTAATTTAATTATATGTGATTTTAATGTCACAGCTTAAATGATGCATAGTGAACGAAACATGTCAAAATTTATCACTTCGAAAGTTACTAAGTAGCGTTGCTTTAACATTTTATTGCATTGTTTTTTGTTCAGTTTGACGTTTAGAAACAGTTTTTCGCCCAGTGAAACGAAAGTGTTTAAAAATGCGTCGTCGAACTACAATTGATGAAAGAAATTTAATTTTACGTCACTACAGAAATGGATACAGCCAAAGGGATATAGCAAAAATGACAAATAAATTTTCATCAACTGTTCAACGTATCATTGAACGTTGTCGAAATGAAGATAGAGTCCAGAATAAGTAAAGGTTAGCTCCCAATAAAATATTTAACGATCGTGAGGAAAGATGGATTATAAGAGAAATTACAATTGATCCCAAAAAAACTGCTCCAAAATTGTGTGCTGAGGTAGAAACACAATTTGGAAAAGGGTGTAATCCCGAGACAATTCAGTAACCCTGATAGATGATCTGTAAAACGTAAGTTAGAGTCCACTATCAAGCCAAGGTTTCTCGCAGTTTGTGCTAATGGAATAACATCATCATTTACTTTGGGATTAAAGTTACTTTGTAAACACATTTCACGGTATTTTTGGTTTCCAAAAAGCAAGAAATGAGATTTCTTCGCATTTAATTCGAGGTTGTGGTTGGTTGAGAAATCACTTATAATATTTAAATCGCGATTAATTATGGTATTGGCCAGCTGAGATTCATGCGGGGAAAAGCTATAATAAACCTGAAGGTCATCCGCATAACCATGAATGGAGCATGCCTTAACCTTTTTAAATAAGTCAAATGTATATACCAAAAACAAAAGGGGCCCAGTATAGAACCTTGGGGTACCCCGGTCGTAATGGATAGACTATCAGATATGGAGCCATTTACAGAAACCCGCTGTCTCCTACCAGAGAGGTATTTTTCAAAGAAATGAAATGGCGTTTCATTCAGTCCAACATATTTTAGTTTCGAACATAAGATCTTGTGATCGACGGTGTCGAATGCTTTATAGAATGCCAACAACACTAATGAGGTAAGTTTTTTTGAATCAGTTGCTCTAATTATATCATCTGTCACTTCTAAAAGAGCAGAGGTAGTGCTGTGGGACTCCCGAAAACCGGACTGCCTTTCTGGTAGAATGTTATTGTTAGTGAGGAATTTTATGAGTTGCTTATGTACAACTTTTTCCAAAATTTTGGAAAATATTGGCAGGAGACTAATTGGACGTAAGTCAGAAAAAGCAGAAGGGCTACTTACTTTGGGGATCGGATGAACATAAGCTTGTTTTCAAGTAGCTGGAAAATAACCCGTTTCTAAACTTGAGTTAATAATGTGGAGTATTTGTGGCAGTATATGTGGCATACAGTACTCTATCATACAACGCGATAAATCATCACACCCCGAAGCATTTGACTTGATAGAATTAAAACATTGTCTAACATCGTCTATACTGGCCAATATAAAATCAAATTTACTATCGCAGCAACTGGGGTCTTTATAAAATTCTGATGCATGAATGTTATTATTGTTTATTTTGTTTACAAATTCAGAAAAATATTGATTAATACTATTCGATTCAGCAAGGTTCAGTGGAATCTCCCTACTTTTATTAATTTTATTACCCAGACATTTAAGAGCCTTCCACCCTTTTTTTTCAGTTAAAGCAAACATTCTTGTAGCATAGATTTTCTTTTCACGCCTAATGCAACTAAGAACAAAATTACGAAGTTCCTTGAATCGGTTATGATCATTAACAGATTCAGTTCGTCTATATTTTATTAAAGCTAAATCCCTCTCTTTCATCATTATTTTAAATACGTCCTTCAGCCAGGGAGCCGGCGCACAGTGATTCAGATTGTAATTCTTGCTGGACAATTTTTTTTGCTTAAATTAGTTAACTGCATAAAATTATTATAATACAGGGTGTATCAAAAATTACTAAGAGTGTATTTTAACACGTGTCGTGATGTAAAAATTTAAAAAGTCCAAGTACTACACTATACATACAAGTGTTATTATAACGTTTTTAGTCAGCTATGAGCGAGTTTATACAGGGTATTCATTTAGAAACTTCCCACCCCGGATATTTCTAAATTTAAATACTTTTTTATTATGAATGTATTAAGATGAGAATTACTGATTATAGGTACTATAACATAATTTTCATACTAACAAAAATAAACATCTTTAAAAAGTAACGCTGAACAAAAAACGGATAAAATCTAATCTAAATACTATTTTAATTAACACTTAACATTTTTTTTTAAATTTAGTTTTGTTTTTAATCGTTTAAGTAACAAATTCTTATGATCTTATAGCTAGATACTTAAAAAAAATTAAACTAGGAATCTGAGTCGTCAGAAGCATCGCTGCTGCTGTCATAAACTATATTTTTGTCAGGTGGCTTAAGCAAATTTATCACATCTCTATTGATAATACCTTTTTGTCTGGGTGGCAAAATTCTAATAATGGATATTAATGGATCCGAGGATACTAACAGAATATTTAAGAGGTCTTGATGTGTACTGATTCGCGAAATTTTACGAGTGTTATGTTCTCGGTAATAACGGATTTCTTTATGACCAGCTTCTTGGGCGTCCTCGGACCTTTGCCTAATAGGTAGCATAAATAGATCAAGAACTTCTTTGATATGAATAAGTATTTTGTGTACACTCGGAGCCATAGGATACCACTCATATAATTTTATATATAAATCAGCTGTTTCCATTGCATACTCATGGAACTTTTTCGAATCGATATTATAATTACAATTTAACGTAGAAAGAATAACACTAAATCGGTAAATTAAGTTCTCGTCTATACCTGTAATGCTAGCAGACATTTTGGGATCTCGGAAAAAGCGACGAGCAGTGTTGCCATCGCTTGTATTTCCAAAGCCTGATTTAGGCATATCTACTAAAAGTCCTGTTTTTTCCCGAAATCCGGAAATAATCTGTTTTTTTTTCGTTTTGAATAAATTTTTATTTTCTTTTTGGACTCGCCAAGTTTTAAAGTCCAAACGATATGCTACGTGCAGCAGAAGTTCAAAAGACCTAATGTATGCATGTAATGTTGACAATCCTAAACTAATCGCTTCCGTACTCAATTTACGTGATACCAAAGTAGGAATATCATTAAACTCTTTAGGACCCGCCTTACAAATACAACACTTTTGGGACGAGTTATCCATCAATGAGTTACAAACCTTTCCGTCAACCATAGTTTTATGTAACTGATGTTTGACGGAGAAGCTTTTTCCGATTCTCGATAACAATTTTGGTTGGTAAGAGATTTTTGATTTGTTCGTCCATATGGGCAAATTCTTCTTTAATAAACGAATCTGTTTCTTTTACAAACTGTAATTTCACTGGCCTACAGAAACGGGTTGAAGATGTTCTCGGATTTTGCCAAATTATTTTTTTCTCAGATTTTGATTGATTGTAGAGCTGCAAAGGTACCACACAGGTTGCAAAGATACTCGAGTCGTCCGATTCTTTTGATTCAAATCGTTGCTTATAATTATTGTAACTTCCACTACCATCTGCCCCCCACTTGAAATCCATTTGCAACTCTTTTAGGCTATTTTCGGCAAAGCAATCAAAAGTTGACAAAAACACATCTCTCTGAACTGCACTGATCCGTTCAATTGTGGGGTTTAATAGACTCTGTAAATTAATTTCGGCAGATTTTTCTGTTATGGATATATGGTTCTGAGAAGGATAGCAACTTTGTTTAGATTCAATAATTTTGTGGTAGCTTGGATAAAGATTACTAAGCCCTTTCTTATTTGCTGATGTTCTTAATCCGATGTATTGATGACGTGTCAATTTTAAAGAAATAAACAGCGCTAAAACTTCATCAGGGGTATAAGACTGGTTTTGCTTCTCACTATTTTTCATCGTTTTTTTGAGTTGTGCAGCTCTGTTTGGAGAATACGATATTTCGTGAAAGACACTTGCTACGTTTCTATGTCCGTCTGATCGAAGCTTCACTTCAGTGGCCATATAAAGTTTATTTTGACTGTTTTTTTTTTTACTAAATTTTTTTCACTCTGCGCCTCTGGGTACGATTACTCGCTTGGGAAAATGCTATTTTTGGCCGACCAGGCTTTTTAATTGTCGAAAAGTTTAGTTCTCCTTCAAGCCAATCTTCATTTTTTGCAACAAAATCTGATAAAAATCTTCGGCTTTCTTTCCATTTTTTCATAAGCCGAATAGAGAAACTTTTTAGCTTACCCTGTATATTTTTTAAATTTTCATCATTGATGTCTTTATCTTGTTATGGTCTTTTACGAAATGCATTAATTTCGCTTGCGACTGTGATGTTGTAGGTTGGAATTTATCGCCTTGTTTCAGCACATTAAACAAAACAGCTCGTTTAATGGATACGCGTCTCTCTAAAAAAGAGGTGAACACTCATTAAAAGGCAAAAAGAGGCAAGCAAATCGAACATCATACCTTAGCAAAGATACCAAGACACGTTTTTTAACTAATCATATTTAATAACTTTTGATAACTTGAAAGCGCAAGCCTTCCCATGTTTCAATTTAAAAAAATAGGTATCATTTTGCATGTGTACACAAGAAAGCTATCAGAAGAAAAAAACATATATTGCAGAGCACGCTATATGTAAAAAATTTAAGTAAATACCTGGCAAAATCACATCCATTTTCCAAAAATTCATTAACTTTTTACCAGGACACACTCAAGCATGCAAAAACTGACATTTAGCAACAAATAATTGTTTATCTCGCGCCGGCCGCGGCCTGCTAAGACTGGCGCTTGAATTTGAAAAGTAAAGATTATTTTATATATTTTTTTTTGTAATGATTTAAGTTGACTGGGTATTGTTCTTTATTATTTTAGTTATATTAAATAATTTGGCATATTAAAAAAAATTACTTCTGTCCAGCTAAAAGTACCTGTGGAATCACTGTGCGGCGGTTTACTTACTCGCATGTTCCTAACTGGAGCATGAACATTAAAGAGTTCAGTTATAGTTTCAGTTAAAATACTAATCTTCACATCAATATCTTTTGTATGATAGAAATCGTGCCAACATACATTATTTAGATCTAAATGGAAGTTTCTGACATTAAAATATTTAAAATCGCGTATTCTAATAAAGTGTTGCTTCAAATTTTTTACTGTGAAATTAAAATCACCATACACGAGTTTATGATCACTAAAATCTACATCAAGGGTACCAGCTAGCCGACATTTGTCCGGAAAGCTAACATAAATGGGATCAAGCAAGGCTTCATTAGATTCTGTTATTCGCGTGGGTTTATTAATTAATTGGCTAAGTTCATATGTATTCATGCAACTCTCGAACGGATTGGATATATTAAAGAGGTTAATGTTGACGTCCCCAAGAAGCATAAAATGATCCGCTGTGGGAACTAATATTGAGAGAATGTCATCAAGCTCCTCGATACAGGCATTAGCATTCTGATTTGGGGCTCTATAGATAACGCTCAATATAAATGTCTCCCCCTGAAAAACAAGCCTTAAAAAAAGATATTCGAAGCTACATTCTCTATCTATACCGATATTTGTTATTTTAATTTTAAATTTGCTAGCAATATAAATCAGAATTCCCCCACCCCACCTATCATCTTTTCTATCCTTTCGATAATAAAACAATATCAATATATTCAGACTCGATTCTACCATTTAGCCATGTTTCAGTAGTACACACTATGTCACATGAATTGAATGTTGATAGAGAAAAGGAACAAATATCCAAGTCAACTAAGCTCAAAAGTGTATTATAAGATTTACAGCAACGATATAGAGGTGAGTTTAAGCAAAGTTAGTATTGCTTGATTGGATGCGGAAAAAATTTATATTTCTTGTGTTGTGTGATGTGATATTTATATGTAATAAATTAACTAAAACCACTGAATCAACCATATTATTTAGAATCTTATATACAAATTTTATGTCACACATTTGTCGTCTTTCTTCCAGTGGCATTCGACTCAGACTTTGTTTAATCATAGCTGTATTATCGATAGAAGATGTATAGAATTTATTATTAAGATATTTTATAAATTTTTCCTGAGCGCGATCGATTTTACTAATACATATATATCGTACTGAGGATTGCAAATCATATATTCTATCATTATTGGTTTCCTGTTATCTACACGCAAGTATTATTTATTTATCTAAGACTATGTTAGTAAAAATGTTGTTACCTTAGTTTCTTTATGGTGGTTAGGTGAGCAGCTATGCTGGATCTCGCCATCATTCTAAATATGTATTCTTTGTATTTATCCCCAATAAAAGCCTTTTGAATTTGAAATCAAATGGCAAGAGGTTAGTAGTTACTTTATCTTTAAGTAATATTTTATCCTTAAACACTGTTTATTCGCCCTATTCCAGGACATACTGGAAACACAGCTAAGTTGGTATTTGTCAAACATACACAGCAACCACCGAACATTATATTAAACTTAGTGTAATTAGTTCGGGGAAAATAATGAAATGTTAAATTATTTTAGGTCCTTCCGATAGACGTAACATAGCTTTTCAGATTTGTTTTGTCATTTTCTTTCATTGGCGATTTTGAATGAATCGAGAAGGATAAGAGGCAACAAGAAAAGCGAAGGTCAAATGAGATTACGTTTTTAGCCACTCGATTTTGGCCTATTGCCTCTACGAAGTAAATGAAAATTTTTGTTGGCTACCGAAAGGGCATTCTGCCTGTCGTATAAAGCGCTCTCGAATAAGTGGTAGAAGAGGCAATTTTTGCTTTTTATTTTTATTTCCTATCAGACGTAATTTGCTTTCTGTAATTTTAATGCTTTCCTTTTTAAATGTTTTAGGTTAAAAAGAGTACAGACAATAAAATTTGAGTACTTAGATAACATGTTTTGTTTTCATGGCATACATTTTGAGTTTTAAAGTTACCCTATAATTTAAATTTGCCAAAAGAGCTGTCACAATTGCCGACCCAAAGTTATTCAGTTACAAATTACCTGCCGAAGAAGTGCTTGCCAAGTAGTAACAATTACTTTTGTCCTCAGGTCTTTTCAAAATATTAAAATTTTTGTTTTAAATAATATTGCATATTTCATAATTTTACCGTTAAATATAATCAGAATTTTAAAAGATCGTTTTGAAGGGAATTTGTACAGGAACACAGGGCCTTATTTCGAAACCACTTGAAACGTTACACATACCAGACAGGGTAGAAACTTCTCGACGGTGTATAACCGGGGAAAACCACTAAATTCAAAATTTATTTCAAAAATTCAAAAGCAATTTCTGCCTTTTCAACGGTCTAATTACAATGGGCCACAAGATTTTTCGAACACCGGCCAGCTCATTATTTTCACAATGGAAATACCCTTCTAATAATAAAAAAAATATTCGGAAAGCCCTAATACCTAGCATTTTTTAATAGCCTAATTAGAACCTTTTATATTGCCAGGTAAACAATTTTATTATGGGGCGGCTAAAATGGGTCTATTTTACAACGGAAACCTAGACTGGGTTGTTTACAACATTAGACATAAAATAAATGTTAAACATCACTCTTCTGTTGAGTTTCGAATTAAGTGGTTCTTTGTGTATCGATAAGCAAGTGTATGTGAAGACGAGAATGTCGAGTCAAACTCGCCGAAGTTGCAAAATTTCTCCTGACAAATTTTGTTATATTTGTGGAGAATTTCTGGTGAAATCACAAGCCAGGCTATTTTCCGAAAATGTAAAAAAAGCCTACTTTAAATATTTTGGTGTGTTAATTGGGGATCAAGATAAGCGGTGGGCTCCCCATGCGTGCTGTGTTAGTTGTAGTGTATCATTGGTGCAGTGGATGAAGGGAAAGAAAAAAAGTATGCATTTTGCAGTTCCAATGGTGTGGCGAGAATCCACCAATCATTCTGACGACTGTTATTTTTACCTGACAAAGACTGAAGGTTATTCCAAAAAGGGAAAGCACAATATAGAATATCTAAATTTGCAATCTGCCATTCAACCTCTTCCTCATAATGCAAATTTGCCAGTGCCGATTGCGCCTTTAAATTGGCAAACTATTGATTTGGGAGATAATGGACATAACGCATCATCAGGCAGCTCAGAAGAACAGTGCACCGATCCCACTTTTACCACAGGTCCCAGTTCCGGCGAGCCACATTTGATTGTTCAAAGTGAATTAAATGATTTAGTACGTGATTTGGGGTTATCCAAGCAACAATCTGAACTTCTGGGTTCCCGTCTTAAGGAATGGAACCTATTTGCCAAAGAAAAAAAATTACGAATTTCAGAAAAAGAAATGCTATGTTTTCTGAATTCTACAGTATGGAAAATTCGTTGTGCGCGTGTACCGATATAGACAGTTTAATGCAGGAACTTGATATTAAACATTGTCCCCGTGAGTGGCACTTATTCATACACTCATCTAAATATAGCTTAATAGCTGTTTTATTGCATAATGGAAATTTAAAACCCTCTATACCAGTTGCCCATTCATTTGTAATGAAAGAAAATTATGAAAATATGCGCATGATTTTGGATAAAATAAACTACAATAGGTATAAATGGCAGATATGTGGGGACTTAAAAGTTACAGCGATTTTGCGGGGACTTCAGGGGGGATTTACAAAATATTGCTGTTTTCTTTGTTTATGGGACAGTCGTGCAATAAATCAGCATTATGTAACAAAAATTTGGCCAGAAAGAAACGAATTTCAACCGAGATCTCAAAATGTTAAATTTATACCTCTTGTTGATCCCAAAAATGTCCTTTTGCCTGTTCTTCACATTAAACTTGGGCTAATGAAAAACTCTTTGTGAAGGCTTTGAATAAAAATGGTGGTGGATTTAAATACCTAAGGCAAGTGTTTCCCCAGTTAAGTGATGCCAAATTAAAAGAAGGCATTTTTATTGGGCCACAAATCAGAAAATTGCTGGACGATGTCAATTTTACGGAAAAGCTTATCAGGCAGGAACTCAAAGCATCGAATACATTTGTTAATGTAGTAAGAGGATTTTAGGCAGCAATATGGATGAAAATTGTGAGCAATTAGTTAATGAACTTTTAGATGCCTATAAAGCGCTTGGTGCCAGAATGTCATTAAAAATTCACTTCCTCCGTTCCCATCTGTCATTTTTTCCTAAAAATTTGGGAGCTGTTACTGACGAGTAGGGTGAAAGGTTTCACCACGATATCAGAACAATGGAAATTCGGTACCAAGGACGATGGGTGACTACTGTTGGTTTTTGAAGAGAGAGGATAGGACACGTCATAAACGGAAAAAATAAAGTTTAATTAGTGTTTTAAGTTAATATTTTTCTCGTTTGCTTTTCTCTTAGATGTATAGTATGTTTAATAGGCGAAAACTGTAAACATAGTCAATAAACAGGGTTAAGAATTTTCTGAAATCATTTTTTCTATAGATATTAAGTATCATAACATTCGATACGGTTCTACAACTCTAACAAGAAAACCCTACGCGCTACAACTTTCTATTTGTCATTTTCGTATTTGGATAGGTCCATTCTATTAGATTATGCTATTCTGATTTTTGTTACAACAAAAATTTTTTTTTGTCGGCCAGTGTTATCGGGGAAGAGTGTTAAATTCAGAACCCAAATCAGCTGGAGCGGTATGTACGGCAGCAAAAGCTTTTTTTTTATCTCCGACGGTCTGCCTCGGGAATACTAATTTAATTTTTTCTTAACTTTTATTTCTCGTTTCTCCAAGATATTCTTTGGGATTTAAATTTGCAGGTGAGCGTTTAATCAGGGGGAGTGTTAAACTAAATAAAACCTTTTTATTCTTGCTATAAAAAATTATGCCGAGATTTAAAAATGTCAATATTAAAATTTTTTAGTTCATGTGGAATTATTTATAGAAAAAGAAAGAAAATCTTAAATTTAACTTTCTATTTTTATTAGGACAGTTAGTAATGGCTAAGGAATTGACAGCGAAATTATTATTAGTATTATTATAATTATTAGGATAGTATAAAATGATTTTATTAGAAAAACAAAAAAAAACTAATTATTTAATTTTATTTGGTCACGGCAATTTAACATATACACTCAGTTCCAAAAAAAGTGGCGCACTTGATTTTTGTCCCAAGTTCAATGTCTTATATCTCATAAACCAGTGGACCGATTTTAAAGAATTTTATTTTCGTAGGTAGATAATACCTTTGTCTTCTAGCAGAAATGAAACAAATGAAAATGTTCTCAAAGAATCTTGGATAATAATGAAAAAGCTCGAACCACGCTTTTGTTGGTATTTTTTGACTTGCCCTGTGTATTAGTTGAGGATTAGTATAGAAACTTTTTATATCCTATATAAAACACCCTTTTTTTGTGGGCATTTTGTTTTTTTATTCATCGACTTATCTCTAAAATTGACCGAATTACAGCTTTGTTGCTGAAACTTTGCCAAGCTACATGAATGTTAATCAAAAAACTAAAACATTGCTTTTTTTTCCTGTTTTTTGTCGCATCCTGTGTATTACTCGAGCATTTGTACAGAAAATTCTTAAACTCTAAATGGAAGACCCGTCTTCTAAGACAAATTTGATATTCTGTTCATTAATTTGTCTTGAAAATATCTGAATTACAGCTTTTTTATTGTAACCTTGCATTTTGCACTTGATTTTTCGGAAGTGATATTCTAATAAAATAAAAATGATATGAATTTTATAAAACTTTTTTATTAACGCAAAATAACAATAACTGGATAAAAAAAGAACTCGAAGAATGTGCCTAGTACCGAGTACTACCTCCGCTAGCAACTCTGAGAGCTTCTAATTTTCGTGGCATACTTGAAATTAAGTTTCTTATTCTTTCCATTGGCATACGGTCCCATTCTTCTGATAACGTATCTGCCATTTCTGATAGACTTTCAAAAGGCCGGCCGCGTGAACGCACCCTTCTTCCTAATTCATCCCACAGATAATCTATTGCATTGACATCGGGGCTTCTCGCAGGCCACTGTAATGTGGCGATACCCGCAGGTTCTAGGAAGTTCAGCACTATTGCTGCAGTATGCGGTTGGGCATTATCCTCCATCAGAATAAAATTGTTACCAACTAAATCAGCAAGAGGTAATACATACGGCTCTAAAATGTCATTGAAGTAAATTTGGGCTGTCATTGACTGCCTAATGGGAAAAACATAAAGGGGTGTATGTTTATTCACGGAAATTCCAACCCACACCATAACTGAACCACCATTAAAATTATCGCATTCTGTTATCAATGATTGATTGAATCTTTAGCCAGGTCTTCTCCATATAAGATCTTCTTGAACTTTCACAGCCGTATTCGATCGATTACGTGAAATTCGCAGTCTTAAAAAGCGATCATTTCTAGGGCAAGTTCTTTGAGGGCGACCAGAACCCACCTTCCGAGCAATGCTTCAGAATCTACATGTTTGTGTACCGGCCAATCCGGATCCATATATATATATATATATATATATATATATATATATATATATATATATATATATATATATATATATATATATGTATATTGTCACATGCAAGTTTCATATCATATGTTTAACGTCTAACCGAGACGACTAAATACAATCTTATAAATGGGATATCACGTTATTAATGAATTCGTGACCATTGTCACTTTGAAAAACGCCATTTTTCGATTGTTAAACACCTTAATGCGACTTCACTACCTAGTTTACTTTGTTGAGCAAAGAAGAATTTAGTGGAGTGATTTTGACAATTAAAAAAGATCTATCTATACGGATGAATTCACCTATTTCCTTAAAAGCATACCCAACATAATGAAATAAGTAGTTTTAGAATTTAGAGACCCGTAAAAAGGCCAATATAAATATTTTTTTGAAACACGCTGTTTTTCCATGGCCCCTACAGCACGAGCGGCGTAGCGTTTACTACTACGCCCATCATTCACTAAACCAACTAATCTTGCCGTTTGTTCGGGTGTAATTTGAGATATTTTATCACTAAAACCTTCTTTTCGTATAAAAAATGACAATAATGAAGTTAGTGAAAGTAAGGTTTCAGCAAAAGGGCTGTAATTCGGTCAATTTTAGAGATAAGTCGATAAATAAAAAAAATAAAATGCTGACAAAAAAAGGGTCTTTCATATAGGGTGTAAACAGTTTCTGTAGGAATCCTCAACTAAAACACAGGGAAAGTCAAAAAATAGCAAAAACGCATAGTTCTAGTTTTTAGATTATTATCCCAAAAATGTTTAAGAAATTTTTCATTTGTTTAATTTTTACTGAAAGGCAAAGGTATTACCTATCTACGAAAATAAGATTGTTCAAAATCGATCCACTGGTTTAGAAGACATAAGACATTGAACTTGGGTCAAAAATCAAGTGCGTCACTTTTTTTGGAACTCAGTGTATTTTTCTTGTTTACAAATTTATCTGCAATTTCTGAGTACTAGAGAAAGTATAGGTAAGAAATCTAAATACAGATCTTTTGTAACTGATGTTGCTACGGTGGGGCCGCTTCGAGACATTCGTTGTGTTTAGGTATGTTTTATAAAAGAAGGAAGTTACTTGAGTGCGGTTCGGCGATACATGTTAGAACACAAATTATTGTAATCTTTGATTGAAATAAGGAGGAACATTGTTGCGCTCTGACAAAGTAGACTGTGTTTTTTTATTTGTTATTTTTCCAGATATATCATGGGACTGTTTCACGTTTACTGTTCGACTGCAGTAGTTAGAGTAATTCTCACTGCAGGCCAATTGACTTTCGGAAATGTCAGAGACGATTGCTAGTCAACCTTAGATTATTATCAAAATACAAGAGTTCTAACCACACTACACCACAACTTGTTACGTTCTGGACGCGCGTCTCGCTATCATCAGCAGATGATATAAACTAAAGTAACTTATCCTAACCGAGACTATTTATAGGTAAATGTGGTGACTACACCGTTATCAAGTAAGCAATAGAGGGGACTATAGCGAATAGGCCCTCTGTCTTTATTTAGTGCTTTCTTACCCCATTTTACTATTTCTATACTTTAAAATGCATCCAATTATCTGTTATTAGATACATTTTTAATTAACTTAAGATTATTTATTCCTACTTGGTGATTGTTTTCCAAAGCATGTTGGGTAACGCTTGACTTTTCTGTTCTTTCGTATCTTAAATGTGCCAGGTGTTCTTTAAAGCGAATGTTAATCGAGCGTTTAGTATGCCCAACATATTTCTAGACCGCAGTCATTACAGCTGTTTTCTGTTATGCCACTCCTCTCCTTCAATGTTTTTACCCCTTTGGACACATTGTATGAATTTTTTTAAAATCCTAAAATATGTAAAAAATAAATTAAAAAACACGTGTTCAAGAGTTTTTTCGAAAAACTGACCTTTTTTAAATAAAAAATATTGTAATATTGGAGGGGTCGTTTCACCCCCTTGGAATTTTAGTTTCGAAAAATTCCTTCTTATCGAACTTCTACACCCTAAAATCAACATGAGCGCCAAAATTCAGCCTTTTACCTCAAGCGGTTTGAGCTCGAACGTGATGAATGAGTCAGTCAGTCAACTTCAGTCAGTCTTTTATATACTTGTATAGAAGTATAGATTATAGAAACCCTAATTATGATAAATATTAATACGCAAATTTACTAATAATACTAAAATGAAAACTGCTCTTTCAAAATTAATGGGTAAAGCTTTGGGCTTACGTTGATTTAATTAGCGTATCAATTAAACCTCCTCCAACATAAAACACACCTTTTGCTTACCTAATATGGTTTAAAATACAAAGTGCTGCTAAATGATCTCTAGAGTTTATAAACACATGAATAAACTGGAGTATGCCAACATTTTGTAAATAACTAGGCCATGCCACAGGGCGGAATAATATAGGATACGCATTCTAAAACAGTAAAGCGTTCATTTTGGTATGGGATAATTCCCGAATGGGGAATAAAGAAACTCGTCATGTAATTGCGGCCATTTAAAATTTGCTAAAATGTCTCTGAAACATTCTGGGTATATGGGAGAAGTACAAAAGTTAAGCAGCTTAAGGTGATATGTAATTTGAGCGTTGCTTCTATTCAGTAAGGAAATGGAGTTGTCAGAACAAATTTAACTGCCGTATACCGTTTGTACACCGTTTTCCACATAAAAGTACCCACTATACTATCTGGAAACCCTAATAGATACGAAAAAAAGTTTCATACAAAAGTTTCTTTAAATTCGAGGTTCTTTTAAAATATAATGTTTCCTTGTATACAGGGTGTCCCAATTTTGCTGGGACGACATCAACTATAAAATTTTAAACGAGATAGCCTGTATTTTTGTCCATTATTTGATTCCTTGTCAAAAATGAATGAAATGAAATAAAAATGAAATTAATGAAATGAAATGTATATATTTGTCCCAGTTTACAAATGTCAACTTAAAACTAATTACATTTAAAACACTACTAAATATAAAATGCAATTATATGCCCAGGGGATGTAGGACGTGTCAGTTCCTCAGGCGAATTTAATAGAATTTATCACAGCAAATTTAATCAAAGTTATCACAGAAGCATTCATCCAGAGTATAGTAAGGCCTCTTCGTGAGAAAATTTTTGATATTTTTTAAGTTTATTAGTATGAAAATTATTTGGCAGCTTGTTACATATATTTCTTATTGAATAGTTTACATTTTTTTGAAAATATGTAAAGTTACATTTTACAGATTTTAGATCGTCTTTATGTCTAGTATTATGTGAATGATTTCTATCTGAATCTTCAAAAACTATTTTATTTTGCTTGACAAATATTACTGATTCATAAATATAAGTTGATATGAAAGTAGGAATTTTGTTTTCAATAAATTTGACCCTACAAGACTCAAAACTCTTGAGATCAAAGATGCTTCGTATACATCTCTTTTGCAGGATAAAAATCCTGTCAGCCTCTGCGCCCCTCGCTCAAAAGACAATGCCATACCTCATTCGTGAATGTACACTGTGTCCCAGATTGCCTGTAATCACAGGGTTTCTCGTAAACCAACAGAGATATAACTTTGCGGTTTTCGCGACCCTGTGTCACTTTTTCGAGAAACTTTGAATGCCTCAAACAGAATTGTGCCACATCGTTTCGTTCCCGAGATACAGGGTGAAATAGAGATTTTGCGCTTTTGGGGGTGGTATCATATTTCGGACACCCTATCAGATAGAGAAAAGGTAAAAACTGCTATGGATAGATATTTTTACGTAGAATCCAGTGTTGTAGTCGCACAAAATTTTAGACAATCCGTTTTTGAGATATAGCCCAAACTTATATATTAAAAGAAAAACGTAAGTTGGCCATGGAAATATGGGTAGATATTAAAAGTGTCCAGAAGCAAAATTAAACAACATAAAAAATTAATAACCATTTTTTTACTATGAAATAAATAAACTTAATAATCTTGATAAACTTAATCACAATACTAAACAAATTCTACATAACTAGAAAAATTGTTCAAAATGGCCGCCCCCCTCACGAACACATAATTGGCACACAGTGCGAATTCTTCTTAGAGCATTCATCATTATTATAGGTCTATCTTCCAATGATCTAAATGCCTGAATGGTTGCATTTTGCAGCTGCTCCATCGTATTGACTGGATTCAGGTAAATTTTGTTTTTTAAGTAAGACCAAACGAAAAAATCTAATATTGAGAGGTCTGGCGACCTATCAGGCCACCTTACTGGTCCATTTGTACCAATCCAGCGATCGTGAAAATTTTCAAATAGAAATGGCCTTATAATTTGCGCATTGTGGGCAGGAGCACCGTCCTGCTGAAAGTAAATATTGTGCAGATTTGCTAGCGGCAAGTTATCCAATAAATCCGGTAGTATTTGATTTAAAATTGCTAGATATCTATCTGCTGTTAAATTATTATTGTAAATATGGAATGTAATCTTTGTTCCCAATATAAAGCAAGCGACGCTAAACCCAAACCTTCCTTGCTGCTGACATTCTCTTGTTAAAAATTGGTTTTCCGTATACCAGTGCCTATTATTATGCCTGTTAAAAATACCACTACAACTTATATAGGCTTCGTCGGACATATAACCTTGCTACCGAAATCAGGGTCATTTTGGGTTTTTTGAAGATACCAGTTACAAAAATTTAGACGCCTTTCTGCATCTCCAGGATGCAATTGTTGTACTACATTTACTTTATAAGGCTATATTTATGTTTTCTTAATATCCTTTGCGTTTGTGATTTTGACACCCCACTGTTTCCTGAATATGCCTACATGAATCCGCGTGATTGGCCTGAATACTTGCTAATACAACAATCTCATTGTTCTCGTGATTTCGTTTATTATATGTTTTAGCCCTGTGCTTTGAAAATGATCCATCATTAATTAAATTTAATTTAATTCGGCGAAAAATTGCCTTGTGTGGCTGAGGCCTTTCTGGATATCTACGATATAAAAAAAGCTTTTGGAAATAGTCCATAACTCAGAGTTGAATTGAAAAAAAAATTTGAAAGAAGGTTCATAATAATTTAAGCGCTTGTTGCTTACCTGTTAAAATATAAATCAGATGCTTGATCACTGTTTTCATGACATTCAATAAAACAAACCATCATATCATACTTATGAATATTTTCAAAATTATTCATTTCTTCTTAATATCTATTAATTTACCTCTTAGAATTATTGGTAACTCGTATGATAAGAGGATAAACATGGCAATATTTGATATATTTAAGAAATAAATAGTTTTGATTTTTGTTTCCATGCCATATTTCCATGGCAAACTTACGTTTTTCTTTTAATATTGCGTTTATAAGGCTTAGTTTATGTCAAAAGTGCATAGTGTGATACATCATTTTAAGGAGAAAAAAAAGGCAAATTTTTTGGAACCAAAAAATACAGGGTGTCCAATTTAAAAAATACTATGTTTGGGCTATATCTCAAAAACGGTTTGTCTAAAAAAAAATTCGACTACAGCACTGGACTCTACGTAAAAATATCTATCCATAGCAGTTTTACCTTTTCTTTATATGACAGGGTGTCCGAAATATGATACCACCCCCAAAAGCGCAAAATTTCTATTTCACCCTGTATCTCGGGAACGAAACAATCTGGCACAATTCTGTTTGCGGCATTCAAAGTTTCTCGAAAAATTGACACAGAGTCGCGAAAACCGCAAAGTTCTATCTCTGCTGGTTACCGAGAAACCCTGTGATTACAAGCAATCTGGGACCCAGTGTACATATGCATGATATGCCAAAATTGCTGTTTCAGAATTGATATTAGATGCAATAACTAGCCATTTTATTTGCAATGCTATCAGTGTGATGTCGCCAGTCCAGCCTATGATCTACTTCGATTGCCAAGAAGGTAGCCGAGGTTACAGTTTGTATAGTATGGTTACTGTTTATGTACGTAATGTGATTTGGAGCAGTTTGATTGTTGAACTTGATAAGTTTGGTCTTATCGATGTTTAATAACAAGTTATTAGATGTGAACCAATCTTCCAAGATACTAAGAGTATTAAAAATTTCGATAGACTCTGGTTTTTCAATCAGGGGTAGTTCATTTGTATAGATTATGTAAAGGAGCGGCCCCAGGATTGATTCCTCTGGGACCCGCTCTTTACAATTCCGATATTGAATGTATGATATTCTCTTTTTTGTTGAACTATAACTAACTGTTTACGATTAAATAGATATGATTTTATTAACTCATTTGTGATACCTCTAATCCCATATTTTTCCAGTTTCAAAAGAAGAACCTGGTGGTCTACACTGTCAAAGGCTTTTGATAAATCCAAATACACAGCAATGTAGTCCTACCCGAGTTTAAAAATTCCAGAACTTGACTGAGTCCCTGAAATATCGCCCTAACAATTTTTTACGTCTAAAACCATTTTGAAATTCAAAGAGTAAATTTTCTTTTTGAAAATATGTAATTATTCTTTCATTTATTAATTTTTCAAAGATTTTACTAATGTTGTTTAAGAGAGCTGTAGGTCTGTAGTTTTTTATTTGGTTTTTATCACCTTTTTTATGAATTGGCTTGATTATTGTGATCTTTAGATCTTCGGGAAATGAACCGGTTGTTAACATTAAATTAGCTATGTACTAAAGGAGGGGAAATTATAGACGAGACATATTTCAGTACTCGAACTGGTATTTGATCATATCCCACTGATTTTTTATTTTTTATATTTAAGATTATTTTTTCAGTTTTTCAATAAGATAACCTGCTCTTGGCTGTGCATAGAAATTTTAGGTTTTTTTTCAACAAGATGGTGCTCCAGCGCACCGTTACCGTCGCTGTACCCGAGTCCCTAATAATTTTAAACCTAACCACTGGATTGGAAATAACGGTCCTATTAATTGGCCACCTCATTCCCCGGACCTAACTTCAATGGATTTTTCCATATGGGGATACATAAAGAACTTGGTATATTTAATGACTCCTGCAAATTTGGATGATCTTAAGCTAAGAATTCAGTTGGCATGTGATAAAATAAAATTAAAAGTGCTTAAAAATATTCAGAAAAGGGTCATCAAAAATGCTAGATATTAATTAAGTCATTAATTTTAAAACTTAAACCATTTTAATATTAGTAGGTATTTAATTGTAATTTCGTTTGTTATGAACCGTAAAAAATTTTAATTGTATTTTCTGGGATTCACAATATAAAATAAAGATATTTATGAAACATGAAGATGAATATAACAGTACGAAACGTTGACAAAAATGTTCTTGGTGTATGTTGATGTACTAACTGTAAATTACTCTTCAAGAAAATGAAATAAAAATGCAGGTATGTATTTAAAAAAAATTAATGGTGGTGGCCGGTAGACAAAACATCGGATTGAAAATCTGAGGGCGCCATTTTGTAGAGAACATTAACGTAAGTAAGTGGTAAGGTGGTAAAAATTTGTAAACGGATTATTAACGTCCTCCATAAAGGACACACTTTCTCTAATTTAACCTACATCGTATCTCTTGCCGTTTATGAGATAGCAATAGTGGTATGCCCTAAAATATACACCCTGTATATATATAAACGTAGGTATTTTTATGATCATTTGCATAAATAAAAAACATAGTGGGTGTTCCATTTGAACAAATCGACTTTTTTCACTTTAAAGAGATGCAAGATTGATTTCGTAGTATGTCCATCCAGTACAGATGTAACCAAAAATTTTGTATTCCGTATACGCATTGATGCTTTATAAAAAATATTTTATGTTTTCAAATCAACCGCTGTTGATTCAGACAAACGCCACTGACTCGTTGTTTGTTTATACTGAGAAAAAGTAGGGTTAGAAAATTTGTATTCAAGTTTTTCACACACCTATTATAAATGATATTTGTCACAAAAAAAAAAGCCTGTACTAACTATAGCAACATAAAAATAACTTAAAATGGACTACAAACGACACGTCGCTGCTAGATGCCCAGAAATTTGACACACACAAACCGTTATCCAGTTTAGGCATATGCTTTGTGATTTTACATTTCTGTTTACAAGTACATACTAATGGTTGGACGGCGTTGCCATATTTCGTCTTAAGAATTCTTTGTTATGGATCTTTACTAACAAATACTTAATTTTTGGAATTCGATTCTCGTTTTTTTTTAAGCACATACTGTAGACGAAATATATAATTACAGTATCTTTTGCCTCAATATTGATTTCATTTATCCATATGAATTTCCATACTCAAGTCAAAAACACGTATGCAATTGAGATTCCAATATGTATGGACGCTTATGCCATTCATTAATGCCTCGATTACTTTGTGGTAAATAATTAATATTAAAAAGTTTAGCCTTTTATCAAACAAACGAAATATCTTGTATAAATTTCATTCAAGGGACATATTTGCGAATGTAATTTGCCTTGAAGCATACATACACGGCTCATGATGAAACTACTGTGACATGCTAATAAAATAGCTGAGGAACACATACGCACAAAGAAAGAGCTTTGTGTGTGGCTAATGATTTCATGTTGTAAAATTCCTCTTTTCTTTAATTAATAATTCTTTTTCAGGCTGCTTGAATCAAGCGAACAAAGCAAGCACAGGTATTAGAGAAAAAAGAGGAACATTGAGCCGAGGCACGCAAATTTTGTATTCAGTTTTTTTGTCTCCAAAGCTAAACTGTATGTACAAGGTGGTCCAATAATAGAAGACGTCAGCTGTAGCTCGGGAACCGTTAATGACAGAACTTAAGGAAAACATATTTATAGGTAAATCGGTCGAAAGAAATTGTTGTAAATTATTTTCAAGTTCGATAGTTGGTCGCTATAGGGAGTAACAGCAACACAAAAGTATAAATGCCAATTTTCTCTTAAATTTTCATAATTGAGGTATGTTGAAAATATAAGCAAAAATCTAGAGAACATCAACATGTTTTGATTGATTGCAAAGCAGGTCTAAGGATTTACCTAGGCGATAAGTTGTTATATCATACCAGGGTGTGAGATTGGCAAGTCTACTTTTTCCCTAAGTTTAGGGAAGTTGTGCACAATATGGCAACACTGTACGAGGAGTATCTGGCGATGATCCCCCACCTGCAAGATCCCAATCTCCTAGGGTTTAAAATAAGGGAGATACCCATTAAACCCCATGTAATTCCAAATTTCACCATACCCCGTAGTCGTCGAAAGGTCAGTTACTTATCGAATGGCCCCTGTATATAGGAATTATGTTGTCGCTTCTAGTACTCTCGATACACGATGTTTCTAGAAAAGACCAGATGTATGAAACGATATACATAAACAGCCAGCCGGCTGCCGGAGGATCAGTATTGGATATACAGAGAAAGTGCTGTAACGTTCCGTTACTCATTTTTTCATTCAACCAATCAGAAATATCTGTTTTAAATTAAAACTTTAGTATTCGTCATATAATATCCGGCCAGGGTTGGCGAGCGTTCTATCGACTCACAGATAGCGCACTGAATTTTTCCTCTAAAATGCTGATTTCTCTTTATTTTTTAAGCGAATATTTTGCAGACAGTAATTTCTTAAATATCTCTGAATTTTAGAAATAGCTAGTAATAATATTCAATACAATTGAATTGTATATTTTTGTGTATGGTATTTAAATCTTTTAAACATGTCTTAAGTTGTCTCATCGTGCCAGTAAAACAGACCAATATACCGTCGACGTATCTACACCAATTGTTGAAACAAAGGGTATATTTTTATTAAGAAATCATGGTTCTTGGGATTAGACCGTGTCAAAATGGAATCACTTTCCGACGTTTCGTCATCGTTTGCACGAGGCATCTTCAGGGATCTTCACTTCACGAGATCGGAATACTGAATGAGCTCGGAGAGACCCAGGCCGGCTATTTATAGTCGACCTGTGTTTACCGAAGCGTGACTCTAGACTGAAGCCCGTATCTCTATTAAAATTGTTAATATGCTTATACATTTCAATAGATTCTCTAATTTTGCGTTTATAGAGTCCCGAAACCGATGCAAGAACTTTGGTTTCTTTTACATTCATGACATGCCCAGTAGAACGTTGGTGTTCAGATACAGCAGATTGCACAATTTGTTTCTTTCTGATACATCGTTCATGTTCCTTAAGCCTAGTCGAAATGGATCGTCCAGTTTCTCCAATATAAACATCACCACAGGAACAAGGAATTGCATACACTCCTTCCGTTTGAAAAGGAATAATGTCCTTTGGCGATCTCAAACATTGTCCAATTTTCTTGTGTGTGTTGAAGATTGTACGTATGTTGGACCGGCGGCGAAGTAACCTTGCAATCTTGTCTGTGGTTCCGTGTATAAATGGAAGAACTACATTTCCTATCGGTAATTCCTTATTAGTATCATTTCGTGGAGTAGGATTATTATATTTTCTGATTGATCGTCTAATATCATCAGTGCAATATCCATTCCCTCTTAAAGCTTGAATCAGTTTCTCTGTTTCCGATTGTAAAGAATTTTGGTCACAAATCGCGAGAGCTCTGTAAACCAATGAATTAATGACTGATTGCTTTTGTGCTGGATGATGATGTGAATTTGCATTTAAGTACCTGTTCGTATGCGTTGGTTTTCTATATACAGAGAGTCCTAAGGAACCATCCTCTTTCCTTTGGACAAGAACATCTAAAAAGGGAATCGTGCCTTCTGATTCATATCTGAACCATGATTTTAGTTTTAGTGGAGACGACTCTAAGACTTCCTCCTCAAAAGCTTCCATGAAGATATTGGCTACCACCGGTGACAGTGGAGATCCCATGGCTGCTCCTGAGGTTTGCTCATAGAAAGTTCCTTGAAAGACAAAATACGTTGATGTAAGACATGCTTCAATTAGATCTAAAAGTGAGTTGTATGCATTTATAAGGTTGGTTATCCGTCTTTCAATTTTGTTGGTCGGGTCTGCTTGGATCACTCTATAGATGTTGTCGTCCAAAAGTAGTTGTATTTTCTTCACGTGATCTGTTTTGTCCATGACGACCCTGAAGATGCCTCGTGCAATCGAGGGCGAAACGTCGGAAAGTGATTCCATTTTGATACGGTCTAATCCCAAGAACCATGATTTCTTAATTGACCACAGCCGTGAAAGCTTTCGTTCTATGGTATATTTTAATGTTTTCTACCAATTTATGCAGAAATATTTCAGCCAAGAGTGGACTTAAATGGTTCCCCATAATAAGGCCTTCCTTCGCTGAAAAAAACTCTTCATTGAACTGGAAGTAATTTTGGTTCCTGCATATTTTTAAGGCATGTATAATTTCTGATGGTAGAATATGATTGGTTTTGTTTATAAGAAGGTGATTTTATATAATTTCAACCGTCTCTAATGGTGGTATGGTTGGGAAAAGATGTTTTACATCAAAGACATAAAAACAAAAAATCAACCGACTTTTTAACAGAGTAGGTCGACACAAATTTTTTTTTTCTATAACAATATCTATAATTTTGTTAGAAAGTTTAAATGTAGGAGCAGGCAGAAATGAGACTACCGGTCTTACAGGTAAATTTTCCTTGTGGAGTAATAAAATAATAAAACCGATCTTATAATTGAATTACAGTAGACAAAATAAACAAAAAAATACGAAGGAGCGACAAAAAATGTCATAATATAATATGCAAAAAACAAAGTTTCCCCACGCGCGGTTTTAATGACATATTTTATTGAAATATTCGGGACGGTTTAAACTTCTCTCCAAAACCATATTTTTATTGTGAGCGTAATGGGAAGTTCGGATCTAACCAGTCTAGTTTAAAATTTTCAACGACCGTTAAAATAGGCTTGGTTTAAGAAAGGGGATAAAAAGCATTTGAGCAGCACTAATTATGCATAATTTGGTTCTCATAAAAGTATTCTTATAAGGAGCTTTACTTCTTAAGGTTTAAAACTTGGGAAGTATCACTTTAAACTTTATAAGTAACCACCTCTTGTAGAAGGAATCCAAAGTTTCAACCACCTGTCGCAGGGTTAAAATCTCTTTTAAAATTGCTTTCTGCGCTATATGCGAAAAATACTTCTACATTCAAAGAATATATTCTAATATAATATAACAAGATATATATATATATATATATATATATATATATATATATATATATATATATATATATATATACATCCCGGCCCTATTGGGCAGAAACAAATAGCCGCTTAAGTCTGAATTAATAACTTGACTTGAAAAAAATGCTTCAGACCAATATTATGTTGCCATTTTTGACAATTTGACAACTATCAATTCTATGTAATGTAAAACTATGCATATCTAAAATATTATGTAGACGCAAGTTCCTAAACAAATATGTTCCAAATACCGTTTAAATGTTGGACTCAAAATTAGCTTCGCCAACTGTCAAATATTTTTATTGAAAACATGAAATATTCTACCTATCATCAAAACACCAAAATCGATATTTTAAACCTTTTAAAAATTAAACCAAAAACATTTTAACAGCCGTTAGAATTTATATATTTTTTCTAATTTACAATCACCTCAATCAATAACGAAAGTTCAAATCAATATGCAAGAAAATACAGCGTGGTCCAGAGTGTCCAGTTGTTTTGAAGTTAAATAATGGTTCATCTTCGAGAAATCAATTTTCCTGAAAAAAGCGTCTCGAAGTGTGGCAAGTGTCTTCGTCCTGTTGGAACCAAGTGTCTTGAGTGTATCTTTCAAATTCTTGAAGAGCTGGGGTGAAAAAGTTTTGAATCATATCGACATCACGCTCTGAATTCACCGTTACTTCGTTGAACAAAAAAAAATGGACCGATGAATCCGGATCTCGACATTGCATCTCAAACTATGGCTTTCCTTCTAGCAAATTTTCTACAGCAAAACCAAAAATAAACAACTTTTTGGGTCAGGGTGTCCCTTTTTGGGTATTTTTGCGGGGTATCTCCGTTATTTTTATAGATAGAAAGTTGCGGTTTTCGCGATAGTGTGCTACTTTTTCGTAAAACTAAAGATGCCGTTAACAAAATTATTATAGGCTTTTTAGTTTTTAAGATACAGAGCTAAATTGAAAATGTTGCATTTTAGGCACCCCTCGTATCTTAACTATCAGATGACTTATCGAAAATGTGAAAACTGTTTCTTATACAACTTCGGAATTAGTATACAGGGTCAGGTTAAAAAGTTATCGGACCCTACTTTATTATATATATGTATATTTATAGCTTATAAAATGTGTCTTTTTTATATTTCCGAAAATATATAATAGTATGCACTTTTTCTGAAAAACACGCAAATAAAAGACAATTTTCTGAAATTCAATGCATAGTTTAATAGTAGGCCATGAATAACAATAATAAAGAATTGAAAGTTGCATATTGCTAACGAAAAGTTGGATACTTTGCATATAGGTATTTTCTTATATAAAAATACCAATAGTTTTTTAATAACAGTAAGTTTGTAACAACAAACAACAACACAAAAAAATAACGTTATTAAAAAAATGAAAAAACAAATTTTTAAAGGTGATGTTTAAAATGACGACCATTTTCTCTAATGCAAAATTGGCACATTTTTGTAATTCTTTGAATAGCGTTAAAAAGAACGATTGGTCTCATTCATTCAAAAATCTTAAATTGAGAGATCTGGAGATCGTGCAGGCCATCTAACAGGTCCGTTGGTACCTGTCCATCTTTGAGGAAAGTTGTTATCAAGAAATTCCCTTACGAGCCTAGAGTTGTGACTGTTGTGAACAGCATTATATTGGGCTAATGGAATATTTTCCAGCATTTCTGGAATAACTTCTTCAAGGATTTCTAAGTATGTACGTGCTGTAAGACCTCTTTGAAAGTCTTTCAAAAATCCTATAAACTATATGTCTGCCCAAAATAAAACATGATACCCCAACTCCAAAGGGTCCTTGTTGTGCCTTTTCAGACATTAAATGCTGATTTTCACTATGCCAGTTCCTGCCAAATAAATCGTTAGCATCGATTTGTTGCAAATACTACTGGCAAAATAGTGCCCGGCACTCAGCATCGGCAGGATGCAAATGTTCGACTATATTAAATTTGTATGGATGATACTTATATTTCTTCAATTTCCTCGGATCGTCAGATCTTGGCACACCAATTTCCTTCTCAATTTTTTTACATGAGGACGAAGGTGTTGCTTCTATATATCCCAAAACATCTATTTCTTCGAATTCGATCCAAAAACCGATGAGATACACAAATGTTCGACATTTATTTTTGTTATTGTCATAAACATAGCCTACTATTAAATTATGCCTTTAATTTCAGAAAACTGTCATTTATTTGCGTGTTTCTGAGAAAAAGTACATACTATTATATATTTTTGAAAAGGTAAAAAAAATACAAATTTTATAATATATAAATATACAGGGTGATCCATTTAAAAAAATTAAGTAGGGTCCGATAACACAGGGTAACAAAATGAAAACAAAAATTTGGTGCCGGAAATCTAACATCTGATTTTAGATGTTTTTAATGTGCTGATTCCAAAAATGCCACCAGATTTTTTCTATCAGCTCTAGTTTTTGAGATACAGGTTACAGGTTAATTGATATTTTTTTCTGATAAAGGACAACAAATAAAGAGATAAATATGTACTTAATCGTCAAAATAGAAATTTCCCAGAATCTAATTAACCAAATGGATACCTGGAATTGCCCCTGACCCAACGTTCCTGTACTAGGAACTACTCAATACACTGACTGCTCTTAATTACTTTTATACCTGTAATTGCCTATGACCCGATCCTTCTATACCTGCTTGGCTGTAGTCGATTTAGTATATTACTGAGTTTTCTCAAGTAAAGTTGTGCTATCATTTTGTGTAAATTTTGGTCGCTTTGTAGTATCAAGACACTAAACTGAAACAATGGCATCCACAAGCAGACGTACCTGTGTATATCATCCCGATGTTTTTTGTTATGTGTGTGGTGAATACACTTTGAAAGAGAGGAGAAAAACGATTTCTGACTTTGTGAAAAGAGCTTATCTTGCCTATTTTGGCGTTCATTTAGGAGATCAAGATAAATCTTGGGCCCCACATTTCATATGTAAAACATGTCTTGAACATTTGCGACAGTGGACAACTGGAAAGAGGAAGTGCCTAAAGTTTGGTGTACCAATGGTTTGGAGAAAACCGCGAAACCATCATGACGACTGCTATTTCTGTCTCGTTAATATTAAAGGCATAAATAGAAACAACAGACTTAAATGAACATATCCTGAACTAGATTCTGCAAAAAGGCCTGTAGCGCATTCGGAAGAAATACCCGTTCCATCATTCAGCAATCTACCCGAACTGACAGAAGATGATACAGAAACATCAACGTCTGACGAAGTTCAAAGAATTCAATCAGAAAACGACAGCGAATTTGAAGCAGATTTAGCAACTGCGCAGTGTTTCAATCAAGAAGAACTAAAGAGACCCGAATCTTTCAAAGGAATCCGCTGAATTACTTGCTTCCAGATTAAAGGAAAAAAATCTACTTTGTCTAGGTACTAATATTACATTTTATCGTAAAAGAGATAATGATCTGCTGTCTTTATCGCTCAGAAAAATGACTTGGTATTCTGTAACAATATAAAAGGGCTCTTAGAAAAAATGGATTTGCCTGAATACACTCCAGATGATTGGCGCCTTTTTATTGACAGTTCAAAACGTAGTTTAAAATGTGTTTTTTTACATAACGGTAACAAATATGGCTCAATTCCTATTGGTCATTCTATTACCATGAAGGAAGAATATGAAACAATTGCATTAGTTTTGAGAAAAATTAAATACGAAGAACATCAGTGGGCAATTTGTGTTGATTTAAAAATGGTTAACTTCCTCCTTGGACAGCAGAGTAGTTATACAAAATATCCTTGTTTTTTGTGCCTTCAAGAGATGTCACGATTCAAGGAAAACAAAACGTGATCAACGAACATTTGGTTTATAAAGAAAAAATCTTACTTCCGCCCTTGCATATCAAGCTAGGCCTAATGAAGCAATTTGTGAAGGCTTTAAATCGAGATGGAAATTGTTTTGGGCATTTGTCACGTACATTTCCTGGCATTAGCACGGAAAAACTAAAAGCTGGTGTATATTTGATGGTCCTCAAATAAGGCAACTTGTTAAAGATCCACATCAATGAACGAGACTGAACTTAACGCTTGGTGTTCATTTGTTCAAGTAGTACAAAATTTTCTTGGCAATCATAAAGCAGAGAATTACGTAGAATTAGTGTAAACTATGCTTTCAAATTTTAATATTCTCGTCTGTAACATGAGTATAAAAGTTCACTACATCCACAGCCACCTAGATCGTTTTCCAGAAAACTTAGGTGATTGTAGTGAAGAACAGGGGGAAAGATTCCATCAGGATATTAAAACTCTGGAAGATCGTTATGAAGGACGATGGGATAGCCACATGATGGCGGACTACTGCTGGAGCCTTCAGCGAGACTGCCCTAGTAAACTCCATTCTAGAAAGTCGTATAAAAGAAAATTTGTATGTGATTAGTGACTAATGTAATTATGTAAATTAAGTTTTGCAATAAATACTTAAATCCATGTGTCTTTGTTTTTTTAACTTGCAATAGTAATATTATATATTATAACAGTTATAACGTAAAATATATACACCATTTTTTATTTTTTTTTAAAACTAGATCTGAGACAAAATCTGAGAACTTTTTTACATTCTGCATCCAAAAATTACCCAGGAACAGTTACAAAATCGCAGGCACCAAATAGTTGAGATACGAGGGGTACCTGAAAATTCAACATTTTCAATTTAGCCCTGTATCTTAAAAACTAAAAGTGCTATGAAAAGTTTGTTAACGGCATCTTTAGTTTTACTAAAAAGTAGTGCACTGTCGCGAAAACTTCAAATTTCTGTCTATGAAAATAAGGGAGATACCCCGCAAAACTACCCAAAATGGGACACCATGTACAATAAAATATTTGTTATATTATTTTTAAAAACATTAATAGTTTTTAAAATAAACTTCAAATTTTTATTTCTTTTATATGGAGCTGTTTCGTTTCCTTAGAATGAACCTATTTATATTAAAAACATTGCTGTTGTATGCAAAAAAACAAAAAGTTTGTCCTGTTTTACCGTATTTTTTAAAAATGAAGCGTTATGCATATAAAATTTGCACGTTTAGGGGATGCTTTTATTCCTAAGGGCTACTCTGTATAATGCAGAAAATATTTAACGTAAAAAGCTTTGAAATAAAAAAATATTTTTGAAATACATATTTTTTTTTTGTTTTCATGGGAGCTCATTCATTCTTCTAAGCTACCCTGCGTAGTGGAAAAGATGTTTATATGTACAAAATTATAAAATAAATTTGATGTGTTTCACCGTTTTTAAGCAAATTTAATGTTTCTGGAATACATTATATATTTGAAAACGTTGTTTTATATACATAAAAAATTAAAAGTTATTTTTTTTTTTGATTTTAGGAGTCTGCCTCATAATTTTAGACCTACTTTGTATAAAAAAAATATAAAATTGAGGTATCTCAAAATATTAAGTATATCTTGTATACAAGTAAAAAATTAAAATATAGGTGAACGAAAAAATCCAGTATCTACGTTAATGACTTCCACAATTTTTCCACGTCAAAACAATTACCACAACTAGATCGGTTTTCAATTATACCATTATTGGTTTGCGGGTTCTCAAAATTCGATTTTTTTACGCTATTATACCCCTTAAAAATATCGAAGATCTACGCCCGTGGATCACAAAATCTAATCCCGCGAGACTTTGACCCATATTTTTGGTGCAAATTTGAAGCGTATTGGTTTGCCTGTTCTCAAGTTATTATTCAAGCGAATTTTGTGTACACATATACACACATCCGTACAGACATTATCATTTTTCTTCTACAAATATGTTTTCCCAGACTAGACTAGACTCTGTTTATATGTTTTGTTATTATGTTTTTAAGCTAAAAACCATTAAAAATTGCCCTCTTAGCCACTTCAAGGGGTGTAGGGGTTGTGTCGGAGAGGTAGTACCTTTTGTTCGAAACGGTCAATCCAAGAGCCATAGGCTGGAGGAGGTTTCGGATAACTGGTCCTCACGAGACGCCCAATTCTCACTTGCTGGCTCCAAGCGTCACATCCCGGGAAACTGTGTTGACCCACAGGCAAAACCAAGTGAGGATAGCCAGATATGGTGAAAAGCATCGCAGCGTCGGTTCCAGAATGGGCGGCTGCAAACAGCGACGGTTTCTCCATGTTAGGGGCGGCTGAGAATACAGTCAGGAAGCTAGGGGATTCTAACTGACAAATTTTTTTTTCCCCATGAAGGAAGGCAACGGGAAACACCACCTTCATTACTTTCCCAAGACAATCACATGGATACATTCAACTCGAAATTTTCCGGAGGTTTAAATAGTTCCCCGATCGGATCTCCGGGGGGAGCAGCTTTGAATGTCTTCGACGAGAGAGCAAACTTACGGAAACCACTGCATATCGGAACGTGGAATACCAGAAGCTTATTTCAAGCAGGGAAACTAGCGAACCTGGAACAGGAAATGAACAGACTTAAGATAGACATTCTGGGGGTCACGGAAACCTAGTGGCCAGGCACGAGAAAATGTGACACAGAGAGCGGAACTCTCTTCTATTCCGGAAACGAAGATAGAAATCACAGGAAGGGCGTAGGAATCCTAATAACAAAAGCCCTAAGAGAATCAGTTACCGACTTTATTCGATACTCCGTTCGCACTTCTTTATTGAGACTAAGAGCTAAGCCGTCCAACCTCAATATAATACAAGTCTACGCACCCACAGGTGACTCACCGGACCGAGACGTGGAACAGCTATACAACGAAATTAAAGAACTTCTCAAGCTTACCAAAAAACACGATGTAAATATAGTCATGGGAGACTTTAACGCCAAGCTGGGCAAAGGAAAGTTTGAAAATATTGTCGGACCCTGGGGGCTTGGAACTAGAAATGACAGGGGCGATCGCCTTCTGCAGTTCTGCCAAGAAGAAAGTATGACTATCACGAACACCTGGTTTAAGCTCCCCCCCCCCGTCGTCTTTACACTTGGAAGTCGCCCACAGACACTACGGCCAACCCGGTACGCAATTAAATAGATTTCATTCTTGTCAATGGGAGATTCAGATCATCCGTCAAGAGAGCATGTACATATCCCGGGGCAGATGTACCTTCTGACCATGTTTTATTAGCAGCAATCATAAAAGTGTCCTTAGCCAAGAGCGGTAAGCCAATCATGCATATCAGAATAGCATATGAAAAGATCAAAGATGCTGCAACAAGAGACGAACTCGGCAATGATATTAACGCACGAATACAAAACATTAGACCCACCAACGAAAATGACTTAACAAATTCCTGGACACAAATAACACAAATTGTGACAGATGTAGCAAAAAGTAGGCTGGGTTTCAAAGTCGCAGATAGAAAGCAAAATTGGATGACTGATGAAATACTGGGTTTGATGAACGAACGTAGATCTTATAAAAACAAAGACGAGACCAAATACAAAGATACACAAAAAACAATAAGATCAAAAATTCGTATGGCAAAAAATGAATGGCTCAAGAGAGAGTGCGTGGAAATGGAACGCTTACAAAGACAGAATGATTCTCTTGGATTACATAAAAAACTGAAGCTGACAGCTGGAATATATAGGTCAAGGAATAGGGGCATATTGGTCAATGAGGACAACCAAATGATTTCTGAAAGTGATGAGAAAATACAGGTCTGGGAGACATATATCGAGAAGCTCTTTGAGGGAAACAGACCGCCACCCGAGTTAAGAGATCCCGACGATGCATCAGGTCCATCCATATCTAAGGAGGAGATACAGAAAGCAATTCAGAGCTCAAAAAACCACAAGTCACCCGGTCCGGATGAAATCCCATCGGAAATACTGAAGCTTTTCGACGATAGAGTCATTAACACCTTACATCATATATTTAATATCATCTACGAGACCGGTCGCTTTCCTCAGCAGTGGTTGGAATCGATTTTTATCCCTCTGCCTAAAGTAAATAGGGCGAAAGCATGCGGCGACTATCGACTAATAAGTCTCATGAGCCACACCCTGAAGATCTTTCTTAAAATAATCCACCAACGAATATTTAAAAAAATGTGAAAGAGACATGGCTGACTTCCAGTTTGGTTTCAGGCAGGGGATGGGCACAAGAGAAGCAATAACAGCTACACATATACTAGTCCAGAATTGCTACGACCAAAGAAAAGACATATTCTTATGCTTCATTGATTATGAAAAGGCATTTGACCTAGTAGAACACCACAAGCTCATGCAAATACTAAGGACTCTTGACATAGATCAGAAAGATATTACTTGTATTGAAAATTTATACTGGCATCAGACCGCACGTGTTGAATGGGAAAATGGTCTTTCAAACAACATCTGGATCCGAAGAGGAGTAAGACAGGGATGCGTCTTGTCTCCACTCTTATTTAACCTGTACTCGGAAGCCATCTGCCGAGAAGCACTGGATGATGTCAATATGGGCATTAAAGTCAATGGAGTATGGATTAACAAAATTAGATACGCCGATGACACGGTCTTAATAGCCGGTAAGCTGGAAGACTTACAACGACTGGTCAATTTAGTGGGGGAACATAGCGCATCAATGGGCATGAATCTAAATGTAAGGAAGACAAAATTCATGATCATAACGAGAAATCCAGAAGCCGTTGACGATGCAGAACTGACTTTTATCACAATACCTATAGAAAAAGTAAATAGATTCAAGTATTTGGGCACTCGGCTATATGAAGACTGGACATCGGATAACGAAATAAAATGTCGCATAGAACAAGCTAGACAGGCATCTCAAAAACTTAGACACGTGTTCACCTGCTCGGACTTTGACTTGGAATTGCGACTGAGATTCATAAAATGCTATGTGTGGTCGGTATTACTGTATGGGGTGGAGAGTTGGACCTTAAAAGCAAGCGCAATTAACAGATTGGAGGCCTTTGAGATGTGGACATACCGCAGATTATTAAAAATACCTTGGACAGCGAGGGTCACGAATGAGGAGGTTCTAGCTCGAGTTAACAGGGAACGCGAACTGTTTACTGTTATTAAGAAAAGGAAGACCGCATACTTGGGACATATCATGAGAAACGATAAACACCGCCTTTTACAACTAATAATCGAGGGAAAAATCGAGGGCCGTAGAGGTATTGGCAGAAAAAAAATGTCCTGGCTTCGCAACATACGACAGTGGACTGGATTAACCAACATACAGACCTTGGTACACACTGCAAGGAATAGAGAGGAGATGGAAAATGTGATCGCGAACATCCATTAGTGGATACGCATCCGAAGAAGAAGAAGAAGAAGCCACTTCAATTAATGGTGGTGCTTACTAATGGTACCAGATGAGGTACCAACTTTCGTATACTCATGGTACCTACCATTAGAGAGCTCTTACCGTAATGCATATTAGCCAAAATACTGATTTTCAAGTGTGTATAGCTCCGAAACTATTAACTTTAAAGATGCAACATCTTATATCAAAAGTATTTAGAATTTTCTGGAGAATCTAAAAATGCAATAATATACAAGGTGTTCCATTTAAAATAAGCAAAATAACCACAATTTTGTCGCGTAGTTTTTTTATTTGATGTTCAACTGTTTCTTTAATAAATAGTCCTTATTTCTTTCTAAAATCCCCACAACTTTTGTGTTAAATATAAAGAAATTATAAGGGTGTTTACGCTTTGTTGGACAACCCTGCAAGAAGCTTCTTAATTTTCTAATACTTACTATTATTGTTGTTAAACTAAAACCTGCGGCTTTGTCAGCAGTTCACGTTTTAATGCGAAATGATACATCTTTTAATAGCACAATTGTGTTTGTTTTGAGGTAAAACGTGTTTGCTAGGAAGCAGTGCATAAACTATGATATATTCCTTTAATATTTGCTGGCAATTTATGGCCAACTTAGTTCGGATAGTAGATATTTCATAAACAAATTACCCAGAAGCGTATGTAAACTATGGATTAGATTTGCGAATGACTGAACATTACTCATAACGCCAAGCTTCCCTTATGACCACTCCACTTGGGTCATATCGTGAACTTTATTAAATTTATTACCCTGAATTACTAGTAGTCACACAAGGAGTAACGACGAAAAATATTAATTTGTTCCTTTAAAGTGTATATATATATATATATATATATATATATATATATATATATATATATATATACAGGGTGTCCCATTTTCGTAGGTTTTACGGGGTTTCCAGCTTATGAGTAGAGATAGAGAGATGCGGTTTTCGCGACACCGTGCTACTTTTCGATGAAACTAAAGAGGCCGCAAACAGATTTGCCCTAACCATTTTAGTTTCCGTGCTACAGGGTGATTTTGAAAATTTATCATTTTCGGACACCCCCTGTAACTCAGCTATCGTAAAATATATTTAAAATGTTTCAACTCGTATTTATAGATTTTTTCACGTAGAATTCAGTGGCGTACTCAGATTTTTGCTGAGAGTCATAGTTTTTGACATATTGGCATAACCTACTATTTTTTAAATGGGACACCCTATATATTATTTTTTCATCTTATTCTTCGTGTCGAGAGCTTTTCAAAAACATACCATAAGTCATATTTATTTTCATAAATAACATGAAAAAATGCATTTTTCTTTAAACGGATTTATGGCATAGCAGATCAATCGAAATAAGAGAAGGTGGCTGTGGAGCCATGGAAAAAGTTAACAAATATTTATTAACGAAATAACAAAGTAACAGCATCAGAAAAAATTAGGAAGTAGGTAAAAGGTAATAATTATAATTTCATTAAAACTACAAATATTGTTCAAATTGTAGACCATTATGTGTCCTACAAGTATGACAAACTTTAAAAATTCTTTTTAATGCATTTTCTATTGTAAATGACTGTCTTTGTAACTCTGCAAAAGCGTTTTCGGTGGACATTCTTAGTTGTTCTAAGTTTTCGTATCGCCTTACATAAACCTTGTTTTCTAAATAACCCCACAAAAAGAAATCTAAAACTGAGAGGTCAGGGGATCGTGGTGGCCATCGAACAGGTCCGTGTGTTCCTATCCATCTTTCAGGAAAATGGTCGTTAAGCCAGTTTTGACTTATTCTGGCATTGTGGGCTGGAGCTCCGTCTTGCTGGAAATAAATCCTATTTAGTTGAGCCAAGGGAACATCATCCAAAATTCCTAATGCGTCTTCTAGGATTCGCACGTAACCAATCGAATTCAGATTTCCTTCATATATTTGGTAAACTATTTTTCGGTTGAAAATAAAACAGGAGACATTGAATCCAAATCTGCCCTGACGCTTACTAGGAAAAATAACATGGTTGTTTTCTTGACTCCAAAATCGCGTGTTGTGTCTATTTAAAATCCCTGAACTAGTAAAATGTGCCTCGGCTGACCAAATAATCTTTTTTTCAAAATCGATATCTTCTGCCTTCATATTTATAAACCAATTGCAGAACTCCAATCTGCGCTCTGCATCACCAGGATGCAGATGATGCACAAGTTTGTATTTATAGGGTTTGAATTTGTGCTTTTTCAAAATTTTCTGCACTTTGGTTTTCGGTACACCCGCCTCTTCGTCTATTTTCCTGCAAGATGTTTCAGGAGCTGTCTGAACGAGGGCTAAAACGTTGACCTCAGATTCTTCGTTGTCTTTATTGTAAGTTCGCGATCGAGGCTTGTTAAAAGATCCATATTGGCAAAGATTATTTTTAATTTTTTGAAAAATTCTTTTTTCTGGTTGTCTTCTCTCGGGATATCTAAGATAAAATAAAGCGAACCAATAAAGTCAAAATGCAGGAAGATAAAAAAGAACTAACCTGTTCAGATAAAGCTCTGCCGCCTGATCTGCATCTTCATTAGACAATATAAAACACGCGTTCATATCATATTTCTCAAAATATTCAAATTTTTGATTCTGAGCCATATTAAAAACAATAATTATAATAGACGTCAAGAAAAATTTAAACGCAATAATGCCAAAAATGACAGCAGTAATGGCTGCCTGATCATATTTTTGTTGGCGTTGCCATGGCTACCACAGCCACCTTCTCTTATTTCGATTGATCTGCTATGCCATAAATCCGTTTAAAGAAAAATGCATTTTTTCATGTTATTTATGAAAATAAATATGACTTATGGTATGTTTTTGAAAAGCTCTCGACACGAAGAATAAGATGAAAAAATAATATATAGGGTCTTCCATTTAAAAAATAGTAGGTTATGCCAATATGTCAAAAACTATGACTCTCAGCAAAAATCTGAGTATGCCACTGAATTCTACGTGAAAAAATCTATAAATACCAGTTGAAACATTTTAAATATATTTTACGATAGCTGAGTTACAGGGGGTGTCCGAAAATGACAAATTTTCAAAATCACCCTGTAGCACGGAAACTAAAATGGTTAGGGCAAATCTGTTTGCGGCCTCTTTAGTTTCATCGAAAAGAAGCACGGTGTCGCGAAAACCGCATCTTTCTATCTCTACTCATAAGCTGGAAACCCCGTAAAACCTACGAAAATGGGACACCCTGTACATATACCGGGTGGTCCTTTTAAAGTGCTCCAAAGCGATATTGAGAAAACGGCTGATTAAAAATAAATGAAACTTCTAGGGATGCAATGGGTCGTTGGGGGACATTTTTTGACGGAGTAAGTAATGTTTTAACCCTTTCCACTGTTTAGAAGTGGGGGGTAACTTTTAAATGTTAAATGGAACGGTGCAATTTGTTTTCCAGATTCGTAATCTCAATGTCTTCGGCTGTAGTTGGAGCAGTCACCATGACTTTTTCTTGGACAAAACCCCACAAGAAAAAATCAAGTGGGGTTAAGTCTGGTGATCTTGCAGGCCAATTTACTGGTCTCTCACGTCCAATCTATCTGTTAGGGTAAGTGTCATTCAATACAGTACGTGCTTCTCGACAGTAATGCGGTGGTGCGCCGTCTTGTTCGAACCAAATTGCTTCACGTTGTTGCTCTGGAATATTTGGCATCAATCTTTGCAAGTCATTTCGAAGGAAACGGCAGTATCGCTGTCCATTAAGATTACCATCGAAAAAATGAGGTCCAATAACAACATCGCCAAATATCCCACGCCAAGTATTTATCGACCAAGGGTGTTGATTAGCGACTGTTCGCATCCAGTGTAGATTTTCTTCAGCCCAATAATGCATATTGTGACGATTGACTTGACCATGGTTAGTGAATGTTGCTTCGTCAGAAAATATTATGTTTTCCTACGTAATACTTGATTTTTGTGCAAAATTTGAGGTACAATGGATAAGTAATTTTTTTAACACTTAACTAAGCCGCCATTTTGTTCCGGCATATTGGATTTTTACTAAAATGTTGCCAGGTCAATAGGGTAAGTAGTTTTTTATCTATGCCGGGAACAGGCTGACGGACAAACCGACTGACAGATAGATCGACAGACCGACGGCATTGAGAATATGATTTTGGCATCTAGGGACTCGAAGACCTGTACAAATATACGCCACTTCCCTCTTATAAGGGAAGTAAAAACACTAAAAAGACACACATTTTATATGAACAGTGCTAAGGTACGAAAATTTTATATTTTAATTGCTAATCCAACTTCAGTTATTTTCTGTAGCTAAAATTAGGTTTTCGTAGCTATGTATTTACGTATAGCTAATCCGACTATATCTTATAAGCTAGAAACTATTACTTGGTACAACATGAATTATAAAACATTATCAGTGCACATCAAGAGAGTGTTAAACAATATATCCCTGATTAACAACGCACTTACTCTCATTAATATCAGATACCATGCATCATAGTGAACCAAATATATTTTGTCCTTTAATTCCATATGTTTAGTACGTAGCTCTTGTAATGAGATTTTACGACTAATATCTGTTAGATAAAACAACATGAGCACATAACATGAGCTAAAACACTATAGTAGCATATCAGTTTAATAATCGCTTTATAATATTCTCCCGAATTCCAGTAAATTGTCGGTTAATTTCAAACAGCCATGTTTTAAGTTAAACCGAATGCATTTAACTGTATATTTGTTTCGTGTTCAAGCCTATGCCAGCTCGTACTATTAAGATAATGAATGCAATATTTTCCAAAAAAAAAATATATATATACATATATATATAAATAAATAAATATATATATATATATATATATATATATATACATATACAGTGAAACCTCTCTCAACAACGGACAGTAACCGTGCCACAGAAACTGTCCGTTGTGGGGAGTGAACAAATTAAATAATTTTATTTAAAAAAATATTTTATTTTTAAGTACAAAAATAATATGTTTAGTACAAATTATTAATACAATTGTTACTACGTATACACCAACATCTTTTACATACATATACGCATGCAATAAAAATGTACTACCTAACATAAAATATTATGCTACCTACATATACAGTTTGATACCGTCCTACTTCATAAAAAGTTTCTATTGAAAAAAATTATCGAGTGTTGTTTGTCTTAAACTAGTTAATTTATTTTCAATAATTTGAGATTCCATTTCAGACGCAACTTTTGAGATTTTTCCCCTAAAACAGAATCTCCAGATAACAAGTTTTCAATATCCCTTAACATTTTATATGCTTCCTTAATATTGGAAGAAATAATTTCTTCATCATCACTGTCAGATAAAATCTGACCGTTCTCAATATTTTGAAATTCACTGATGCACTCACGTACACTTATGTTAGAATTTTCCGTGAATAAATTTTCATCAATTTCTGAATATGAAGTTAAGTCGGAAGAGAATACATTGAAGTTTCTACATAATTCCGATAATGGCACATCATCTTCACTATCGTAGTCACCGTTTTACTCGAGAATTTCGTCGAATCCAGCTTTGCGGAAGCAGTTATTGATGGTCTTGGATTAGACTTAGATTTAGAATACTCCATGGATGACAAAAGTCCCGCCAGCACATCTTTCGCCTTTTAAAGAAAACGTTGTATTTGACAAGGCGCGGAAAGAGTCCCGTTTCATCGGCGTTATAAATGTCTCTCGGTGCGTAGTTTTTGATAATAGCACATAATTTTGTCCGCCAATCAGTTACCTGAATCAAGTCTACAGCCGCTGCTTCACCACAGATGGATTTGAAAGAGATATTATGACGTTGACAGAACTTCTCCAACCATCCATTTGATCCTTTAATATCGCTTGTTAAGATCGCTCTTGTTTCTCAAAATATCACTAATTTGAGATCTTCCTACACAGAATTTACTCTAACACTAAGTTTGTTTTTTCCGCGTACTGGATTATTTCAACTTTTTCTTGAAGACTCAAAAACTTTCTTTTGTTTGAAGACATATTGATCGCACCAGAGTAACATCAAAACTAAGATATTCTATTGATGAAGACTACATTTTATAAAAATAAGGTGATCTATTTATTATGCAATTCATCGCAATTTACCTACAAGTCAGACAGCATAAGCCAGCCTATTGTTAACCAGAAGATAATGGAAACGCAACCGTAGTTATGAATACCCAAAACTACATACAAAAAATGCAGGATATCCTACAAGACAATTGTTATAAGCCTGTTCCAAGAGACCCGACTACACACCTAGAGAAAACAACTAAAAACAAAATAAAAAGTTCATCAATAAACCCCGAAATACAACAAAAAATCATACATACAGCAAAACTGTTCTTTTCGGAACGACAATTTTGCCGACGTTTCGCCAAAATCGCAAACGCAAAACGGGGCAATGGACATATTGAATACACCGTTTATAGAAAACCAACACATACTGACAGATATTTTTAAACATACCATACATCTAAGAGAAAAGCAAACCAGAAAAATATTAACTTAAAACACTAATTAAACTTTATTTTTTCCATTTATGAGGTGTCCTACCTTCTCTCTTCAAAAACCAACAGTAGTCACCCATCATGGCTGGATCCCATCGTCCTTGGACCGAATTTCCATTGTTCTAATATCTTGGTGAAACCTTTCACCCTGCTTGTCACTAACAGCTCCCAAATTTTTAAGAAAAAATGACAGATGGGAATGGAGGAAGCGAATTTCTAATGACATTCTGGCACCAAGCGCTTTATAGGCATCTAAGAGTTCAGTAACTAATTGTTCATACTTTTCATCCATATTGTTGCCTAAAAATCCTCTTACTACAATAACAAATGACTTCCATGCTCTGAGTTCCTGCCTGGCAAGCTTTTCCGTAAAATTGACATCGTCCAGCAATTTTTTGATTTGTGGCCCAATAAAAATGCCTTCTTTTAATTTGGCATCACTTAACTGGGGAAAGACTTGTCTTAGATATTTAAATCCATCACCATCTTTATTCAAAGCCTTCACAAAGTTTTTCATCAGCCCAAGTTTAATGTGAAGCGGAGGCAAAAGGACATTTTTGGGATCAACAAGAGGTATAAATTTAACATTTTGAGATCCCGGTTGAAATTCGCTTCTTTCTGGCAAATTTTTTATTACATAATGCTGATTTATTGCATATTTTGTAAATTCCCCCACTAAAATCGCTATAACTTTTAAGTCCCCACATATCTGCCATTTATACCTATTGTAGTTTATTTTATCCAAAATCGTGCGCATATTTTCATAATTTTCTTTCATTGCAACTGAATGGCCAACTGGTATAGATCGTTTTAAATTTCCATTATGGAATAACACAGCTTTTAAGCTATATTTAGATGAGTCTATGAATAAGCGCCACTCACGGGGAGAATGTTCAATATCAAGTTCCTCCATTAAACTGTCTATATCAGTACACGCGCACAACGAATTTTCCATACTGTAGAATTCAGAAAACATAGCATTTCTTTTTCTGAAATTCGTAATCTTTGTTTCTTTGGCCAATAGGTTCCATTCCTTAAGACGGGAACCCAGAAGTTCTGACTGTTGCTTGGATAACCCCAAATCACCTACTAAATCATTTAATTCACTTTGAACAATCAAATGTGGCGCGCCGGAACTGGGACCTGTGGTAAAAGTGGGATCGGTGCAGTGTTCTTCTGAGCTGCCTGCTGATGCTTTATCTCCATTATCTCCCAAATCAATAGATCGTATGGCAGATTGCAAATTTGGATATTCTATATTGTGCTTTCCCTTTTTGGAATAACCTTTAGTCTTTGTCAGGCAAAAATAACAATCGTCAGAATAATTGGTGGGTTCTTGCCATACCATTGAAACTGCAAAAGGCATACTTTTTCTCTTTCCCTTCATCCACTGCATCAATGATACACTACAACTAACGCAGTACACATGGGGAGCCCACCGCTTATCTTGATCCCCAATTAACACACCAAAATATTTAAAGTAGGCTTTTTTTACATTTTAGGAAAATGGCCTGGCTTGTGATTTCACCAGAAATTCTCCACAAATATAACAAAATTTGTCAGGAGAAATTTTGCAACTTCGGCGCGTTTGACTCGACATTCTCGTCTTCACATACACTCGCTTATCGATACACAGAGAACCACTCAATTCTAAACTCAACAGAAGAGTGATGTTTAACGTTTATTTTATATCTAATGTTTTAAACAACCCGGTCTAGGTAATTTTTCCGTTGCAAAATGGACACATTTTAGCCGCCCCACAATAAAATTGTTTACCTGCCAATATAAAAGGTTCTAATTAGGCTATTAAAAAATGGTACGTATTAGTGCTTTCCGAATATTTTTTTTATTATTGAGAGCAACCAGGAATCGATTTCAGAGCGCGACGATGACCAACAGACGCCTACAAGAAGTATATGGGACTGTCATAAGTCACTGCACCGCCCGTCGGATATTGAAAAAAGTAGGGTTGAAAGCAAGAATTCCAGCGATAGGGTCCAAAATTGCTTCAGAAACATCAAAGGACTCACATGAATTTCGCTAATGAGCAGGTACAGTGGGATGAGAAGCAGTGGTCCAAGGTTTAATATTCTGACGAGTCAGGCTTTTATTTGAAATCATCTGATGGAAGACAGAAAGTTTGAAGACTGCCTGGGGAAAGATACGAATAAGAAATGTTTATAGAAAAAGAAAAGTTTGTGGGTGGTTCAGCGATGATATGGAGAGGGATTTCTATAGATCATCGTACGGAAGTTTGTGTGCTACCAAGAAATTCTTTAAATGCTCAGGGATATATCGACGTACTAAACCAGTTTATTCTATTTGCCCACCTTATAGGCCAAGACTTTATTTTTATGCATGACAATGCGCGACCCCACGTTGCACGCATTGTAAATAAGTATTTGGATAATAATTGTATAGAACATTTACCATGACCTGCGAGAAGTCCTGACTTAAACCCAATAGAACATTTATGGGACCAACCGGTGCAATGCTTAAGAAAATGACCTCGTGTCCACAAAATTTAGATGAACTTGACATGGCGCTTGCAGAAGAGTGGAACAATATTCCACAAGAGGCTATGCACGATAAAAAGAAGTATGCCAAGGCGTGTAGAATCAGTAATTACAGCTTAAGGCGGAAATACCAGATATTAGTTATTTATTTTTTAGTCCTAAGCTGGCATTTGTTATTAATCTTTATTTATTTATTCTTAAATAAAGCGTTAAATATTTGTAAAAAAAACATTGTGTCATTTAAGAGACCTAGATTTTACTGAACCCAGTATCTGACCTCTGTTTGACATTTGACAAGCTAACAAAACGTAGATGGCCTTCTGACAGTTTTAATTTCCAAGGCTGCTAGATCTTTTTGAAGCCTTGTGAGTCTGTATGCCTAATATGGTAAAACTACAATGTTTTACGTTAAACATTGTATCTCTTTTAAAAATAGAGATAAAAGAACGAATCAAAAGCCAAAATAATCCTAAAAGATAGATCGAAATTATAAACTACGATTTACTACCTTTTTGAAGTTACGTTGTTCTACAGGGCGTGTCAAAAATTTGTGTTTCATATTACACCCTGTATATACAAACAATGAAACAAGTTGACAAAAACATAAATGCAAAATTATTGTCTATGAAAATTCCTTTCGACTGATGTAAAGCGCCGCAAAATGCGATAAGGCGTTCAAAATAAACCTAAATATTTAGCTCGTCAGTTTTTTTGCATGTCAGTGTATTTGACGGAGATGACAATTTCCCATAGAAGGCAATGTGTTATACAGAGATGGAGCTACAGCATTCTATCTTATCATAAGGAAAATTTAATAGTATTGAAGAGTGTGATACATATTTGGTGGTAGTAAGTTAAAATCTCCTAAAAAATAAAATAAAAAATTCAGGTACGTATTTAAAAAAAAATAAATTGATGAGGGGGTTCTGAAAACGAAATATCGAATATAAATTCTAAAGCCGCTATCCAGTAGAGGAGAAAAAATTGCTATAAGAAAGTAAATTTTGTTTTCATCTATCTCAACAAATAACATCAGAAACAAATACCGAATAGGCGATTTTCAGTGGTTGGAATTTTTGGAGGAGTTTTTAGAGGCAATTGTTTAAGCTCCAACTCATGCAACTTTGCTTAATTTAAAGTTTATTTATCTCTTACGGTTTCTGAAATCCTAATGATGAGCATTGCATTTGTTCCACCCTGTATAATGGTAAAAATCATAGTAGTTTTTTCTAAAAGTCTTATATAAAGGATAATAAGCTAACTATAATTTTATTGGTATAAGAATTAATCTAACAATCTGGCCCTCTGATATGTGATACAAATCTATTTTAAATATTAGAATCTATTGACAAATTTGAGTAAAAATAACTTACGTTTATTATAATTTCACTGAAGCCAAACTTTTTACCTATTAAATATACTTTCCAATAAATTTAAAAACTAAATCAAATTCTATAGTGCTAAGAATGTATGACTAATCTGTAATAGGAATGTGGAAGAAAAAGGCAAAACATTTCAACATATTTTAAATTCACAAGAAAACAATGATGATTAAAATAAAAAATGCCTGACAGCATTCATTATATGCATACCTTTATACCCATTAATTAAGAAATTTAATTAGTTACGATCGCAGGTATGTTTATAAAATGTAAATGCTCGTTTTCGCGCCGAAATTGATGTTCTGAGGAAAATTAAAAATATTTTTAATTCGTATTATTTATTTTTAAAACCAAGTCCCGTATGTTAATTTTTAAAACCCGGATTTGCACAAAAAGTTAGCGTTGCCCTTTATTCGAATATAAATGGTCTGTTTTTAATCCTAACATTGAATTAAGTGAAATATTATCATTTTCAGCTTATTAAAAAGTTTTAATTGGTGTATCACAAAAGCCGTTTTGAGATTTAAATAACCTGAGCATGTGCAAATAAAATAACACAATAAAAAGGAAAAAAATCGGAACGTTTCCTTTACCCGGAACTTCCTTCGTTATGAATCTGTTCTTTTATTATTTTTAAAGTTGATAGTCACACAGTTCAAGTAAACAAAATTATTCTCCAAAAATAAACTCATTAATGACTCCTTGTAATAATAAAATAGATTATTTTAATGACGAAAATAACTATACAATTAATTATTGTATAGTTTAATTATAGTATTAAACCAACAAATGGGAAAGCAGTCAGTCACAAAAAATGGTTTTGTGAAAGATGTTTAAATCACTTTAAAACTGAAGAAAATCTTCAAAAACATTTAATTTGTTGTAAAACTATGAATAAAACCAAAATAACTTTACCATCTGAAGATAACAATATTTTAAAATTTACAAATTTTAAATTTAAACAAAGAGTTCCTTTTGCTATTTATGCCGATCTAGAAAGTATTTTAGAGAAAATAAATCGTAACACAATTAATTCAAAGTCTACTACTACTACTACAAGAACATAGAGCTTTCAGCATTACATATTATTTTAAATGTTCGTATAATAATTCTTTATCATATTTTAAAATATTTACGGGAAAAAATTGCATTGAATGGTTCGTAAAATAACTTGAGAATATTGCATACCAAGTTTACAAAATTTTTAAAAATACAATTCCAATAAAACCTTTAAACAAAGAAGAATTAGATAAATTTTATTCTGTATAAATGAAAAAAAAGTTAGAGATCATTGTCATTTTACTGGTCAGTTTCGTGGTGCTACTCATTCATCTTGTAATCATCTTGACCTTTTGTTATCTGCGAAACTGACCCCATGATACCTGGATTATTCCACAATCTCTCTCCGGCTACGATAGTCATACCCATTAATAAAGAAAGATATATTTCTTTTACAAAATAAATTTTAGATTTTTGAATTCTTATAGATTTATGTATTCCAGTATCAACAATTTATCCTCTTATTTACCTAATGATAAAAAAAATATATTCTTAAAAGTTTTTATACTTCATATAACGAATTTGAATTACTATCACGTAAAGTAGTTTTTTTCCATATGGATATTTAGATTGTTGGGAAAAATTAAAAGACACAACATTACGGAAAAGAATCTTTTTATAGTTCCATTAGTCGTAAAAATATTTCACAAGATGAATATTGTTTTGCTCAAACCGTTTTTGGAATACTTTTGATATCAAAAATGTACAAGAATATGCAGAATTATACCTTAAAACTGACGTTTTACTTTTGGCTGATATTTTTGAAAACTTTAGAGATATGTGTCTAACAACACACCAACTAGATGCATTGTGGACCTATACAGTTCCAGGTTTAACTTATCAAATTGTTTTGTCACAAGGTATCGAATTAGAACTACTAATAACTGACAATGACATGCTTTTATTTATCGAAAGAGGTATTCGAGGAGGTATATCTCAATGTTCGAATATATATGGTAAAGCTAATAATAAATATATGGAAACATCTTACGATTCAAAATTAACTCAATCTTATTTAAAGTATTTTGATGTTAATAATTCATATGGTGCAGCAATGAGTTTACCATTACCTCAAAAGAATTTTAAATGGAGTAATCCAAATAATTTTTTACACCTAATATTATTTTAAATATTGCTGACGATAGCGCCATTGGATATATATTTGAAGTTGATATAGAATATCCAAAAGAAGTTTTTCAATTACATAAAGATTTACCACTTTGTCCGGAACATTTATGTCCACCAAAATCAAAACTTCCAAAATTGCTAACTACATTTTTTATTAAAAAAAAATTATGTATTTCATTATCGAAATTTAAAACAAGCTTTACAATTAGTGTCAGTGACCGAATTCAGTTCTGCTTTTTCTTCTTTTTTTGGGCACCATTTTGTTCCACCATAATAGATTCGTAAAGTAAGAACCATAGAAGAATATGCCCTGACGGTCATACTAAACAAAGCTCGCTATTGCGAGCTCTCTCCAATCTTCCCAACGCAGCGTCAAAGACGTGCACTGCTGATTTATATTTATTTCATGGTTCAAATGATAGCCCCCAGGTACGCCGTGACTGGGCTATACACGCGTCCCACAGTATTGCAAAAGAATTATGGGTGCATACCCATAAGGATATATTAATCATTAGTTCGTTTCGTGTCTTGCCTGGAATTTGTGAATTATTGTGAATATTGGGATTAAAATTATAGTTGATAAATTGTTGTAATCCAACTTGATATTTTTTTATTAAATATTATATTAATTACAATTTATTCAAACGTAGATATTTTACTAGATGTTGTTCAGACATAATTTCCACCCCAGACGCCTATTGTTATTTTAACCATAATAAAATCAATATATAATTCACAGTGGCGGCTCGCGGGTGAAAAAGTAAGTGAAGTGCAAATGAAGCAAGAAAATAATTTTTTTTCCAGAATTTTTTTATATGTGGAAGGGGTAGAATATTTTTTTACGACTTATCTAAATTTTGCATACTAAGACATTCCTTTTCAATTGAAATATTGCCTAGAGAAGTAAGTGTTTTTTTGAGATATTGTATTTCTTAAATAAGTTTTTACACGTTTGAGACAAGAAAAACTTCTTTCCACTGAAACACTTGTCGACGGTATTGTCAAAATGAGGGAAAACACTTTATATGCTTTGGTTAAAATATCTTTATTTTCATTAATCTTTTTCACTTGCTCTTGCATCGGTATATTCCAATTACTGTCATTGGCAAAACTAAGACCAAGCTCATTTTTAAGTCGTTGACTTTTTGAAAATATTTCCCCATATAACTGTAACAAATTTTCAAACGGGCCAGTCGGAAAATTTAAACTATATTCGAAAAATTTAGCAGAATCTGCCAGACATGAAAATGTAAGTTTTTTAGAGTCTTGAAAGCTTAGTGTCATTTCCATTAAAATATGGTCCAATATTTCATAAAAAAAGGTTCTATACTTAGCCCTAATTTCTTCAGGTGAAAGCTTAGCAAGCTCACGTTTGTAATGAATTATTTCTGTAATAGAATTTGCTTTATCAAACATGGTATTAAAAAAACATTCATTTCTTTTTTTTCAGAGCGCCTCACGACAACGTTTTATATTGGATACGCAAAAATGAATGTCAAACGATTTTTTTTGAAGAACTCAACTTGAACAATCACATTTACTAACTTCGAATTTGAAGACCAACGAGTTTCTGTAATTGTCGGTATACGCCTCGTAGATGCAGATGTAAGAGCATACGTTCGTTTGGCTGAGTGATGAAAAAATGAGGGAATACCACTAAGGCTTGCAAAAAAATTCGACATTTAGAAATATTTTTAAACTTTGCTGTATTAGGACAAATATAGCCTGCGGCGCTTTTTCTTTTTTTTTTTCAAGGCCATTTAGACGGCCAGACATCACACTTGCGCCATCGTAACATTGCCCTATTAATTTATGTTTATAATCAAATTAATCCAAAATTTGATCCAATAGAGAATATAAATTCTCCGACGTTCTATCGGAGATGACATTATAAAATCCTAAGAATCTCTAAACTACTGAACCTTCTGAATTAGCGTATCTTAAAATTATGGAGCACTGGGAGGTTTGCGTAATATCAGTGGTGTTGATTATTTCATTTTTTACATGATCATTTAAATAATCAGAAATGCATTCAATTAAATTCAATTAATAATTAATTATTTCGTTTTGAATAGTTTTCGAGTCACCAGTAAAAACATTTTTAATTTTTTTGTGATGATCTTTTAGTTCTTGGGAACTTCTCGATATTAATAAACGTAAAAATTCCCCCTATTTATTGACGCGCTGCTTTCATCATGGCCGCGAAAGACTAATTCTTGTTTTGCAAGGTACAAAACTGCGTCAATTACCAAGCACATAAATAGTCTATTTAATCGGACGTTTTCGTTAAAATTTATTTTATACAGTTTAGCATTTTCTTTTAAAGTGTCAGCTATAGTGCTTTGATTTTTTACAAATGTTTTTAGCATTAATTCGCATTTCAAATGCTCCGCCGAGTCTTCATGTTTATGTAAAGACCTTCATATATTTAACATACCTGCAAATCCTTCCTTATTCCACACTGAATATTTATTGGAAACTAGTAAACAAGGACAGCAAAACAATTTTTATAATATTTGACTACTATATAACCATTTGTACGCCGAAAACCAGGATGACGATTAAAACTTTGATCTTGTTCCTTCCATCGATTAAATGGAGTTTCCAACAAAATGCTAACCACATCCGTGATCGGATTAATCAATAATGTAAATTAATAAACCCGACACCAAATAAAGTTGTAACACCATAAATAAATATAACACAAAACAGTCAAGTAAACTGCAAAGGAACTAACCGGTTGCAGCGAAATCCGCGAAAATAAAAGTAAACAACCACCCCAAACTGAACGACACGTGGGAGTAGTGTACAGGGTGGCCCACATAAGATGACCCACTACCTTATCTCATAATCTGTACGAGATAGGGAAAAAAGTTTTATACAAAAGTTTCTTGGGTTTATCTAAATTTTTTAAATATTGTATTTTTATATATACAGGGTGTGTCATTTTGCGTTGACAGATGTCAACTTTGTTATTTTAAATGGAAGACCCTATATATTATTATGAATTTGAATAGCTCTCTTAGAGACGATTTCAACGATGTATTATAAGATGGGTCTACGAGGCACCGTTTCGGAGATATTTACGACCATCTTCAATTTTTGACATACTTTCAACTTGTTGTATCTCTGGTATTTATCAACTTTTTTGTTTCATTTTTCTGCAGGAAAAAACATAATTTTATGCTTTATTGGACGTATAGGTAAAAATATTGAAATTGAAAAAAAATGTTACAGTGTTGTCACGTTTTGCGTACCATCAGTTTTCTCAAAATTTTTAAATGCAACCCCCTATATTTTATAACGGATTTAAATAGAGCATCGAAAGACGATTTCAACGATATATTATAACATAGGTTTACAAGTCACGGTTCCCGAGTTTTGGGGATTTTCTTCAGGAATCAATTTTAATATTAAACAATTTTTACTAAACATAAAATAAACTATTAAACATGACATAACAAGAACAAAGACAAAAAAATAAACATTACTTAAATTAAATTTTCTATATAACCACCTTCCTGTGCTATACATGTTGTATAAATAATGTCTAATTTTTTTATTGCCCTACGAACTGCTCCACTCTCATTGATCAAATGGATCTCTTCCATTATTCTCCCCCTTAAATCGTCTACGTTATTAACATTATTCTTATACACTTTGTCTTTAATATTTCCCCATAAAAAAAAATCTAGTGGAGTTAAATCGGGACTCCGAGCTGGCCAGGGTATTGACCCAAATCTGCCAATCCACATTGGAAATCTTTCGTTTAACCATTCAATTACAGGTCTTACGGTATGCCTTGAAAGTACAAGCATTCTTTTCATCCGGTAATTCATTAATAAGAGGTTGTATTTCATTTTGCAAAAACTTGCTTCGTCAGTGAAAAGAATTTTGTCAAAAAAACCGGTTGAATCAAAGTGGCGGTCCATTATATCCATGCAAAAAGTAGCTCTGTTGTCAAAATCAGCTATGGATAGCTTTGATTTTATGGAGTGAATTTGAAAGGATGGTAATCGTTGATATTAAGTGTTCTCTGAATACTTGCTCGGCTAATATGCGGTATGTCCCGTGCGGCATCCCTTTGGGAATTTTCATTGCTTTCCTCAAAATATAAAAGAACATCAAGTTGATTTTCTTCTGTAAGAACTGTCCTAGGCCGGTTTCTTTTATTGTTTATCACAACGCCATTTTCCAGATCTCGTGTAATTCTTACGAAGATTTTCTTACTTGGAATTCTGCTATTTGGATACAGTCTTCTATACTCCCTTAACGCTAGTGCGGGACTCTTATTGTTTCTAATGAAGCACTCATATAAATTTAAACGTTGTTGAATAGTGTAGTTCGACATAATTATTTCTTAAATTTACTAATTTAATCAAGAAATGCAACCAAGCTGTCAAATTTCATGCAAATAATATTTCGTTTGTTTCCATGGTTTTGAAGCACAGCCTACTTAAAATTGTTGATAGGGTTGTGGAAAGGTTGGTAAATAATTGTGAGAGAAAAAACACGAAGCCAATACTTAGCTTGATGACGTTTATTGCTCGACTGACTTTCAGACGCTCTATATAAAAACGAAACAACAAAAATGATTAGTAAGCAAAGACATTTTGCGGCACCATTATCGACACAGCCGCCTTGGCCGTCTGTTTCGGTAATCGCTAATCATAACATTGATAAGGCTTATTTAGTATATGGGAAGGAAACATAAAGAACTATTTTTAAATAGATTCACACTATTTTAACAAAAATACACATTATGTATTTAACTGATTTTTAGAGAGTTTTACGTTTGATCTGGAAAACGGCGTGGTAATAATTATTCAAAGCAATTAGAAAATCTAATTTAGATATTCTTTAGCATATAATATTAATTTTGTTGTCTTCGTTCATGTCATGTCACGTTTAATAGTTTATATTATGTTTTAGTAAAAATTGTTTAATATTAAAATTGATTCCTGAAGAAAATCCCCAAAACTCGGGAACCGTGACTTGTAAACCTATGTTATAATATATCGTTGAAATCGTCTTTCGATGCTCTATTTAAATCCGTTATAAAATATAGGGGGTTGCATTTAAAAATCTTGAGAAAACTGATGGTACGCAAAACGTGACAACACTGTAACATTTTTTTTTCAATTTCAATATTTTTACCTACACGTCCAATAAAGCATAAAATTATGTTTTTTCCTGCACAAAAATGAAACAAAAAAGTTGATAAATACCAGAGATACAACAAGTTGAAAGTATGTCAAAAATTGAAGATGATCGTAAATATCTCCGAAACGGTGCCTCGTAGACCCATCTTATAATACATCGTTGAAATCGTCTCTAAGAGAGCTATTCAAATCCATAATAATATACAGGGTATTCCATTTAAAATAACAAAGTTGACATCTGTCAACGCAAAATGGCACACCCTATATATATAAAAATATAATATTTAAAAAATCTAGATAAACCTAAGAAACTTTTGTATAAAACTTTTTTCCCTATCTCGTACAGATTCTGAGATAAGGTAGTGGGTCATCTTATGTGGGCCACCCTGTACTGTGTTAGCAATTCACCGACAGCGTTGTATGGCGCTAGTTAACATTAATCTTCTATGCGGTCGACGTCATCGCGAACGTGTTGTCATGGTAACGTAGTAGGAAAATCGTAAACTAAACATAGCTTCTCCAGCAAAGTAGAAGCGGTTTGCGCCACTGTTATAGTTGTTATAATAAAGTTCGATTGAAAGTTTTAAAAAGACATGCCGCCAACGGTCAAGTAAAATATTTATTCGAGATGTACAGTTTATTTTTTGCCAATTAGGTAAATAAATGAATGTAAAAACTTAAATTTTAAGAGATATATAATAAATACAGTTAGATGTTTGCTTGTTTATTTTTCCTGGTGAAGTAGCACTTCACCTACTTCACCTGAATAGCCGCCACTGATAATTCATATAAAATTAAAACCTTTGCACGTCATCAGTGACACCATGTCTATTCTAACGAAGTTTTCTGGTGCCGGTATTGTGACGTGCTCGCAGTAAATGTCAAATTGAGGTTGGAATTTAAATTATCAACTTTAAAAAATTGCAGTAATTCAACCGTTAAAGTTATAAACTCGAAATTTGGTCACAGTCTATCTAAAAATACCTTATTTCGTAAAAAAATACCCTACGGGCTTAGATATATTAGTTTCCTTGTAATACAGGATGTTAAAAAATGTACCTTTTCTTGGGAACTTTAGTGCAAACTTCACTTCGTTAGTGCACCCCCTGTATATAATCTAGGACCCTTCCTAAATAGTTCATTTAGTGATTTTTTTTAAGCACTTTCCGGTGCCGTAATTTTTTTTTTAAAGAAAGAGTGACTGAAAAATTAATTTTTTACTACTTTTTCGAAAAAGGTCAATTTTTCTTAAGAATTTTCTCGCCATTTTTCGGACAGAGACGCATTTAGGTTTTTGTCCTTTTGGATATTTCCTACGAAAAAGGTCTCCTGGAAATATAAATTTCGATAGGACTCGCCCACTTTGAGATATAAGCGCCTCAAAACACCCTTTTTTCGAACGAAAAAAATTCCTAAAATCGTCAAACGAAATCGAAACTCAACCAAAGACAATAAGGCTTTGTAAGTCCGTAAGAATCGTCGTGCCAGAAAGTTTCATCAGAAAAAATTAAAATTGCTACATCGAAGTTGACCTTTTTTATCAACTTTGCGCTACCATATCTTCGGTATCAAACGTGTTGCAGAAAAATGTTTGAAACAGATCTCGAGACCCACGTCTCCCCTAAAAATACATATCAAAGTCAATGTCCTATCTCTAATAGTTCCTAAGATTTGTAATTGTTGATTGTAAACATGGTTTGTGAGTGTGTGTATTGTAATCCCTAAAATATTCGATTTTCTTGCCGCAATTTTGATTGTGAATTTATAATGGTTCGTGGGCATAGGAGTGCGGAAGCGTGTGAGCAATTGCAAAAGTTTGAAACGTTCTTAAAAGTTAATATCCTTTCTGAAATCCGATCAGCTCGACCATGAAACAAGTCATTGCAGAGCAGAATACGGTTATTGAACAACAAGCAGCACTAATTAAGCAATTATCTGATAAAAATCAGTCACAAAATTGTGAAGACATTAGTAACATTCAGCAGAATCGTCGCCGTTTGCGTAGCACAAGAATTTCAGATGGAAAAAACGCTAATCCGAATAAAGAGAGTTATACCACTGACAACGAAACAACCGTAAACAATATCGTTCCGCCAGTCAACAATGTGAACAGTTTGGCGTCACGCAGTGGTCTCAACCAAAGAGGTCAAGACGGGCGTCAAATGTGGTTAAGGGATCTAAACAGATTTCAGGTGAGCAGCTTGGAACTGCCCTTCAGGCCGCTATAATTCCAACGCCGCCGTTTGTAAGTCCGTAAGAATCGTCGAATATGTATCCAGGCTTTTCCATCGAGGTCTTTTAAGGTGGAAAAACTTAATTCCAAAGTTTATGAAATACATAAATCTCTCCTAACCCCGGAGTTTTGCGAGAAAAAATTAAAATTGCTACATCGAAGTTGACCTTTGTTTTATCTGAAACATGGTTGACTCGATTATTTGAGTAGTGAGTTGTTTGATGAAAGTTTTATTGTGTATAGATGTGATAGAAACTTAATTAGTTCTGGAAAAAAATTCTTCGAATCAATGTGTTAAAATATTTTGTAAAAATAAGAGCGTGATAGCTGTATATATACCACCATCCTGTGAGAATTCAATGATAATAACTATTTACTAAAGGCGATTTTAATATTCCTCAATTTTTTCAATCAAATTCTAATATTAGATTAGTTAATCAAATGTAAAATTTTATGTCATTTCTTAATTTAACTCAACAAAATACGATAAAAACACAGTACTTTACAATTCCAACCTCTGTAAAGTCGAAAGGTATAATTCTCCACTAGTAAGCGAGGATCACCCAACTTTACTTATTAAAATTAGTTGTAAACGTGAAATTGTGACTGTGCAATTAATACTACATCCTTAAATATGATGTGAATGTTTATGTGGATAAATTTTATGATTTAATAAAGTCATTAATGGATCAAGCTGTTCCAAAAATCAAATATTCAAATAGGTACCCAAAGTGTATAACAGAGAAATTATCTCAGATCTGCCCATTATCTTAAATTGTATAAAAATTATCATAAGTTAAAATATAAACAAAAATATGAATGTATAAGGGATAGTGTAGCCATAAAAATAAAATCTGCTTACTCTGTTTATTTAAAGGAATGTGAAAATGACATTGGAATAAATCCTAAAAGTTTTTGGAAATATGTTAATTATAAAAAAGGCAACTCCCTGGTTTAATGAACTTAAACGAATGGCTAAGGGGTGATAGCGGATGGCTTTGCAGAGTTTTTTTCTCTCCAAGTTCTGACAGCTTTTCATTGTTTGTATGGAAAAAATTTTATCAATAGTTTGCTCTCACTTAACTCATTTGACGACAACGAAATAATAAATACTGCTAAAAAAAATAAATCCAATGGGCCCTGATGGAATCCCAGGGTATATTTTTAGAGCATGTAGGGGGGAACTCATAACCCCACTGAAAACAATTTTTAATTTGAGTTTAAATACGGGTACTTTTCCAACTATATGGAAAAAATCTAAAATTTGTCCAATTTTCAAGTCAGGCAATAAAAGTAATATCGAAAACTATAGAGCGATTTCCATCTTAAGTTTTCCGGCCAAACTATTTGAATCATTGATATACAATAATTTATTTAATCATGTAAAATTAGTTCTGTCTAGTCAACAGCACGGATTTTTTCCGTTACGCTCTACAATCTCTAACCTAAGTCAATATTTAACCAATTCTATGGATAATAAACAACAGGTTGATGCTGTCTAACGGATCTAAGCAAGGCATTTGATCGTTTAAGCCATTCCAAGCTAATTATAAAGCTTAGATTGTATGGTTTGTCAGATAACCTAATTAATTTATTTTCTACGTATTTAAAGGATCGTGAAATGTACGTAAATATTAATAATTTTAATTCCCATGTATTTGGTAATAATTCAGGTGTTCCACAGGGAAGCAACTTTTCTATTTTCAATTTATTTTAATGATGTGGTAGAATGTGTTAAGAATTCGGATATTGTTCCGAATTGTATCCTCATTTTCTGACTGCTCCTTGCTACAAAAGGACCTTGACGCAGTGTCTTATTGGTGTAAATTGAATGATCTAAACTTTAATGTTTCAAAATGTAAAGTAGTGTCCTACTTTAAAGTTCGTTTACCATTACTTTATGAATATAAAATCGACTCATATAGTGTTAGCCGTGTTACCGAAATTAAAGATTTGGGATATGGTTTGACGAGAAATTGTCTTTTTCTACGCATATAGATAATATAGTTAGCAGCGCCGCTAAAGTGCTAGGATTTATATGCAGAAACACAAAGATATTTGAATCGTGTCGGCCATTATATATATTGTATTTTGCGTTAGTAAGGAGCAAACTTGAGTATGCTTCCGTAATTTGGAAATAACTTATGAATATAAATTGGAGAGTATTCAAAGTAGGTACCTTAAATGCAAGTATTTTAGAGAAACAGGTCAATATTTGTGGCATCAAAGAGAATTTTTATTGAATTATTATAGTGTAACCAACTTAAAAAATCGCAGATATATATTTGATCAGATTACGAGTCCCTAGGTCCGCAAAATATTAGACCGAAATGTGTGTTTTATTGTGATAAACCTAGAACTAACGTTTTTTGATGCAGTCACCAATTTATAACATGTGCAACATATTTAATACATATTGTTCACAATTAGATATATTTTGTACTCTTAAATTCAAATTTAAAAGAAAATTGGCTCAACTATTTGGAGACAGATTTGATTAATTTAGCTTTAAAACTAGATTATGTTATTTTATTTTAGGGTAGTGTAGTATTACATGTTCTATGAACATAATGCTATGATTGTTCTGTAAATGTTTATCGTTGAACAATAAATTATTCTTATTCTTATTCTTATTCTAAGATATGCCCGCCGGAACGTCGAAAAACACAGTTTTCTGAAATGACAGGCCCTACACCAAGTTTTCGCCCCTGAGTGTGATAGCCATAGTAACAAGCCTCTCCCTGTATGGGGGGCTAAAGTAATTGAGCTTGACGTATGTGACTTAAGTCTTGCAAATTCAAGCGAAAGCCCAAATGTGCAGCAGCAAGATATTGCTGTAAGTAAATTTAGAAAACAATAGAATCAAGTTTGTTGTAATAAAATATATTTTCATTTTAAATACAATCATTTACTTATTTCAGTGCCTCGAAGAAAAATATTTAAACAGAGATTCGGAGGAGGAAGCAGAATTATTGTCAGAACCCCAAGCAATTTGCTAGTCATAACAACAATTTAAAAACCAAAGAATGTGTAGCGGTTTAACAGGCCGGTAAATTTGTTTATGATTATATCGGGTGACAATGAATCTACTACTTAGGACGCCCGCGCCATTTGACAAAAGGAGTAGGCCAGGACAAAAACAATCACGGATTACTCTTTATTCAAGCCTCAAAAAAGAAAATGTTGCAACTTTTGAAAAAATGTTCGCAAATCGATTTTGATTAGACCCTGTATCATAACGGGTCAACTGACTGGAACAAAAAGCTTTACTACCCAATTCTACTTTTGTATCCTTTATCCACATATGACAAATTCACCACCCATAGACCGCGGCAAACTTGAAAATTTGACACCCTATTTTCATTTTGTTTGTTAATGCTCATCTTAAGCAAAAATCAATATTACTAGCACTTATTTAATTATACCACCGGTAAAGTTGGCCATGGATTCAAAATAATCTACTGTTCAAAGGAATCATATTTTAATTTATTTAGATTTTAAAAAAGAAACGAATATGATAAGGTGAAAACAAATGAACTTTATTATACCTAGAGATGATTAATATTAACTACTAATAAAATAAATAGGAAAAATAACGTACTTAATCATAATTAAGATTTTCAAAAACACGACTTTCTTGTTCAATACATGTCTCACATTTTTCAACAATTTTTCCCTAATACATTTTCTTTTTGAGTTATATACTAATAGTATCAATAGCACTAATAATTGGATTTCTTAAAATGTCCAAATTTTCAGGTTGAGTTAAATAGACTTTTTCTTTGGTATGACTCCAGAAGAAAAAATCTAGAGGTGTCAAATCAGGCGAACGTGCTGGCTACCTTACATGTCCATTCGCTTCTATCCATTGGTCCCCAAACCTGTCATTTAAATAATTTACACAAATTCGAGCATTATGGGCCGGTGTACCATCTTGTGGTCATGTTAGGAATTTCTGCAAGAGGTAAATTGCCCAAAAAATCGGTAACTGTTGTCTCTAGAAAGTTCAAATAAGTTTGTCCTGTAGGGGGCTGATTAAAAAATATTGGGCCCACAATTCTCATAGCCACACATTAACACCAAAGCGTTCATGGAAAGATCCTTCTCAAAATGTTGATTTTCATTTGTCCAATATCTGACGTTGTTCCTGTTGAACATTTCCAGATTCCTGAAGCGAGACTCATCCGAAAATAATATCGATCTATTAAAATTATTATTAGGGTTAGAATTTTCCATAAACCAATATTCAACTCGCCGAGCAAAGTCATTAACACCCAAGTGCTGGTGGATTTGGTTTTTTGTAGGGCTTGCATTTATATTTCTTCAAAATATTCCTTGCACTTTCTCTGTTAACTCCAACTTCACTTTCAACTTGGCGGGTAGAAATACTTGGATCAGCATTAACACATGCCAGAACGTTTATTTCAGCTCCTTCACTAATAATGAACTTTCCTTCATTTTCATTTTGGGGAACTGTTTTCAAATGTTGTACTAGCCACGGAAAATAGGCATAGAAGGGTTGATTTCTGTCGGGGTATCGCTATGCGTAGTGTTTGAGCCTGCCTTTTATTTTGCAAGCACTCGCCATAAATGAGAAGCATATCTATTTGTTCCGCCCTCGTAAAACTTGCAATTTTTAAGAGATTACAAAGAACTTTTAGTCCACACTAATAGAGACACGAGATAAAGCACGAGAATTTACAAAAAGTGCAACAATCTGCCACAGTGATAAAAGTTACTTGAATTCAATTGTTTGTAAAAACCATAGCAACCTCTGTGATTATTTTAATTCTAGCAACACTTTGTTTATAGGTAGTTATCACACTAGGTTAAGTTATCATTAACTTAATTTTGATAAACAACTGCAGAATTGAAAATTAGGTACCCTATTTTTATAATGTTAATATTTATCTAACTATGTTTATAATGTTATGATTTATCTAACGGGAAAACAGTCAGTTGACCCGTTATGGTACAGGATTTGCCAAAAACACATTTTTTTAAAACCCCGAACATTTTCTTTTTTGACATTTTGTTGGATGAAGGCTTGAATAGTATTTACCGTCATTGATTTTGTCCTGGCCTACTCCGTTTTTCTATAAAATACAATTAAGTGGGAATTATGACACGTTTTTATGTCCATGGGTTTATTTGGAAAACTATACATTTTAGACATAGGTTACGTTATACAAAAGTTGTTTAGAATTGTTAAGAGAATTCAAAACATAAAATATACAGGTTGTTCCATTTAAAATAACGAAGTCGCGGTCATTTCCGGGGAAACCGGAAACGACATTCAATTGTTTTTATGTTACAAATGTTTACAAGATTCAACCCTATCAACACACTAAATTTGGCGCCCTGGGTAGTAGTTTCATTGTTACCCGGTATAAACATTTTAAATATTTTTTATCTTTAAATGAACAATTATATCTTGCATAAGTCGATTAAAATTAAATCACGTTAGACTATCATTCCACATGTATGAAATTGGAATCAATCGCTCTGCTCGGGAGCTATTCGCCAGCTCTATTCGGGGGACATTGAATATGGCCGGATTCTGAACCTCCTTTTACTAGTGGCGCCAGCAATGAACACCAATGTAATTAGTTTCTTTTATGGCGTTAGGTTGGTTTAAGTGCCCTTTGAACTTAGGAAAGGTTGTCGAGAGAGACTGCTGGACGTAACTTCTTCCAACGGGACTATCTAAAACTTGACCTCTAGAAACGTGGAGTGCAAAGCATTAAACATCATACTGCATAAAATATCATGTTCAAGAGGCGATGGAAATTACTTTCTAATATTTTTGTCAAATTAGTATTATCAGTGTAATATTTTAGCACAGAACTAGAATTTTAAGAGAATAATCATTTCCATATCCATATAAACATTTTTTTTCTAAACATAAATTTCCCTGCCAACCCTAAAAACACGAAAATCTTTTATGTAAACCAGCCATAAATTCTTGGAAATTTTCTTGCTTTTCATATTACCCTTTGCGAAAATATTTGCACACTCGTTCCGTTCTTTTCTTTTCACTCAGCTCCATAAAGTATTTGCAAGAGTTTAAAGAACCGCAGAATTTCTTAGTATTCACACGCTACTTTCCTTGCGTAATTACCATTTTAAATTGCAATTTTATTTTATATTTATACAGTCCGTAAAGAATCGCGATAAGATCGTGTAAGAGGTTTAAACTTTTAGTTCAAAAGATGTTCTTATTTCAGTTTGCTTTAAAACACCGTCAAAAAGCTATCGGTAATTGATACCGGCTTTTAAATACACGTTGCAAATGAAGCTTTAAACTGCCTGACCCAATCTTAAAAATAGGAAAATTTCCTTTACCCGGAATTTCTGTCGTTATCTATCTTAATTTTTGATTTTATAAGGAACTGTGAAGTGTGGCCAAATTTAGGTCCATCGTCATTTAGTGACACATATACTGTATTTTTTTTAAATATTAAGAATTTGCCGTATTCCATCGTTTTTCGAAAAATTACCTCTTTTTTTAATTTAAATATGTATAATCGAAAGAAAGAATCTATGCCAATGACTTCAACAATTTTTTAATGTTACATTGACCCCAACTATATCTATTTTCAATTTGACTATAATTAGGGTTCTCAAAATATAAAATATTTACGCTTTCTAAATTCTACCAGTTCATCCAGTTTTTAGTAATATTTTTTTTTACATTTTATTAGGCCGTATTTTTTCGTACAGCTATGATTTAATTATAAACTTTCGATATTGTCTAAGTTTTTATGTTTCGGCTATATACGATTTGATTAATATCTATGACAGCTGTTACATAGAACGATGAAACTCGTATATAAAAATTTTAAGGAGTGCAAAAGTTATCACTTCTTCTGTATAACATAATATATGCTTTACTTGACCTGTTAACTGGAAACCTGCCAAAGTGCCTCCTTCTTTTTGGGCTACCTTGTATAATGGAGAAACATGATTTTGATAAAAAAAAATGAAATAACAGAAGTTTCGCCGTTTTTTGGAATATCACCTCAATTTTATTTTAAATTTGTAACAGAACGCAACAAGTCGTGGTGTAGTGTGGTTAGAATTCTTGTATTTTGATCTTAAATATGTATAGTCGAGAAAGATTAGGTATCTACATCAATGACTTTCATTATTTTTCAATGTTATTTACCCCACCTATTTCTGTTTGACAATTATCGGTTTTGCGTCCTCTAAATATGATTTTTACTCTTTTAAAGCTCTTAAAAACTATCGCTTACACTTTTCGCTATTTCTCAAACTTTTAGGATCCAGAACTCCAAAATAAGTGCGCCTGCCGTTCGCTCTATCGACTAAGAGCACTGCATTAAGCGAGAATATCAACAAAAAAACGCGCTAAAGCGAATCATCACTGCCGATCAATTGACTCCAATACCGCCGTCTTTTAACCTTGAGCGAAAACTCGTAACCTGGTCTCCATATACGATCATAAACATTTCCATGTTGCAAACACCCTCACATCTGTAAGATTTTGTATACTCCAAGAGCCAGTAATTTTCGTTTTCGTAAGCCCAGATAGTGTCCAATTAAATTGGTCAAAAATATACAACCTGATAAATTAGAAAAAAACCTCACCAATCGCCTGGCGGGGGGGCTAAGTTCCCTCTAGCCCCCCCCTAGTTGCGCCACTGCATATTGGATTTTTACCAAAATGTAACCATCTCATTCCCTTATGAAGTCAATTGGATAAATGATTTTGAGGTATGCCGCGTACAGACAAATCAACGCATTTGAGAAAACATGTTTTTTTTTGCATCTAGGGACCTCAAAACGTGAAGATTTTTAAAAACCTGGCAGGGTGATTTTTTTCCCGATTACAATACTTTCCTTTTAAGAGGAATGTAAAAAGGTATGAAAATTACTGTAAATATACTTGGAAATACTAATTGTTGTTAGGCCCTCCTAAATCCCAGATAGTAACGCGCAATGTTGCCAAGTGTATTGAGGAAGCCGGCAGACAAGAGTAGCGACCGCAGACTTTTGCAAAAGATAATTTGCGGCTATCTCCTGATGTATATATTTTCCTTTGGCGGCTATATTAACTTAAATTAACCCCAGGAAAGAGCAACGATTCGTCCCAAAAAAAAAGATTTTAGTTACTCGTTACAAAATAACTATTTTGCTATTTATATTATTTCCGCCAAATTTTGTTGATTATGAAAAATCCGCTTGTCTTATTTGCGATGTGTTTAGTAGGAAGGTTAGCTTCTTTTTGATTACCTGATTCAAAAAGTTGACAATTACTTTTTGACTTGTTACAAAATGTACAGGGTGAGTCATTATATTTGACAACTACCTACATCAGAGTTTATTAACGAAGATAGAGAAAAAGTGTAGTAGGGTTTCTTTTAAACCGCCAGAATTTGTTATGGAAAAAACAAACGACTATCGCATGCCCTAAAAAATATAAAGAAATAAGTTTTTTTTTAAATAAACCTCCCTTTTATGATTTCAAAAATGTCTATTTGACTACTCTGGCGCAACCAGTTTTTCAATAATTTTGGTTTAACTATGCTAAGTTTTGTATTGTATTATAATATTACCTTAGACTTATATGGCCAGTAATGTTGCAGTTAAACTAAAATAGTTAATAAATGTTTTGCGCCAATATATTAAAATTATATATTTTTGTAGAGTAGAGAATGGCCTCTCATAAAAATAAAGAATATACAAGGTATTTCATTAAAAAACACATTTCTTCCTCTACACATTTTCTATTCACACTTTTTCTCTATCTTTTTTAATAAATAACCCTGTAGGTGGGTGTCATAATATAATAACTATTAGAAAAAACAGAAAATGTATAACTTTAATCTAATATGCAACAAAAATGATTAATGTTAATCAGACAGTTCATACCCTATAAAATATTTTCAAATGCTATGCTAGCAGCTGGAACATGACACCCAAAAAAATTTAAGTAAAAAAGCAAAGAAAAAAATATTTTAATGAGACTTACGCATTATAAAAATCATTAACGCAGTAAAAAGGTCTTTCAATGAGGTACGCTTTGTTTTTTTTTTTCGAAAGAGTGAAAACATAGGGATTGTTTTTAAATGTTCTGAAAGATGATCGTAGAGTTTTATAGCGTTGAAAATAATTAACTTTTTTATTAATTGTTTATAAGTGTTGTGGCCTTTCCGGGAATGTGTTTATATGTTTTCTAATCAAACAGACGGTTTCTAAAATAAATAATGCGGGAAGTGTTAATATTTCATGTTTTTTTGAAATAGTATTGGCAGTGTGCTCTATTATTTAGACAAACAAATAGCGAATTGCTCTCTTTTGAAGCCTAAAAATACTAAGAAATTGCTCGGTGGTATAGCAGCTTCAAAAGGGAAGGCCACAGCGGTGATGGGATTCGAATAGAGAGAAATAAGTAAGTCTGGCAGAAGACAAGTTCAGTTTTTTTGAAACTGATCGAATGACAAAGCAGGCGTTAGAAATTTTTTAGTTAAGGTGTCAATATGCTTAGACCATTTTAGGTTGTTATTTATATTCAAACCAGGAATTTAACAGTCTCAACTTATTTAATATTGCTATTAAGTAGCTGAAGTGGTTGTAAAGTCGCCTTATAAAATAAGGCCACCGTTTTATCCACATTGAAGCAAAGCAGACTGGAATCGGTCCAAGCCTTAATCATAACAAGGTCGTTGGAAATATTAGAATGTAAAGACGTTGTGTCAAAATTCTTCCATGTTATGCTTGTGTCCCTAGCAAAGAGAGACATTTTTCCATTAATTTTTAGGTTGGTGATATGATTAATGTATAACAAAAAAATAATAGGTCCCAAGATCGAACCTTGAGGGACTCCACTTCACAATCAATTTACAATCAGAATTAGAATCATCTGCCCTTACAAATTGTTGCCTATGCCCGACATAAGATTTAAAACAATTTAAAGAAATACCATGGATTCCATAAAAATTCAGCTTGCTTATCAAAACTTCATGACTTGCAGGAATAAGTTTGTTTTCTATTAAAGTGTATGCTTACTCTTAAAAACTTTATTTCAAGCTAATCTGTATCAAATTTCAACCCCAAAGATTAACAGCCAAATTCAATATTCCTCTTTTAACCAAAAGATCTCTTCTAATATTTAGGGATTGGAAACGCCACGTCTCGTTCCCGAGTCGAGGGTTACCGCACGATTATTTAGTTTCGGCGAGCATTGATGTCGATTCAAGGGGTCCCATTTAAATGAGTTATCTATTGGGTGAGCTAAAATAGATTTTTGGTAAGAAGTTGGTAAAACTTAATTTACATAATTACATTAATCTCCAATCACATAAAAAATTTCTTTTATACGACTTTCTAGAATGGAGTTTACTAGGGCAGTCTCGCTGAAGGCTCCAACAGTAGTCCGCCATCACGTGGCTATCCCATCGTCCTTGATAACGATCTTTCATAGTTTTAATATCCTGATGGAATCTTTCCCCCTGTTCTTCACTACAATCACCAAAGTTTTCTGGAAAACGATCGATTTATATATATACTCATGTTACAGCCGAGAATATTAAAATTTGAAAGCATAGTTTCCACTAATTCTACGTAATTCTCTGCTTTATGATTGCCAAGAAAATGTTGTACTACTTGAACAAATGAACACCAAGCGTTAGATTCAGTCTCGTTCATTGATGTGGTGAATTGTGGATCTTTAACAAGTTGCCTTATTTGAGGACCATCAAATATACCAGCTTTTAGTTTTTCCGTGCTAATGCCAAGAAATTTACGTGACAAATACCCAAAACAATTTCCATCTCGATTTAAAGCCTTCACAAATTGCTTCATTAGGCCTAGCTTGATATGCAAGGGCGGAAGTAAGATTTTTTCTCTTGAAACCAAAGGTTCGTTGATCACGTTTTGTTTTCCTTGAATCATGACATCTCTTGAAGGCCAATTTTTGTTAACCCAGTGCTCATTTTTAGCTGTGCTATCCCAAAGGCTCAAAAAAACAAGGATATTTTGTATAACCACTCTGCTGTCCAAGGAGGAAGTTAACCATTTTTAAATCGACACAAATTGCCCACTGATGTTCTTCGTATTTAATTTTTCTCAAAACTAATGCAATTGTTTCATATTCTTCCTTCATGGTAGCAGAATGACCAATAGGAATTGAGCCATATTTGTTACTGTTATGTAAGAGAACACACTTTAAACTACGTTTTGAACTGTCAATAAAAAGGCGGCAATCATCTGGAGTGTATTCAGGCAAACCCATTTTTTCCAAGAGCCCTTTCATATTGTTACAGAATACCAAGTCATTTTCCTGAGCGAAAAAAGCCAGCAGATCCTTATCTCTCCTATCTACGATAAAATGTAATATTAGTACCTGGACAAAGTAGATTTCTTTCTTTTAATCTGGATGCAAGTAACTCAGCGGATTCCTTTGAGAGATTGAGGTCTCTTATAAGATCGTTTAATTCTTCTTGATTGAAACACTGCGGAGTTGCTAAATCTGCTTCAAATTCGCTGTCGTTTTCTGATTGAATTCTTTGAACTTCGTCAGACGTTGACGTTTCTGTATCATATTCTGTCAGTTCGGGTAGACTGCTGAATGATGAAACAGGTATTTCTTCCGAATGCGCTACAGGCCTTCTTGCAGAATCTAGATCAGGATATGTCCACTTGTGTCTGTTGTTTCTATCTATGCCTTTAATATTAACGAGACAAAAATAGCAGTCGTCATGATGAACTATTGGTGCACCAACCTTTAGGCACTTCCTCTTTCCAGTTGTCCACTGTCGCTTATGTTCAACATATGTTTTACATATAAAATGTGGGGCCCAAGATTTATCTTGATCTGCTAAATGAACGCCAAAATATGCAAGATAAGCTCTTTTCACAAAGTCAGAAATCGTTTTTCTGCTCTCTTTCAAAGTGTATTCACCACACACATAACAACAAACATCGGGATGATTTACACAGGTACGTCTGCTTGTGGATGCCATTGTTTCAGTTTAGTGTCTTGATACTACAAAACGACCAAAATTTACACAAAATGATAGCACAAGTTTACTTGGGAAAACTCAGTAATATACTAAATCGAGTACAGCCAAGCAGGTATAGAAGGATCGGGTCATAGGCAATTACAGGTATAAAAGTAATTAAGGGCAGTGTATTGAGTAGTTCCTAGTATAGGGACATTGGGTCAGGGACAATTCCAGGTATCCATTCGGTTAATTAGATTCTGGGGAAATTTCTATTTTGACGATTAAGTACATATTTATCTCTTTATTTGTTGTCCTTTATCAAAAAAAAATATCAATTAACCTGTAACCTGTATCTCAAAAACTAGAGCTGATAGAAAAAATCAGGTGGCATTTTTGGAATCAGCACATTAAAAACATCTTAAATCAGATGTTAGATATCCGGCACCAAATTTTTGTTTTCATTTTGTTACCCTGTGTTATTAATAATAGAAAAACGGTTTAGGTATGCTATAAATACGGCATCATAAGAAAATACTTTTGTCGCTATTAAATAAGATTCCCCTAGGGTTTGTTTTGCTTTATTGGTGATATTTATTAATTGCGAACACTATTAGCTTTAAGTTTTTGAATTGCTTGTTCATAGTTTGTTGAAAATAGGTCTTTTTCGAAAAGAAATAAACAAATGGTGTTTTAATCGTCAAATATTCTTTTAAAAAATTAATAATTCCTTCAGCATTTGTAGGCAATGTTGCGTGAATTCTTCAAAATTGTCTCGCCCAGTTTTAATATATTTGTCATCTTTTTTAATAAGTTGGTGTGCTTTATTAATAATAATTTCGTCTAAGATACCCATATTACATTGATTTTCCTTTGCGTTTGTACGCAAAGGAAAATCAATGTAACAAACGCATTTATATTGTCTGTGGTTTTATTGCAATATCGGAAACCATATTTATTTGGTTTCTAGTTCCAGTCCTTTTAGTTTGTGCGACACTGTTTCTGTGTTAAGGGCCCTTGGATTAAATTGGTCGCTTAGGAATTTCGTTAGATCGGTGTTTATGTCACCTGGATAATTTATTAGTGATTCTGATTTGATTGCGTGTAATTGAATTCGGCTCAGCGCGCCAGCGTTTTTGAACCTGGTTAAGGTTAAATAGCCATACTAACGGACGATAGTCAGTGCAAATGTTTTTTCCCCCTCCCTGTATTGTAAGCAACCTATTTTGACACTGCTTTGACAGACGTAAGTGAAAGTTACTCAACAAAGTATTGGTTGCCCTTAACGACAGGATGTAAGTTAACTTACATCCCTAGGGAAATAACAATCTAAAATTATTATAAGTAGCTTTATTGTTTGATTTCATCAACATGTTACAAAAATCCGGTGATATTAATTGAAATGAATATTAATGGTACAATTATTACAATTATTCACAATATTAACAAAATTTGGAAACACGTTTTCTCGTTTCTTCTCAATGTGTATTACATTTTCTGACTCCATAGATCCTTCATTTCTAACCAATGTTTCTGTCACTGTTGAAGCACTGCAAGAGACTTCTGGCTGGGTCTTATTGTATAAAATTGTATTCGCTACTTCCTTTTTATTATTGAGGCTCTCAGCTACGTAACTTTCCGTAAGAGTAGCGGATTTCCATCCACCATGTCGCCTGATAGTTAACACATCAACTCCAGTATTGGCTAATAAAGTTGCCGACGTTCTTCTAAAAGAGTGTCCAGTATACATTTTGAAGTTCTCAAACTTTATAAATTTCGCAATTTTACTTGGAATTGACGAAAACATATTTTTCCCTACAGGCTGATTTAAGCACATTCCATCTTGACATCGCATAAAGAAGCGCGGATTAATAGTCATAGTCATGTGGGATCTTCTATCAATGTACTTTTGAATCATTTTGAAATGACAAACCTGAGTGTCGTCAATTTTTGTCACTGTAAATGTACGTGACATTCCATTTTTTGAGTCAGGAATGGTCACAATTATGACTTCTTGACTTATTTTACAATTGTCCATATTCATTTCACAGAGTTCATTAAAACGGCACGCTCCAGCAACTCCCATTACCATTACGACCTTCATCAATACGTATATATCATCGGGGGCTTCAAGCATGAACTTATTCACATCTTCCCTGTTAAACACATTCGAATTTTTGGGTCTATAACCATAATTTTTTTCTTTTCAAAAATGCTCGAAGTTTTGGATACTTTTATATTTTCCTCTATAAAAAGGGCGGACTTCAACATCGAATACTCACACCATAAGCTTGATGGGGAATTCAATATAGCACTTTTTTCGTGGAAATACGCCAAAAACAAGGTTTCTGAGACTGCAGTAGCCGTCTTGCTTTGGCACCAATTCTTAAAGGATTTATATGCTGCTTCTATGTCTGAAACATCCATTTTGTCCACACAGACTCAAACAATTTGACTTCTTCAAACTTTTCGCTATGAATTGTCAACTTGACGTTGTTGATAAAATAAAAACTGCTTATTTTGCTCTGGCAACGGATCACGGCTGCCTTCATAATTTAATGAGAATGCTATCGAATGTAATGATTATGAAAATATAAAAATATATCCAGCATTTTCTTCTTAACAGAGGGAGGAAAAATGTTATATACTATATGGGATGTAAGTACATTAACCAGTCTCGAACTTTTTTGCCAGCCCTCGCTATCGCTCGCGCGCAAGCTCGTGTTCGACTGGTAAATGTTACTTACATCCCTTATAGTATAAATAACTATTTTTACCATAAAGATAAAGCCTGAAGTATTTACAAGCCCAAACGATTCCTAAAAGTTCTTCTTCAATTGTCGAATATTTTTGTTCTGTTTCGTTTAAGCTGTTGTCGTTATGCTTTCTGTCATTTTACTTCCCTAGCAAAATGGAACTATTGTAATGAAAAATATTACCCTCCGAGATATTTTCAGATCTTTACGTTTTAGGGGCCCTATATGCCAAAAAACATGTTTTCTCAATTCCGTCGGCATGTCTGTCTGTCTGTCTGTTCTTTTCAAAACGACAGCAGTGAACAGATGTACACCCGGAATGGAAACACATCGTATTTTTCCATCCGTGAAGGACTAAGAATCAACACATATATATACCGGGTGACCACGAGAATAGGATACACGCTGCTATTGCGTTAGTGTTCAAGTCACGTATTTGTAGAGTAATTGAAACTACTTCCGGTTTAACCGGAAGTAGTTTCAACTTTTTTATTTTCAATAGAACCCTGTATATGTCTTTACGCCATCTTATTCCACGGCAAACTCCCCACTTGTGACATTTGCATTCGCAATGGCGATGTTATCGATGATTTTTTGAAAAATTAACTTATTTTGCTGTTAAACTAAAAAACAAAAAAAATCAAAACGAACTAACTTAATGGATAAAAGTATGCACTTCCTTGTCAGCATAATAAACAAACAATGTATTCAACTGTTTTCATATTTTTAGCACCATATTTTAATATCCCTCTTATTTTAAACATTTATAGGCATTATTCGGAGCAATCTTAAATAGAACACTGTATGTTTTTTAACCCTACTTATTCTACGTCAAATTATTTACCTAATGACTTATCACACATAACATTTTTATTTAAGATCGTGGCACAATTCACAATTTTCTTAAGTCTACTCTGAGCCAGTGGCGGCTCGTGGGTAAAAAAAACGGGAAGTGTTAGTTAGAGAAAAGTAGGACAGACAAGGTCTAAAATGAGCACCACATGCAAAACATTTTTTGCAAATATTCACTGCTACACAGCCACTTAAATTCAGAAAACCATGAATTTTTCGAAATGAATATTGTAGGATTGACCAGAATTTTTAATGTCTTTTTTAGCACTAATTGTCAGCACACTTGTTTGTCGACCCGTAATTAAAAGGTCCTCTTTGCCATCTTCTTTCCAACGGGAAAATGGAGTATCTAACAAACTACAAACAATGTCACTAACGGGCCCAAATGAATTCATTTTCAACCACACACGCGTCACTACTCCAAACAATAAAATAAAAGACAGGCTCTTCCCTAGAGGCCCGGTCTTCGCACATGCGATATTCTCGTTGCCATAGCAACGCATTATTTTCAGGCATTGTTTTCGTTTCTTGCTACAAACAATGTCACTAACGGGTCCAAACGAATTCATTTTCAAGCACACACACGCGCCACTCCTCCAAACAATAAAACAAAAGACCGCCGATAAAATACTGAATAAAGCCCGACCGACGCGATCTACTTTACGTACAATACGAACGGAAGCGTTAAACTGCGGCTCTTCCCTAGAGGCGCGGTTTTCGTACATGAAATATTCTCGTTGCCATAGCAACGCATTATTTTCAGGCATTGTTTTCGTTTGTTGCTACAAACAATGTCACTAATGAGCCCAAATGAATTCATTTTCAACCACACACACGCGCCACTCCTCCAAACAATAAAATAAAATACCGCCGATAAAATACTGAATAAAGCCCGACCGCGCCGCGATCTACTTTACGTACAATACGAACGGAAGCGTTAAACTGCGGCTTTTCTCTAGAGGCGCGGTCTTTGTACACGCGATTTGCCATAGCAACGCATTATTTTCAGGCATTGTTTTCGTTTGTTGCTACAAACAATGTCACTAACGGGCCCAAACGAATTCATTTTCAACCACACACACGCGCCACTCCTCCAAACAATAAAACAAAAGACCGCCGATAAAATACTGAATAAAGCCCGATCGCCACGATCTACTTTACGTACAATACGAACGGAAGCGTTAAACTGCGGCTCTTCTCTAGAGGCGCGGTCTTCGTACACGCGATACTCTCGTTGCCATAGCAACGCATTATTTTCAGGCATTGTTTTCGTTTCTTGCTACAAACAATGTCACTAATGAGCCCAAACGAATTCATTTTCAACCACACACACGCGCTACTCCTCCAAACAATAAAACAAAAGACCGCCGATAAAATACTGAATAAAGCCCGACCGCCGCGATCTACTTTACGTACAATACGAACGGGAGCGTTAAACTGCGGCTCTTCCCTAGAGGCGCGGTTTTCGTACACGCGATATTCTCGTTGCCATAGCAACGCATTATTTTCAGGCATTGTTTTCGTTTGTTGCTACAAACAATGTCACTAATGAGCCCAAATGAATTCATTTTCAACCACACACACGCGCCACTCCTCCAAACAATAAAATAAAATACCGCCGATAAAATACTGAATAAAGCCCGACCGCGCCGCGATCTACTTTACGTACAATACGAACGGAAGCGTTAAACTGCGGCTTTTCTTTAGAGGCGCGGTCTTCGTACACGCGATACTCTCGTTGCCATAGCAACGCATTATTTTCAGGCATTGTTTTCGTTTGTTGCTACAAACAATGTCACTAACGGGCCCAAACGAATTCATTTTCAACCACACACACGCGCCACTCCTCCAAACAATAAAACAAAAGACCGCCGATAAAATACTGAATAAAGCCCGATCGCCACGATCTACTTTACGTACAATACGAACGGAAGCGTTAAACTGCGGCTCTTCTCTAGAGGCGCGGTCTTCGTACACGCGATACTCTCGTTGCCATAGCAACGCATTATTTTCAGGCATTGTTTTCGTTTCTTGCTACAAACAATGTCACTAATGAGCCCAAACGAATTCATTTTCAACCACACACACGCGCTACTCCTCCAAACAATAAAACAAAAGACCGCCGATAAAATACTGAATAAAGCCCGACCGACGCGATCTACTTTACGTACAATACGAACGGAAGTGTTAAACTGCGGCTCTTCCCTAGAGGCGCGGTCTTCGTACATGCGATACTCTCGTTGCCATAGCAACGCATTATTTTCAGGCATTGTTTTCGTTTCTTGCTACAAACAATGTCACTAATGAGCCCAAACGAATTCATTTTCAACCACACACACGCGCCACTCCTCCAAACAATAAAATAAAAGAAGGCCGATAAAATACTGAATAAAGCCCGACCGCGCCGCGATCTACTTTACGTACAATACGAACGGAAGCGTTAAACTGCGGCTTTTCTCTAGAGGCGCGGTCTTTGTACACGCGATACTCTCGTTGCCATAGCAACGCATTATTTTCAGGCATTGTTTTCGTTTGTTGCTACAAACAATGTCACTAACGAGCCCAAACGAATTCATTTTCAACCACACACACGCGCCACTCCTCCAAACAATAAAACAAAAGACCGCCGATAAAATACTGAATAAAGCCCGATCGCCACGATCTACTTTACGTACAATACGAACGGAAGCGTTAAACTGCGGCTCTTCTCTAGAGGCGCGGTCTTCGTACACGCGATACTCTCGTTGCCATAGCAACGCATTATTTTCAGGCATTGTTTTCGTTTGTTGCTACAAACAATGTCACTAACGAGCCCAAACGAATTCATTTTCAATCACACACACGCGCCACTTCTCCAAACAATAAAACAAAAGACCGCCGATAAAATACTGAATAAAGCCCGATCGCCACGATCTACTTTACGTACAATACGAACGAAAGCGTTAAACTGCGGCTCTTCTCTAGAGGCGCGGTCTTCGTACACGCGATACTCTCGTTGCCATAGCAACGCATTATTTTCGGGCATTGTTTTCGTTTGTTGCTACAAACAATGTCACTAACGAGCCCAAACGAATTCATTTTCAACCACACACACGCGCCACTCCTCCAAACAATAAAATAAAAGACCGCCGATAAAATACTGAATAAAGCCCGACCGCCGCGATCTACTTTACGTACAATACGAACGGAAGCGTTAAACTGCGGCTCTTCCCTAGAGGCGCGGTCTTCGTACATGCGATACTCTCGTTGCCATAGCAACGCATTATTTTCAGGCATTGTTTTCGTTTCTTGCTGGAAGATTTTTACGGAGCTCGCACGTGGCTCGTCCGTTAGTGGATCGACACAAACGAGTTTGCTGCCGGTGCGGTGGGCGCACATACGGGTTTGCTTAATACGCGCAAGTATATCATTTCGTTTTGTGTTTGCCTCTAGGTTTCTGACGAGCGGCCAGCGGCAATACTACGAATTCATTAAATTTAACATTGCAATTATTGATAATTTTTAATGAAATGAATTAGATTTAATATTGAAAATTAGTATATTGTATTGATTTTTAAAGTGTGTTAAAAAATAATTTGCCAGGTTTTTTTTTGGGGAAGAGACAGTTCCCCTACTTCCTCCGGAGAGCCGCTACTGCTCTAGGCTATACAAAGGGCTGAAAACTAGGTAGATATAAATAATCAAAGACCGTATACAATCTGTATATTTGTTATATTTTATTTTTTTCAATAATTTCAATAATGTATATAAGCAATTTCTTTATAATAATAACACGGAACTGTAGAGAAAGTGCCAGTTTTTGAGTAGTTACAGCTAAATGAATCTCCCAAACGTTACTCGGCTTTGAAAACACAAAAGACTGCTATTAGGTCCAGGTTGACAGTTTACAATAATTGTAATTTCTTAAGCAACTGTAGTGTATTACACGATTTATTAATGTGTACAGAGAAACGTAAAGTATATTCAATATTTGATTTTTGGCATCGGCAAATAGCTTCTCAAATATTTATCAGTATTTTTATTTTAAGAAAATGCCACCACCACCTTCATATATGAGAAATAAGCAGGTGGACATGCTCTTAGCATACGGAGAATGTCGGAGAAATGGAAAAGGGTCAGTGGCATACTTTTTTTTATCAATATTAATGGTTACGGTGCCCCTTGAGACACCACTGGATCCAATAACTTCAATCTAATTAGGGCTCAATTAGCGCCTTAGTACTACAAATAACACTGCCAAATTGCAACCAAATCTGCTTAAGGATATTTATGATATTTATAAAAAACCGATTTTTTTTTTAACTTTTCATAGAAACATATTCATACGTACTTTTTTTCTTAAAATGACCTAAATAATCACCTCCTGTTTACCTACCGTAGTTAGGAAATACCCTGTATAATAATGTTTACTAATGTTTTTTGACCAATAAAATTATATTTGGATTTAGTTTAGAATATTTTACTGAAACAATCAATATCCTCAGATAAATTTGTATGCAATATTTTGAAAGTTTGTTAAAATCTAAATTTAAGACGGCTATTGTATATTTTATTTCGATATATTCACTAGTAGGTATCGATTAGAGGGAACAGAAGAAGCACTTTAAATATTTTACTTTTATATTTGAGGGTCCTTTTTTCATAGCCGAATGATATGATATTCAAATCCTATTCGCTTTTGTATACAGAGAAAAGAAAGCGGTGTTTTTCTGACAAGACTTTTCATTTAGCACAAAATCCATCCGTTTTTAAGTTTAGCTTTTAAGTTGAATAGTACACACGCGTTTTGTTTATGAAAAGCTTTTGTTGTGTTTGCAAGGTGCACCGAGCCCATTTGATAGATAAGAGGTAGCTTTTTAAGGTGGTAGACACTTTGTTTACGCCTTTTGTAGCTTTTTTTATTATCTTTCGCTATAACTTAAAACAAGACAAAAACGCAATATACATATGTAGGAAAGTATATAATTATAATAATTTGTTATCGATTACACAGGCCAACACACATTTTGGTGCCTGCGATTTTTTAACTGTTCCTGGGTAATTTTTGGATGCAAAATGTAGAAAAGTTCTCAGATTTTGTCTATCATATCTAGTTTTTTTTTAAATTGTGTATATATTTTAGGTTATCACTGTTATAATATATAATATTACTATTGCCAGTTAAAAAAACAAAGACACATGGATTTAAGTATTTATTGCAAAAACTTAATTTACATAATTACATTAGTCACTAATCACATACAAATTTTCTTTTATACGACTTTCTAGAATGGAGTTCACTACGGCAGTCTCGCTGAAGGCTCCAGCAGTAGTCCGCCATCATGTGACTATCCCATCGTCCTTGATAACGAGCTCCCATAGTTTTAATATCCTGATGGAATCTTTCCCCCTGTTCTTCACTACAAGGATCTAGGTGGCTGTGGAGGTAGTGAACTTTTATACTCATGTTACAGCCCAGAATATTAAAATTTGAAAGCATAGTTTTCACTAATTCTACGTAATTCTTTGCTTTATGATTGCCAAGAAAATTTTGTACTACTTGAACAAATGAACACCAAGCGTTAGATTCAGTCTCGTTCATTGATGTGGTGAAGTGTGGATCTTTAACAAGTTGCCTTATTTGAGGACCATCAAATATACCAGCTTTTAGTTTTCCCGTGCTAATGCCAGGAAATTTATGTGACAAATACCCAAAACAATTTCAATATTCAGACAAACCCATTTTTTCTAAGAGCCCTTTTATATTGTTACAGAATACCAAGTCATTTTCCTGAGCGAAAAAAGGCAGCAGATCCTTGGCTCTTTTACGATAAAATGTAATATTAGTACATCGACAAAGTAGATTTTTTTCTTTTAATCTGGATGCAAGTAATTCAGCCGATTCCTTTGAGAGATTCAGGTCTATTATAAGATCGTTTAGTTCTTCTTGATTGAAACACTGCGGAGTTGAATGATGGAACGGGTATTTCTTCCGAATGTGCTACAGGCCTTCTTGCAGAATCTAGATCAATGATATGTCTATTTGTGTCTATTGTTTCTATTTATGCCTTTAATATTAACGAGACAAAAATAGCAGTCGTCATGATGGTTTCGCGGTTCTCTCCAAACCACTGGTACACCAAACTCTAGGCACTTCCTCTTTCCAGTTGTCCACTGTCGCAAATGTTCAACACATGTTTTACATATGAAATGTGGGCCCAAGATTTATCTTGATCTCCTAAATGAACGCCAAAATAGGCAAGATAAGCTCTTTTCACAAAGTCAGAAATAGTTTTTCTGCTCTCTTTCAAAGTGTATACACAAACATAACAAAAAACATCGGGATGATTTACACAGATATGTCTGCTTATGGATGCCATTGTTTCAGTTTAGTGTCTTGATACTATAAAACGACCAAAATTTACACAAAATGATAGCACAACTTTACTTGGGAAAACTCAGTAATATACTAAAGCGAGTACAGCCAAGCAGGTATAGAAGGATCGGGTCATAGGCAATTACAGGTATAAAAGTAATTAAGAGCAGTGTATTGAGTAGTTCCTAGTATAGGAACATTGGGTCAGGGACAATTCCAGGTATCCATTCGGTTAATTAGATTCTGGGAAATTTCTATTTTGACGATTAAGTACATATTTATCTCTTTATTTGTTGTCCTTTATCAGAAAAAAAATATAAATTAACCTCTAACCTATATCTCAAAAACTAGAGCTGATAGAAAAAATATGATTGCTTTTTTGGAATCAGCACATTAAAATCAAATGTTAGATTTCCGGCACCAAATTTTTGTTTTCAATTCAAAATTTGTTACCCTGTGAATTATTGAGCAAGGTTTAACAAAAAAGTGTCAAAGTCAATTTTTATGTACTGCCTTCAGGAATTTGTTAGCCAATAATAGTAAACTGGAGGAAATTTTAACATCAGGTATCTTTGTTATAGGTAATCATATCTTTAAACTTAAATAATTATAAAATACTCCTTCTGTAATATGTAGTCATTGTTGTTCTAAGGATACACATTTTTTTTTTAATTTTTACCAGTGGCATCCGTACGGGATTTGCATTGCATATTTTTGAAGAAAAAAACGGTACGCCACTGACATTTTTTTCATTTGAATAGCCTAGACGTTTTTACTTCAAAATTACCTTTTGCGTTTTTCTCGTCAGATGCACTGTTTAAAACTTATTTAGCAAAATGTCGGCATTTTTGGAGTTTTGTTAAGTAAAATTGGCTATGCACGAGTGATCATTTTGCCAGATATGTGTGTTTTCATAGTAGAATACTCCCATTTGGCATAGTCCGTAAATAAAACTAAATTTTCTTTAAAATTGCATTGGATTTCCTCTGCAATTTTTCATTATTCTATCGCTTTTAAGATAAAAAATAAAAACATTATTTTTCCGCCATCTTTGTACCACAATATCTCCCTAATTGTTGACTTTTGACCCAACGTTTATAACAAACTGCCCTTTATTTTGAACGAGGAATATCAAATTCAAATTCCCTATTCTGCTCCCTAACTTTTTAGTCTCTCTACGGTTTAGAAGTTACTTGGCAAAATGATCATTCGGGCATAGCCAATTTTGCTTAACAAAACTCTTAAATAACTTTAAAACGGTACATCTGACGAGAAAAACGCAAGAGGTAATTTATATGTTAAAATGTCCAGGCTATCCAAAAAAACATCCAAATGAAAAAATTTCAGTGGTGTACCATTCTTTCTTCAAAAATAGGCAAGGCAAATCCCGTTCGCACGCCACTGGTAGAAATTTTAAAAAATGTTGTACACCAGAAAATGTGTCTTGATGCGTATAAAATGTGTGCCAAATTTCACGCAGATAATATATCTAGAATGGTATCCCAAATATTATAAAAAAATTTTTTCTGAAAAGTTTAACACCCTGTATCTCAAAAGTTACGAGGTTTAAGACCTATATTCATATGTAGTTTTTTTCTTAAAATGAACTCAAGAATCACCCCCCTTAAGTTTTTCGCATTTGTTTTGAAACAACCTGTATAATAAATTCTTATTTAGTGCTGGTAGCATATATATAGCCATATTAAGTTACGTATTGTATTCGATTGTATAAAGTGTGTATTGCAATAAAAATAAGGTTTAATTGAGCTCGTACTGACCTGTATAGTGTTTGGCAAAAGGCAAACTGTCGATTCGGAAATATCTGGACGCCAACCGGCTGGTGTGGACATTAACTGGGCGCAAAGGCCTTTGGCGGATGTGGATTTCCCATATTGCGCTAACTGAACAGCTATACTTGTTCCTGATGGGCATTTTAGCGTTACTATATCATGGTCGCATCCCGCTGTTTGATATGTCTTTAGAGTACCGGAAAGAAGGGCTGTAAAAGAAACGATTTAATTGGTAATGATTAATTACTAATTATAAAAAAGCGCATTTTCATGTTGTAATAATACACTGAAAAAAAAATTAGTTAAAACAGCAAAACATATTTAAAGTTACTTTACAGTATGTTTAGTATGTATGCGTATATCAAGTGCAGATTCAATATTATAAAATAATTATTGCTGCTTTAACTATATTTGCAATTACTAATTATTAAATATTTCTTTTATGTATCTTAACGATATGTATGTGATTATAATAAACATATCTGGATGTTTAACTTATTTGATGAACATGATGGACAACGTTTTATTGTAATATTTCTAAACGGATAAACTTAGTTTTACCATCTGTATGGTTTATTCAAAAATAAAGTTTGCTATTTTGACGACATGTACCTACGTAGCTGTTAAACTTACTATGTGAATATCTTATTTTTGCGATTATTAAAGCAATATTTTATTGTTAAAATTACAAACTCAACATGTTTATACAGGGTTCCCCATAATAGACTACCAATTTTAATAGCTCAATAAAATTCTTAATAATAAAATTCTTAATAAACATTGTATTACGCTTAATTACAAAAAATAAAAACATCATACCACTTAACCTAACTTTTAAAAATTACGTCTTGTACCTGACCGCCATCAACTTCAATGCACTTTCAAAATTGGACAAGAAATGATTCATAACACGATAAAATAAAATCTGATCTACTCCGACTTCTTCAGCAATTCGGACTTTGAGTTCTTAGATGTTTTCTAGAGGAGTTGGAAAAACGTTCGCCTTTAAATAGTCCCACAGAAAAACGTCTGGGGCAGTTAAGTACGGGGGCCTAGAACGCCCCAGCTAGCACTAAAGTAGCTACAACTGTTTCCACTACTACTCTTTATAAAGTGTTTACGTATTTATTACTAATAATCCTACTATATATCAACAAACACTTTGGATTACACGTTTTAAAGTATTATATATGTATTTGTTACTGCGAAGAATACTTTATATTGATTTTCCATGTAAAGTAATTATATAATAATTACTCCCAAGCAACTACTTAAGGAATTGTTTCCAAGGTCGTCATTTCTTTTCCGTGACATAATAGTAATTATTCAAAGTCACTGTTTCTAATCTGTTTACTAAATTACAACTTTTAAGTATCAGTACCTTTTTGAACTTTTCAAAGACTAATCCATTACCTTCAAATGTGCTCCTATAACGTATTACTGTAAAGTAAAACGAGTCGTTGCAGAGTCGAAAAAGTTATCGTCGACTGGTACCTTAAACTGGCTATTACCAGTCGTTATTCTTCTGTTGCAACTTAGAAGTAAGAATTACAGTATTTACTACAAGTAAACTATTACCTCTTGTACTTGAGGTTCCTGATATAGGGGGCGCTGGTACGAGATTCGGTCGGTGATTTTATAAGGACAGTGGCAACAGTGTTTACTTAACGCCTACATGGGTTTCTTAAGTGGTTTGTTGTTTTAGTGTCTCATTTTATTAGTTTGTGATTATTAAAATGATTCAAACAAGAAGTTCTCAGCCATCGGCCATATGGAGAAATGTATTTAAGCTTGGTTCACCGTTTTTTGCTTGTAATTATAAAGTATTTGTGATGAATGTGTGTAAACGACTATGACCGCAAATGTCTTAAGCTTTAGTTTACTCCAAGAAAAGTTATTAAATATTGCACATTATTATATTTTGGTTTTATTTTGTTGTAAAAGACAATATTGTTTTATGTCTTAGTGTATGTTTTACTTCATTCAGCATTTCAATTTGAGGTAGAACCAACGACATGGAAATAACATAGACCCAGTTGTTTACATTTTGGAGGAATCCAACATTAACCCTGGTTTGCCAAACCGTTACTGTGGCCAGATTATAACGGATATCATCCTTTATACTATTACCTCAACAAACAAGGAATTCCAGAAATTTCCAGTATAAATTTCCATATAGAATATTTTAAAACTGATAATTAAATAGCTTATTATAAATAACTCAAACCGAATCTGTTTTAAATGTAATTTAAATCTTCTGTAATTATTATTCCTTATTTGAAGAAATAAAGCCCAGAATAATCGGCAACGTCGGAATTCTACCTTTTTCGAGTATACTACAGATTTCTTTCGGGATCATTCGGAAGACGCCGAATACGGTCGTAGTCATTCATGATTTCGACCTATTTGATGCGCGGCGTTGTAATTGTTCTAGTTGGTGAAATAAGTGTTTTTCAGAAATCCAAGTGTTTTGTGTGGCTATTTTCAAGGATCTGTTTAAAAAACTTCAAGAAAATGGTGCGAACTTGCTTTATTTGCAGAAAAAGGAACGATTTAAACCCAGAAGTTTGTTTTTGAAGGTAGTTAAGGTTATGTCATACCAGTGCTGTAGTTGAAGGGTAAAATCACCGTCTAATAGCGTTCTTATATTTGCAAATGAAGTATTGTTTTTGTATTGCGCATTTCCGTTGGGCTTAAATTAATTTTTTATAACTTCAACTTATCTATAAAGTCGAAGACACTTGATAAACGATAAAATTTATATATTTGTGAAAAGTCTCAAATATTCCTCTAAAATTTATCAAATCACCTTTTTTGAGGGGTTAATAAACAACATAAATTTCAATTTCAATTGAGTAAGCTGCAAGACTCACTATTTTATGTTGTCATTAATTAGTCCAGGATGGTTTGCGTTTTGGATGAAATTTTCAAGGAATACTTAGGGTAGTGTCGGAGTTCTCATATAGCAAGCATACACAAAAAATGAAAATAGCGCAATAGCGTTACTTTTCAATTTTTCATTTACTATAGATTTTCTTTAATGAATTTGAAATGCTTTAATTTATTGCCTAAAAATTTGGTTTTTAAAAATGAGTAATCAAAAAAGTAAATAAATACCATCCTGAGGTACATTATCCCAACTAGGGAGAATCTGTTTTTATCAGGTGATTTCGGTAATATAAATAATAATATAATATATTATAATGAATGTTAAAAATATTAAACATCTTGGCACAAAATATTTATATTGTCAACAAGAGAAATGTATAGCAGGGAAGGTGGATGGTGGGGAAAAAAGGGGGTAAATTGAGGGATAAATACTGTAATGTTTTTCATAATATGGGTTTTGTGGTTTTTAGGAACACGAAGTTCAATTTTGTATTCATATTAATATTGGGCCATGTTTATTGCTGATTTTCTGTAAATATGAATAGATCCAATACACGTAAAGGTGGTGCATTTTTATATAATTTTACTTGCCGCGAGCCTGGCAAACTTTTAAAAGTAGTGGACCCAAATTTTTACCTAACTTCGCGTAAATAGAACTAAAATGTGTTGGAAAAAGGGTGAAATCAAAATTTTTTGAAAAACAAACCCGATTTCAAAAAATAGGTTGCATTAAAAAGTGATAAATTATATTTCATTACATATTTCCTATGAAGTCGGTGATAAGCTGATAAACAAAGGTATTAAATAAGCATTATACTCTTGGTATAGACATTCTTCATCTTTAGTAACAATAATAATAAGAACTCACCCTGTTATTGGTTGTATTTTGTCATGGAAATGCTTGTTCTTTAATGACTGAGCTTATTGCTAATAATAAATATTGCCACATGAACCATTACATAAATATGTCTTTTGCAGACACGTAGCCAGGATTTCAGTTCTAGGGGGATCTAAACCTGTCAAAACCAATTCAATTACAAAAAAATTATTAAGAAGAATGCTTTTTTTTCACTTGTTGTTAGTCCCCCTGCAAGTGCAACAAAATATGAAAAAAAGTTGCAAAAAACTAATTATTTGCCAATATCTATTAAAACATTGCAGGTAGAGCAATTATGAAAATGTAAAAAATTATAGGTATATCTTGAGCAAATAGGACGTTGGCGACTTTTGTTTTACCGTTTATAAATAAATTATACCAAACTTTTAAACTTTGTTTTATTTTTATAAACCACGTGTCCGGGTCAAAATTTATAAAGTGCAGCACCACTTTCAACCTTGTTATTTAAACTTTTATAAAAAAAAATTAAGTTTTAAATATAGTGTAAAATATTATACAAGGTGCTTCAGAATCATCAAAAAGTTTCGATGATTTTATTTTTAAACATTTATTTACTTTTGTTATTATTGATTTCTTGATAAAAGTTGGTGGTTCAAAAAAGTGGATTTCACTAACAATTTCAAAAAAATTAAATTTTTCTGATGATAGTTTTAAGGGCCATGAAACATCGTAAATATAAACTGAGTAAAATTTTTTATATTATAGTTATGGAGATATTTAATGTCAAACAGCAAAAAAACATTTTTCTATTTAAATCTTTCCTTAGTTATTACTAATATGACGTAACTAATACTAAACCTTTATTTACGATTTTTTACGGCCGCGGCAGTCACAAAAATTTTAATTTTTGAAATATACTTTTTCGTATTTTTTGAATGCTCTGTATATCTGACTTAAAGTTGAATATTGTGAAAACTATTTTTTTCGACAAACACACAAGTTTTATCACGAAGAAAGTTTTTCAAGAAATTGATAATAAAAAAGTTTCTCATTTAGTGCAGACTTTTCCACGACATCATATCTAAATTAATTGTTTTCAAGTTATTAAAAAACTTTCACTTTTGCAATGTGAAGTCATTCCTGTTCATCTTAGAACAAAAAAACTGTCGTATCCACCATACTAATATTTGGGCTCAAAAAAATATAGCAAATAATACATTATCTCAAAAATAGCTACGCCACTGGTAAGCCTCGGGAAGATATCTGACAGCGTTGCAATTTTCACCGCAAACTATTCTTTATGCGGTCAGTCCGTCTTTATTCCACTCATACACAACAACAAATTGATGTTTGATTCTATTTATTTCATTTTTATGAATGAAATGCGGGGTCTATTTCTTTTTGACGTCATTGGGTAGAACTTTATTTTGTATGCCGTCTTCAGTACATATTACATTACTAAATTCACCGTCATTAATCGCTTGCACAAACATTGTTATTTCTTAAAAATCTAAATGAAAAAGTAAGTTTGTACTAGATAGTTCCAACAGATTATTAAAGTAAAACATTAACATAGCCCTACATTTACAACTGACGCTGAGAGGGGTTATCAATATAAAAGTAGATTAATTTAGTCAAATTTTGCGAAAAACCAACGATAATATAGGTGCCCCCATTTAAACCTTTAGAAATGTTGCATCAATTTGGCGGTTGGGATTCTATTGTCGCCACTGTCCTTCTAAAGTCATTGTAATTCGGTCTACAGCTATTAATTAGTTGTGTGTGTGTGTGTGTTGTGTTATCGTCTACGAGTAACAAATTAAAATGGTTCATTCATTTTAAAGAATTTTAGAGAAATTGCCTGCGTTTTAATTTTAGGTCCTTAGCATAGCCAGAAATCTAAGTGAAACGCATGTATCCTACCTCAAATACCAATAACGTATTCTAGACGTTCTACACCATATTCCCAATTTGAGCGTTTGTAGTCGCCATAACTGTTTTGTTTGTATTAAAACGAACCATACATATTTTTACATATTTTTAAAACCGATTAAATAAAGACAGAAACAAGGACAAACACTTCTCGCAGAACTCGCATAGAGTTTCTAGCAGTATTGGCTGTTGCTCCATCTTACTGGAATAATAACGCATTATTTAGTAATCCCCTTCTTTCTAAATTGGGAATAAAAAACATCTCTAGCATATTTATGTAACGCTCCGACGCCACTGTTAGAGGATGGTCATTTCCATCTTCAAAAAAATATGGACCAATAATGCCATATGATCCTACCGCACACCAAACAATAACTTTTGGATTATGGAGATTGTTTGTAATGATTTCTTGAGGATTTTCGTTTGACCAATACCTAAAATTCTGTCTATTAACCATGCCGTTCAAATAAAAATTTGCCTCGTCACTCATTAAAAGATTGTAGATGTCTCCTCGATGAAAATTTGAAAATTCTTGGCTAAAATCTGACCTAGCTTGTTTATCTTGATAACTAAGATGTTGCACCTTTTGGTATTTGTACCGATGAAATTTTAAGTCTTTAAGAATTCGATTTATATGATTGTAATAACCATACAATGTTTCTTAAAGATTGTAAACATTTTAAAGATGTGATAGTGATAACATAAAAAGGATGTATAAACATATATATGCCCTACATATTTTTAGGACACAATTTTTTTGTATGTCATGTCCCAGGGCATGTTAATCTATATATTAGAAATAAATGTTTTTCTAAAGAAAACATAGAAAATGTTTATTTCTTGCTTGTTGACGTTTATGAGAAATTTAATTTGACTACACAAAAACTATTACAACAGTGCTTACAAACGTTGTGTACATTTTTTCATCTCGGAAAATGCAGATATATATTTAAAATTAAAAGTTTTATAAAGAACAGCAGTTTAATCTTGAAAATAAATAAATCATTGGACTGATACTATATTGTTACTATCTACACACCTAGAAAGTTCAAGAGCACAATTCCTTCTGTATACTGGGAAAAATATTAGTAATTGATGTTTTTATGTCAAATTTAAATTTAATGTGCTTTGTATTAATTCATATGGATGTCTAGTTTCTTTAGATATGGTAAGTATGTGATTTCAGTTTGAATTAGATGTATTGATAAGTGTATCTAAGAACTAAAAATGAAAGGAAATATTTTTCTTTGTTGCAGATCCACAGCCATAACAAAAAGGATCAGAGATGATCCAATGACGCAAAAATTTAATTTTTCTTAATCAAAGGTTAAAATTAACATCCACAATTTATATTTATATAATGCCTAATATTAAATATAATATATAGAGTATATATAAAACATATTGAAGAACATTAAAAAAATTCAGAAAGAATTAGCAGCATTGTATTGACTACTCTCAAAGCGTTCCAAAGATTTAACAATTTTTCATTTTTTAAATTATTTTCTTAGCTTACTCTTATTGTTTTATTAATCTTATTTTATTTAAGGTTTAACAGATATTCTATAAGTAATACTTAAATAGTGCACATAGCCATAATTCTTTCATTCTTGCATGGTTCTTGAATTTATTAGACTCTTTACTTTCCACGTGGAGCGGGGGGGGGGGTGTAATCGTGAAAAAATCATCCTCCGAGATTTTTTCAGATTTTTACGTTTCAGGGTCCTTAGATGCCTGTCTGTCTGTTCGCGGCTTAGCTACTTGCCCGATCGAATTCGAATATATATATACATATATATATATATATATATATATATATATATATATATATATATATATATATCTCGTTAAATCTAGAATTGTTTCACATGTGTATCTAGTACCTTTGTTTGTAAGCGTGGGGACAATTCGTTGAAATGCTTGAATTTTGTATGCTCTAGATTTATTAATCTTTAAAAGTCGCTCTACGTTTCGACGTCATCCATCGTTATCCATTCTTCATAGTTATGCGACACCATAACTATCAAGTGTGCTTCGGAACAAAAGTATATAGAAGTCAACTTGTCGACCATTAAAAATAAGTTTGTTGTCAAATACAGCTGTCAGATTTTCAACTTATCGATTTTTAAAATGTTTAATCAAATGGAAAAAGCATTTTTAGTAACCACATATGCAGAAACAAAATCAATAACAATATCCAGACGCAGATTTAGTACAGTACACCAGAAAAATGACTCATATGTCCAGAAAGTCGATTTTGTTATGGGTGAAACGGTTTAGAGATACTACACATATAAAAGCAACATTTCATTTAAACGGAAAGGTTAATAAACATAACTGCCGCATATGGGGAGAGGAAAATCCGCGAGAATTTGTCGAATTTGAAAGGGATTCGCCAAAAGTAAATGTTTGGTGTGCGGTGTCGTCCACCAAGGTGTACGGTCCTTTTTTCTTTATGGAGAATACCGTCTTTGGAGCTAACTACACCGATATGTTAGAACTTTTATCCGATATTTGAAGAAGAAGGGATTACTCAAACGGTGCGAGAAATTCATTGGATCGAGTTTTTCCAAAAAGGTGGATAGGCAGGGGAAGTCCTATACCGTGAGCCCCATATTCCCCACATCTAACAATCCCACACTTTTTTCTGTGGGGTTATGTGAAGGAAGCGTGCTACAATCCTCTACCACGAAATTTGGAAGAACTTAAAAGCAGCATAAGAAATGTTATAGAATTAATTCCATAAGAAATGTTTCAAAACTCATATGGAAATTTTCTCTATAGATTGACTAAGTGTGTGGAAGTTAATGGAGATCACATACAACAATTGTTATAGTTTGTATTTATTTTCACGAGAATAAAACTTTTTACCTTTTGTTATTTTACTACATTGTATTTGTAGCAATAAAGAAATTTGAAACTAGGTTCAAAGCAAGAATTTACAAAGTTAATTTTAAAATCTAAGAACGTAAAATAAATATCCACAAACTATGTATTTTTAAAAAGAGGATGTGTCAGGCTATCTAAGACCATAAAAATATATAGAGTGTCTCATTTAACATAAAACAGTAATTTAATTCGAAAAAATTGGTATTTCTCCGCGATCCTAGGATAAATGGGAAAATTTGGCAACATTGACAAGAAAAAACTTGGGGAAAATCTAAGCAATTCAGTGAAAACCGCGTTGCGATATCATTTTTCGTTTTCTGAGCTATTAAGTCGCGAAATGTGTTACTTTTCCGTAGGACATCCTATATATAATTTTAAAAAACAATATGACTATCAAAAGCATGTATCCATTACGAAATATTCTGAAAATAAGACAATTCCATTTAAAAATTCCTGTTTCAGTGACTGTCTTATTTTAAAACGGGTAACCATTACTCTTTATTAGAGAAGCAAAAAAATCTGAATAAAAATTCTCTTTCTATGTTTCTGTGCAATTTTGATTTGCAACGGGCAAGTTGGTTGCGAAAAAACAAACGAAAATGGCGTCAAATGCTGCCAAATTGAGATATGATATTTTTTAAATCGTGCAATTTAAATTATCGCCGTCGTGTACAAATTTTCCCGTAAGACTGGTGGTGTTTTCGAAAAATTATAGCGGAAATACCACGTCGTCTAGGAAACATGGTGTTTCCACTTACCTGCTTAGGTGTGGTTACATACCTAACCAAAAAATTAAATCTTGACAATATGAAACCTGCTTTTGAGAGACGCTAGAGTCCCTAGAAACTGATTTTTTTTTTAAGTATCTTTCAAACATTTTTGAAAAGTTATCAATATGAATAATGGCTTTGGGCTAGTTCAAGAAGAGGAAATTGATGAAAATATAATTGGAAGCGAACCAAGAAACACCGTTAAATCCAAGAAGACGTTTGAACAAGATACTCGAGTATCTTAACTAGCAATAATTTTGAAAAGCTGGGCCTACAATATGCGAAAAATGAACGGGGAGGAATATAAAGAAGGCACGGTAAAAATTACTTGGAATGTGACGGCGAAATTATTGATGGAAAGGTATTTCAATGAATACAAAATTAAAATAAATCCCTTCGAGCAGATCGAATTTAAATTGGCCCGAGAAGCAAAAAATGCCAAAACGAGACATTTGCAAGGTATTGACACGCAGAGAATTGGCCGTTTTTTAACATACAATGAATTAAAAAATCTAATCGAAGCTTGTGATGAATCAATCCAGAGGGTTTACAAAAGAAGTGTTTGACATGTTTTCTAAAACATGTCAAGGTGGTGGCCGAAATCTCGCCGATTCGAAGTGGTTGGTGAGAAACGAGAGAAGTCCCAGCTTTGGCCCAGTAAGAATTTATAAAGAATTACAAGATAAAAGAAAAAGTATCTCCAACACTCGACTATTTTTGACGCCAAACCCCCATTGGAAAATTTCCGGAAAATGGTTCAAAAACAGTCCAGTAGGAGAAAACGAGATTTCAACTTGGACAAAAAAACAAGAACAGAAATCAGGCTTCAATGACACAAACAAATTTACCAATCATTCCCTCTACTACTCTACTAGCTACTGCTGTGTCCAAGCTGGCCAAAAGCGGAGTGTCGGAGCAAAACTTGATAAAAATTACAGGTCATTCGAATGCTAAATCCCTATCAAGTTATTTGCAAATGGATCCAGATCACCACAAAAAAATTATTGAAAAAATGAGGGAACCTGGAAAAGAACCACCTCAACAGCCCCTGTAGCAGCATCACACAGCACAAGTACAAGTAGTGGTCTGACGGCATCTTCTACGTCGTCGCAAAGCAACAATGTGGTTAATAATTATCAGAACTGTACCTTTTATTATACAATCAATAATTAAAATTGAATATTTAGATTTATATTAAGTACTTTTCAATATTTAGACAAATAATTTTATTAGTATATTTTTATTCAATTTGTGTTCAATTTGTTACAAAATTCAAATTTCTGAACTTGAAATAGGTATGTATTTAATATTCAGTTAATAAAGCTTATTTCCCTGTATTAGATCCGTGGAATATTCCTCCTAAATACCATTCGTCAAAAATTATCGGAAATTTTTAAGCACTCGTAGTATTATCCCCGATAAATTTCACGGGTAATACTTTTGCCTGGGATAAAATGACCTATCAGGGATGCCCCGACATAACCTTGACATGAAAATTGCATTGTTCTATTTTTGCTACTAGACATTCCATAAAAATAACGGAAATGACAGAAACCCTGTACTGTATATTGCAAACAAAAAGATTTGAAATATTACAAACTACACGGTTTTTAAATAAGAAGTCGCCTTATTTGCGTCGTCAGACGAGCGGTTACTGGTTTCATATTAATATTTAGCATCCTCAAAAACTTCTCAAACTAAATTCGAAAACTTTATTTTACTCAGTAATAAAATTGCGGTATAAACTTAACAAACTTTTGCTTTTTAAAACCAATATTTAACTCTAGTGTAAAGACTCTTGGCTTAAGATTAAAACTTTTTATGAGTTTTTAATTAGAAATTCCTTGATTATCGCGGTTTATTATTATAAAGACGATTTTTCACATCCGTCGTAAAATGGAAAAAGGGCGGAACAAAATGGCGGCCTAGTGAAATGTAAAAAAACATATTACTATTAATTGTCAAATTTTGCACAAAAATCGAGTGTTACATAGGAATATACTGGTAATACAAAATGGCGGCCTAATAAGATAAACTGCTCAAAAAGTAAGTCCGGTACTGTAAATTTTTTCATCGTTTTTAGAAGACTGTAAGGCCACTAATTATTAAATCAATAGCCTGGGGTGGTCTTTGATAAAAATATTTTTTTTGGGTTATACAGGGTGTGAAAAAATATATTCTAAAAATGAAAAATTTTAACCCTCTGCACCTCTTGCAATAGTTATTCTAGAACAAGTATGGGCAACCTTTACTTAGCTGAGGGCGCAATTTCGGGACATAATTAGGTCGCGGGCCGTAGGTAAGAAATAAGTAGGTAGTAGTGATTAAAAAAGCGATCATAGTTCACACATTCTTTTATTTATTAATTATATATCATAATCAAACATATAAAAAACAAATTAACAAAAACAGAGAGAAAAATCAAATGAAAATTTATGAGAGACTTGAGTCTGAAGCTGAGAAACAAGATGATCAATATTGGGGTCAATATCACTAGTACATAGGCGCAAAGTATTTTCTAAATTAACATCTCTAAGCCGAGTACGATGCTTATTTTTATTAATTTTCGTGATTTAAAAAAGCTGCTCACATTTTTACGTGCTACCGAACGGACAAATTACACTGGCCGACAAAAAAAAATTTTTTGTTGTAACACAAATCAGAATAGCATAATCTAATAAAATGGACCTATCCAAATACGAAAATGACAAATAGAAAGGTGTAGCACGTAGGGTTTTCTTGTTAGAGTTGTAGAACCATATCGAATGTTACGATACTTAATATCTATAGAAAAAAATGATTTAAGAAAATTCTTAACCCTGTTTATTGACTATGTTTACAGTTTTCGCCTATTAAACATACTATACATCTAAGAGAAAAGCAAACGAGAAAATATTAACTTAAAACACTAATTAAACTTTAATTTTTCCCTCTATGAGGTGTCCTATCTTCTCTCTTCAAAAACCAACAGTAGTCACCCATCATGGCTGGACCCCATCGTCCTTGGTACTAAATTTCCATTGTTCTGATACCTTGGTGAAACCTTTCACCCTGCTCATCACTAACAGCTCCCAAATTTTTAGGAAAAAATGGCAGATGGGAATGGAGGAAGTGAATTTTTAATGACATTCTGGCATCAAGCGTGTTATAGGCATCTAAGAGTTCATTAACTAATTGTTCATAATTTTCATCCATATTGATATTGTTGCCTAAATATCCTCTTACTATATTAACGAATGAATTCCTTGCTTTGAGTGTTCCTGCCTGGTAAGCTTTTCCGTAAAATCGACATCGTCCAGCAATTTTCTGATTTGTGGCCCAATAAAAATGCCTTCTTTTAATTTGGCATCACTTAACTAGGGAAAGACTTGTCTTAGGTATTTAAATCCATCACCATCTTTATTCAAAGCCTTCACAAACTTTTTCATCAGCCCAAGTTTAATGTGAAGAGGAGGCAAAAGGACATTTTTGGGATCAATAAGTGGTATAAATTGAACATTTTGAGATCCCGGTTGAAATTCGCTTCTTTCTGGCCAAATTTTTGTTACATAATGTTGATTTATTGCACGACTGTCTCATAAACGAAGAAAACAGCAATATTTTGTAAATCCCCCCTGAAGTCCTACTAAGATCGCTATAACTTTTAAGTCTCCACATATCTGCCATTTATACCTATTGTAGTTTATTTTATCCAAAATCGTGCGCATATTTTCATAATTTTCTTTCATTGCCACTTAATGGGCAACTGGTATAGAGGGTTTTAAATTTCTATTATGCAATATCACAGCTTTTAAGCTATATTTAGAGTCTATGAATAAGCGCCACTCACGGGAAGAATGTTCAATATCAAGTTCCTGCATTAAACTGTCTATATCAGTACACGCGCACAACGAATTTTCCTTACTGTAGAATTCAGAAAACATAGCATTTCTTTTTCTGAAATTCGTAATTTTTGTTTGTTTGGCCAATAGGTTCCATTCCTTAAGACGGGAACCCAGAAGTTCTGACTGTTGCTTGGATAATCATCACATAATCACATACTAAATCATTTAATTCACTTTGAACAATCAAATGTGGCTCGCCGGAACTGGGATCGGTGGTAAAAGTGGGATCGGTGCACTGTTCTTCTGAGCTGCCTGATGATGCGTTATCTTCATTATCTTCCAAATCAATAGCTTGTCAATTTAAAGGCGCAGTCGGCACTGGCAAATTTGCATTATGAGGAACAGGTCGTATGGCAGATTGCAAATTTGGATATTCTATATTGTGCTTTCCCTTTCTGGAATAACCTTTGTCAGGCAAAAATAACAATCGTCAGAATGATTGGTGGGTTCTCGCCATACCATTGGAACTGCAAAAGACATACTTTTTCTCTTTCCCTTCATCCACTGCACCAATGATACACTACAACTAACACAGCCCACATGGGGAGCCCACCGCCTATCTTAATCCCCAATTAACACACCAAAATATTTAAAGTAGGCTTTTTTACATTTTCGGCGAAATGCTTGCTGGAGTAATGCCCCTTCATACGAACCCTTTTATATTGAGAGGTATACCACAATAGCTAGATATGACAGAAAAAACTCAGCTCATGGGGGAACACGGATTCTATCCCTAAATGGAGATTTCATGTCGGTATCTAAATATGATCATTTGTTAGCGGATGGCTCTTTTGAATTCTCTATGGTATATAATCAAAACCTTGATCTTTATGTAATTTGTATTTATAGATCACCAAACTCTGATGTACAATCATTTTTAAATAGCCTGGTAAGTTTGCTAGACAGCCTACCGATTAAAGGTAAAAAAATTCTATGCGGGGACTTTAATATTGACTATGCTACTGTTTGTGCCATCCAGAAATATCTAATTTCTATATTCGACTCTTTCGGTCTTTCAATGCATGTATCCTCGCCAACTAGAATTTCAAAAAACTCTTCTTCTATCATCGATACATGGCGTCTGATTTTTCTCCATCAGAGGTGCAATCACAGGTCTATAACTCAGGTCTTTCCGATCACGAGGCGGTAATTTCCAGGTTTAGTTTACCTATTAGGCCCTTACCAAGATCTCGCCATCGGGGCAGAATTTTCTCGGTCGCAAATTTCTCAGTATTTCATAATATTTGCTTTAACACCAATTGGAATTTTGAATCTGATAATGTCAACACAAACTTCAGAACTTTTTTAAATAAAACTTTAAGTGCTTTTAACAAGGCCTTCCCGCTTAAGAATATCAAACCTAAGCGGCATAAACCGTGGACCACGAAAGGAATACGAATTTCTGCTAAAAATATGCGCTCGCTCTCATATATAAAAAAAAATTCACCGACTCCTTTCTTATTCTTATTATATCTCTAATTATAGGAGGATCTACACTACTCTTATTAAGTCAGCAAAAAAATTACACTACCGAAAACGTCTAACAAACTCTAATAACGTTTCAAAAGAAACCTGGTCCATCATCAATAACCTCAGAAACAAATCAAACCCTGTGACTCAGATCTTACCAGGGGCTAATGATCTAAATGATTATTTTATTAATGTAAGCAAAAATGTTACCTCTAGTATCTCGCCAAGTTTGGACCCTCTTTCGTTTCTCCCTCCTTCAAAAAATTTAGCTGATAGCTTTTTCTTAAGTCCCGTTAGCAACACTGAACTATTGAAGGTAATAAATAATATCAAAAGTAAATCTTCGTGTAGCACTGATGGCCTATCAATTAGAATATTCCTGAACTTGCCACTCCCAGTCATAGAGGCCCTTACAACATTAATAAATGAGTCCTTTATAAAAGGTGTATTCCCTGATTGCCTTAAAACAGCTATAATTATTCCACTTCATAAAGGCGGCGAAAAAACTAACTCTTGCAATTATCGCCCAATTGCACTACTACCAGTGCTATCAAAAATCATCGAAAGGCTACTGAAGAACCGTCTTATGCCATTTCACCTGAAACATCAGATAATATCCCCGGAGCAGTTCGGATTTCTACCCAACAAGTGCACCAGTGACGCCATGTTCACGTTGCTTAGAGGCGTCTACTTATCTCTCAATAACAACCACCCAAGTTTTTTGTGACTATGCGAAAGCCTTTGATTGTGTTAGTCATGAAATTCTGATAAACAAACTAAATTTTTATGGAATTCGTGGTACTTCTTTAAATTGGTTCAAATCTTATCTTGGGAAAAGGCAACAACTTGCAAGGGCTAATGGTTCCGATTCTGATTGTAAGTTGATTACAAGTGGAGTCCCTCAAGGTTCAGTCTTGGGACCTATTCTTTTTTTGTTATACATTAATGATATCACGAACCTTAAAATTAATGGAAGAATCTCCCTTTTTGCTGATGACACAAGCATAACATGGAGTGATTTTGATACAACGTCTTTACACTCTAGTATCTCCAAAGACTTGGTTATAATTAAGGCTTGGTCCGATTCCAATATGCTTTGTTTTAACGTCGATAAAACGGTGGCGTTATCTTATAAGGGAACTTTACAACCACTTCAGGTACATAACAGCAATATTGAATACGTAGAGTCGGTTAAATTCCTGGGTTTAAATATAAATAACAACCTAAAATGGTCTAATCATATTGACACCTTAACTAAAAAACTTTCTACCGCCTGCTTCGCCATTCGATCAGTTTCAAAAGAACTAGACGTTCCTTCTGCCAGACTTACTTATTTCTCTTTATTTGAATCCCACCTCCGCTATGGCCTTCCCTTTTGGGGCTGCTGTACCACCGATAAATTTCGTAGTATTTTTATGCTTCAAAAGAGAGCCATTCGTTATTTGTTTGGTCTAAATAATAGAGCTCACTGCCAATACTATTTCAAAAAACATGAAATATTAACACTTCCTGCATTATTTATTTTGGAAACGGTATGTTTGCTGAGAAAACATATAAACACCCTCCCAGAAAGGCCACAACATGTATACCCTACCAGAAACTCTAGGCATGATATTTATCTTCCCATTCCTTCCACAGAATTAATAAAAAAATCAATTATTTACAACGCCATAAAACTTTACAACAATCTGCCAGTACATTTAAAATATATCCCTATGCTTGCACAATTTCGAAAAAACACCAAAGCATACCTCATTGAGAGACCATTTTACAGCGTTAATGATTTTTTTTCAGTGAGTAAGTCTCTTTAAATTGTCACTAAACTCGCTTGTTTACTTAAATCTTTTGTGAGTCATGTCCTAACTCGTAGCATAAAATTTTGTAAATCATTATATAGGGAAAAGAACTGTCGAACATTCACTTAAAACTTAATTATTTTTGTTAGGTATTGGATGAAAAACAATTTAATTCTTTTTGTATACTACATTCTACACTAGTTCAATATACCTTCTGTTTAACATCACAATTATTTGTATAACTATAATAACATAGAGTTTAAGGTCGCATAGTTGCAATTTTGATTTCAATGTCATCGAAATTATTCACCTCGTACATGTGTGTTTGTTTACTTTTATAAGGTTATCATGATTCATTTACTGTTTGCAATGTTATGTTATATTCTAACGTGTGTTTTACGATTTGGTAAATTGATAATTTACATTTTTAAAAAAAAGCACTGACCTGTCGAAATTATTTTCGATTAATGTTTTGATATGTCTTATTTTTAAGTATATTTTGCTTTGTCCATAAAATTGTAAAATTTTTCTGCGGCAATAAAGCATACTTTTGTTTGTTTGTTTGTTTGTATTGTATTATTTTAAAACAGAAATTGTTTAATTGCACAACAAACACATAGGTTTACCACTGTGCATGATAAAAAAGTATTTATCAATCCATTTGTTTTGGAATTGACGTCATTCTGTGTCCACTTTCGCTTTTTTAAACCAGACATCTTAATAGATTTTTTTTTTGTTCTGAGCCGAATTTGCTTGAATATTTCCCGCGTCTTTTCTTTTCAGTTGTTAGGAAGTAATGAGTTCACACGCGCGCTGAGCGGTTTATATTTTACCCGCAATAAGCAACGAAAATACTCTTGAATCGAGAGTCTCGATCGTATGCGAATATGCGATGCGAGCGCTCAGAGCCGACTGTTATTCATAACGCATCGCTCGGAGCGCTTCAAGGTCATCGGGCGGCTTCCCGAGTATTTATCCGTTTGTCTCTTTCTAACGACTATTTCTGACTCGATCTGTGGTGGTCCACTGCGTACGCTTAATAAAATTATTTATCGACTTTAGTCTTTATGATCTTAGGTTCGTTGACAGTAACTCCAAATAAACTATGTGTGCTAAATCTTTAATTTTTTGTGCGTTATTTGAAATTTCTAAAACTCTCGAAGGCCGGATTGGAGCTGGTCGAGGGCCGGATCTGCCCCGGGGGCCGGGGGTTGCCCATATATGCTTTACATTTTAGAAAAAATAATTAAATATAAAAGTTGTAGGATTTAATAAGTAGTTTTTACATTTAATATAAAACTTTCCGAGCTTTATTATCCCAGCTTTTCTCGACACAGAAGTATATCGGTTTTGCACTTTTTTGTTTAGAAAAAGTTACAGGGTATTCTCAAAAAGTCTGTATTTTTGAAATTACAAATTTCTATACGCTCTTGTTTTTAATGTGGATCGTTCAGTTCCTCTGTACACAAAAGTATGGTGGTGTCGTATTTTTTTTGGTCTAGGAAAAAAAGTTAAGTACAATCAATGATAAAACCATGCACTATTTTGTTTTTTCTTAATTATCTCAAAAACCACAAAAGATAATCTAAGGCGGATTTGAGTTTGTAATAAAATTCTCTAAAACTTTGCTAATTCAACTAACCTCGTAGCTACAACGGTTTCCGAGAGAGCAATACTGATAAGCCAACTCTGGAACACACTGTATATGTTACTAAATTATTAATTTGGTTTCACTTTAATATTTCAAATAAAAGGAAAACTTCATTGTGAGCGAAGTTCCGGGTAAAGGATATTTCACCAATATTTCCATTTTTAATGTTTTTATAATAAATGGAAATAAATTTATAAATCGCCTTCAGAAAAAAAGAGGTTCTGTTAACATATGTTCTTTTTACCAACTCGAAAATAGCAAATACATATGCCTAAAAGACAGTATAGTATTGTAAATAAATCCATCCTGAAACTTACACATCTCCTACACTAAAAAGTTTTCTTCCATCAATTCAACCCGAATTGAGACCACTGCTTCTAAGGATTTTATTCTAGACACTAACACGTCTCGGTCACTCTAAAACTTATGTTATATAAGTGTGGTAAGTGTGCGAGAAGCTTATACAACACATATGACACTATAGTGTTGCAAATAAATCCATCATGTAGCTTACAGATTTCCTACACTTAAAAATGTTTCTTTATAAAGAACATTTTTATAAAAATCCGTGACATAATTATAAATAATTTTTTTACAAACCTCACTCTAGATTTAAATATTTCTAAGAGTCCCTATTTTTTTTGCGAAAATCTGTAAACGAAGTTAAAACGTATTTTTCTTTCGGAAATATAATATTTCTCTTTCCCCGACTGCCTGCACAGAAAAGGTATTAACTCCACAGCCGATAATTTTCTTGTCCTGTCTACAGATTTACTGCTGATAGCATGCTATTTCCAATGCTTATTGACCCATAGGATGGAATTCTTATAAGCTTCTAGTATTGAATAGGTTTTAACCTAAACTGCTGGACATAAAATAAATAGTGCGAGTATTTTTATCAAAGTTTAGAGATGGACATTTCAATTGCGAAACGGGATATCGAGATGAGAATTTAGCCGATCTGTGCTAATATGTGCTTCTATACTTGGATGAGTGCATTTGCGCATGAAAAATAATACATACAGGGCGTGAATTAAAACTCCTACATTTTTCCAAAAGTATGTTAACGCTGTAACGGAATAAACTATAGCAATAGAAAAGAGTCTAGAGATTCTTAATTTATTTTTTCTCAAGAAAAATGCTAAATATGAGTATTTCAAAGAAGTCGTTAAAGTAAAGCTATCTAATATTAGTTTTGAGAGTTTTTAAAAGTTAAACAAAATAATAAATAACACTTATCTCAAACGCTAAGTTTTAGATTGTACAGAAATTTAAATATGTTAAGTTGCACTCGACGCGCGACGATACATCCCCTTTAAAAGTTTAAGGTTATCATGTGTCCCTTTTTTGGTGGGGAGATTTCTTTGTCAGCTTTCATTTAAGTTAAAGCTAATAATAATTGAAACATTTGATTTGTTTCGATTCACTTATAATAAATATTCAACTTACTATGTTAAAAATACAATAGAATATTTATAATAAAAGGCGTTTAAAAAATTCCATGTTTTTTTGGAAAGGTCTTTTAGAGCCAGAACGCTGATATGTTAGTTTAAGTTTTAGACATTTATGTAGGTACTTTTATCCTATTTAGACGGAAATGTAATTATGGTTCAATTTCCTTCATAAAGTAGAACTCTAGGCGACACCTATAAAGTATTTATTAATTAAGGGTTCAGGGTGCATCTATGACGACGCATTGAGTTTCAGCCAATAAGAGGCAGTTCTTGTCAAATTAGGTGTCGACCTTTCTTCTGATTTCTAAAATAAGAGTTAGTCTGTGTCAAAGTTCGGTTGGTTACAGTTGATTTCAAATTCTTCTTTTGTGGTGGTTTATGGGGCTTTACGTATGCAATAGGTTGTGAAAGTTGAGGGTTTATCAAAGATATTTTATTTCCATTCTATGATTTAATCGGGGAGTGATTTTTACGTATTTTCAAGAATTAAATGTAGGACCTATTTAGATTTAAGATTTTACTCTCTTTTTCTTTGATTCTAAGATTGGGGACTTTTAGTGTTAGATTTTATTTTAATTTAGATTTAAACTTTTTTTTTTGTAATAACAATTTCAAGTGTTATTTTTGTACAGTAATTTACATCATTTTAAGTTTTAATAGATATTTAAATTGTTTTTAAAACCTTTATTATCAGTTGTTATATCGTTATCATTAATATTAACAAGTTTAGATACAGGATATGACAAAAGTTAGCTAGAATTTACCAAACAATGACTTAATGTATTCTATAGATTTTACTATAATTCGGATGTCGGATATAAGATAATTATTCAGGGTTAGGAGAAATTGCCAGATCGGTTGATTATTTCAAAAGATACAGGACTTATCAAAAAATGTCTTATATAAAAGTTGTAACGTTTTTAAAAATCTACATATCAGTAATAACTTGGAATATACAGGTTCGCTCACAAAGGAGAATTAAAGCTATATTTTTGTAAATGGAACACCCCGTATATTATTACTTATTTTGATCGTCCAGTCAATTTAGCACAGTTTTTATTTAACAACAAATTAGATATGGCCTGTGAAAACAATAATTTGGCATCTGAAAGTCAAGTTATGCCAGAATTAAGTAAAGAAGGAAATAGTATGGCGTTTTTACTTACTGAAACAGAGAGAATTGATATTTTAATTTTAAGGGGGTATGGCAACAAACAGAGATCATTCAAAGAGGTATGTGATATTTATAACAATTTGCACCCAGACCCCACCAGTTCTTCAGCAAGAATAGTTCCAACTATAAACAATTTAACTCCCGATATTAACTGAACCTGGTATCAGCAAGATGGAGCTCCTTCGCATTCTACTCGTGAAGTTACAGAATTTTTGGTATTCACGTTTCCAAATAGATGGATAGAAAGATTTCTAAGATTTCTTTTATTGGGGTCACCTGAAAAACAATTCTTATCAGAACCAGTCCAATAATTTAGAAGAATTAAGAATTAAAATTTTAAATGAAAGTGAGAGGATAATAAGGGAAATGGTTTCGTGATAAAACTTTTGTGAACTACGGACTTTTCTGCCGAAAAGGTTTTTTTTATTTTCACTCTAGCCGTTTTATTAGTGTTGATATAGGGTATACGTTATTTTATAGTTTATTGGAGACACAACTACGCTGGGATAGTTAATCATTAATTTAAATGTATGTATATGCAACAATATCGCTCCTACTGCAATTACGTTATTTATTAAACTTTATTCTAGCATATATACGTAAATGTTGTGGTTTAGAGGAAGAATTGCTCTAGGGAGTTATATTTTAATTCTTGACATATCGTTATTTCTCCATTTACAGACAGCTATATGTAAATGAGTTAGTCAATAAATAAACTAGTGTATAGTTGATATGGTGAACTAAATTATAGAGGTTTGCTGCTTGCCCCTTTGTAGACAACAAAAAAGTAGCAATTATAATTTCTTTGTGTCACATTTGTCAACTAAATTCATTTTTTAAACATTTTATTTGGTCGCAATTTTGTCCCGCTTTTTTGAATTCATACCAAAATTTCACTATACCATACTACGAAATTATGTATTAGTTACAAATTAACATAAAAAAATCTATAAGAGATAAGCTTTCCAAAAATGTGTAAGAGTGCGTATCTGTTTACAAAATTCAATAAGATATTTACTTCTAAAACAACATATAAAAAGACTTGAATTGGACAACAATCTTCATTTAACAATAAAAAAATAAGGTATCAAAGGGTTCCCAATAAATCAGACCGAAACAGTGTGATATACTTTTCTTTTATTACGATTTTTTTTTTTATTCAACAACGTTTCGGCGGTCGTTTACCTCCATCATCAGGCTAAAATATATAAATTTTATTTATAAATTTTAAATTGTAAATACAAAGGACAGAAATATGGAATGACACTACAAGTAAACGTTTTGTTTTTTTTTGGTGATAGGTTGAAAAAGAATAAAATATTACATACATACATTTAAATTCAAAAACAAACAAACGTAATTATAGCTAATACACGTTATATGTATATCGTTATTATTAGTAGGTAACCAAGAGAAAGGAAACAGAGACAAATCTTTTCTTTTTTTATATATCTTATAGAAAAGCTCTCTAACAACATTACATGCTTTTGATTTTAACAATTTCTCAATATTACACACTGAAGAAAATCGTATCAAAAGACTAATTTTGGAAACGTTATACATTCACAAGTTTCCAAACAATATTAACCAAAAAACTGATTATGATAATATAATTTCATTTTATAAACATCTAATTTAATAGAACATTTAACTCCTAACACTGGAACCTGTGGTGGAAGATAGATCAAAATACAAGAGTTCTAACCACACTACACCACAACTTGTTACGTTCTGGACGCGCGTTTCGCTAACCAAGTTAGCATCATCAGCAGATGATATAAACTAAAGTAACTTATCCTAACCGAGACTATTTATAGGTAAATGTGGTCACACTTGGTTGCACCTGACTGCACCGTTGTCAAGTAAACAATAGAGGGGACTATAGGGAATAGGCCCTCTGTCTTTATTTAGTGCTTTCTTACCACATTTAACTATTTCTATACTCTCAAATGCATCCAATAATCTATTATTAGATACATTTTTAATCAACTTAAGATTATTTATTCCTATTCGGTGATTGTTTTCCAAAGCATGTTGGGCAACGCTTGACTTTTCTGTTCTTCCGTATCTTAAATGTGCCATGTGTTCTTTAAAACGAATGTTTATGGAGCGTTTAGTTTGCCCAACATATTCTAGATCACAATCATTACAGCTAATTTCATAGATGCCACTGCTCTCCCTCAAGTCGACTTTGTCTTTGGGGTTTCCAAGGAGATTTTTTAAACTATTCTCCGTTTTGTAGGCTACTCTAAAACCTACGTTTTTAAATACTTTTTCTAGACCTCTCGTATATCTGGGATCATATGGGATTACTATGAATTTATTGGAAGCCTCAGGTATTTGAAGAGTATTAGTATTATTTTGAAAGAGCAGACAATTTGATTCAAACTGGTCCTTATGATTTAATTGAGAAAAACCCGTTATCAAAAATGATAGCAGAAGTAAAAAGAACTTTAAAACAGTGTAAAAACCTTGTGTCCGATAAACTAAAATTCAAACTAACACATAGTAACCCACAGTTATCTAAACTGTATTGCCTTCCCAAAATTCATAAACCTGGGAAGTCCATGAGACCTATTGTTTCAGCTGTTGGATCACCAACGTACAATATTTCAAAATGGTTAGTAGAAGAATTCGGCAAATTAAATATCTCGTATGATAACTTTGAGGTTACTAACTCGTTAGAATTCTTAGATAAAATTAAGAATGTTCACTTAAAAGAAGGTGAAATTTTAATATCTTTTGATGTAAGCTCATTGTTTCCTAGTGTACCCATACCACTAGCTTTAGAGTACCTAAAGGAACTACTTGAAATCAATAATTTGAAGAAAGAAATTATTGATGAGTATTTACTTCTCACAAAATTATGTATGAATCAAAATTTTTTTCAGTACAACAATAAATATTATAAACAACCAGAGGGAACTGCGATGGGCAATTGCTTATCTCCGTTCCTTGCAAATTTGTTTATGGGCAGATTAGAAACCCAATTCAAAAAAGAACTCAAGTATTTCCCAAGGGTGTGGTATAGATACGTAGACGATATATTTGCTATATTTTTGATACTAAAACAGAAAATTTGGACACTTTCTTAGAAACGTTAAACAATAAATATCCTTCCATTAATTTTACGTACGAAAAGGAGAACAATGGGCAATTACCTTTTCTCGACACGTTAGTTATTAGAAATAACGATAAATTAGAATTTGATATTTATAGGAAGTTTACTAATACTGATAGATATATAACATCCGACTCATTTCATTGCCGTCAACACAAAATGGCAGCATTCCATTTCTTAACTCACAGGTTAGTCAATTTTCCACTAAGTAAAGAACGTTTTAACAATGAAATGAATCGGATTAAAAATATAGCTAAAAGTAATGGATATAATGATAATTTTGTACATAAACTAGTAAATAGACATAAGCATAAGAAAATGTTAAAAGATGCCACTACTCTTCAAATACCTGAGGCTTCCAATAAATTCATAGTAATCCCATATGATCTCAGATATACGAGAGGTCTAGAAGAAGTATTTAAAAACGTAGGTTTTAGAGTAGCCTACAAAACGGAGAATAGTTTAAAAAATCTCCTTGGAAACCCCAAAGACAAAGTCGACTTGAGGGAGAGGAGTGGCATCTATGAAATTAGCTGTAATGATTGTGATCCAAAATATGTTGGGCAAACTAAACGCTCCATAAACATTCGTTTTAAAGAACACATGGCACATTTAAGATACGGAAGAACAGAAAAGTCAAGCGTTGCCCAACATGCTTTGGAAAACAATCACCGAATAGGAATAAATAATCTTAAGTTGATTAAAAATGTATCTAATAATAGATTATTGGATGCATTTGAGAGTATAGAAATAGTTAAATGTGGTAAGAAAGCACTAAATAAAGACAGAGGGCCTATTCCCTATAGTCCCCTCTATTGTTTACTTGACAACGGTGCAGTCGGGTGCAACCAAGTGTGACCACATTTACCTATAAATAGTCTCGGTTAGTATAAGTTACTTTAGTTTATATCATCTGCTGATGATGCTAACTTGGTTAGCGAAACGCGCGTCCAGAACGTAACAAGTTGTGGTGTAGTGTGGTTAGAACTCTTGAATTTTGAGAACATTTAACATCAAAACATATTTTCCTTTTTCTTTCTTATCAATAAAAAAAAAACAGATTAATACATTATATGAACCAAATAAAATTAATCTCTGAAAATAAAATCCCGATCGGACATCTGGCGTTAAGCTGTTTAAACCAAAAAAACAAATAGTTTTATATTTTTCAGTCGCAAAACAGTTGACAACCCACTAATGTTTTAATATTTAAATAAAAACACCACAGGTGTCTCACCTGTTCAAATTATAAAATAAATTATCCAAATCACATTCTTCCAATACGCTGTTTACAGCTAGTTTGAAACTCGTACATTGCAGAGAGTGTTTCTTGTGTAGAAATAACAAAAATATATATATAAAAAAAAAATAGGTATTACCGAAATATGACTCCACATACTAATTAGAACAACAAAAGGTATGCTTTGAACTGGTGCACACCTCCCAAAAAAAAAAGATATGATAATAATTGTTTATGTATTACATGTTTTGATGCCTTTATTAAACTTTAAAAAAAATAATAATAATACATGCTTTTCTATAAGATATATAAAAAAAGAAAAGATTTGTCTCTGTTTCCTTTCTCTTGGTTACCTACTAATAATAACAATATACATATAACGTGTATTAGCTATAATTACGTTTGTTTGTTTTTGAATTTAAATGTATATATGTAATATTTTATTCTCTTTCAACCTATCACCAAAAAAAACAAAACGTCTACTTGTAGTGTCATTCCATATTTCTGTCCTTTGTATTTACAATTTAAAATTTACAAATAAAATTTATGTATTTCAGCCTGATGATGGTGGTAAACGACCGCCGAAACGTTGCTGAATAAAAAAAATCGTAATAAAAGAAAAGTATATCACACTGTTTTGGTCTGATTTATTGGGAACCCTTTGATACCCTGTACAAAAAAGACCGGAAACTATACAATTTGCTAATAAAAAAATAGTTTTAATATGAGTACTAGTAAATCAAATGAACAAAACACCTTGGTTGCTACATTGCCAGAATGCATTTATGATATGCCTTTGTCATATAGTCCGACACACGATAAATGGTCATGAAGTTGCCGGGCTCATAACCATCATATGGCATCTTACCCCTAATAAAACAATTAAGGTCTGGTTTGCAAGCGTTTCTCAGTACAGGTCGGTATTTTATTTTTATTATTAAATCATTTGAACTGTGGTATTAGCGGTGTTCAGTAGTTTAGAGTAACAATCTTTCTGTGGGGTGTAGTAATTTTTAAAATGTTAAGACCGTGGGTTGAAAACTGTGAATCCGACGACGGAATTGAAGAGATAACTGAGCAAAAAATAAAATGCCATTTACCCATGTGCAAGAGAATTGTTTTACGAGTATATCAAGATAAAACGTATATATATATATATATATATATATATATATATATATATATATATATATATTCCTAGATGTATCTAATAAAACACATAATTAATCACATTAAATAGGTAGTTTTAAAAATTTCTGATTCTCCAAATAAAAAATTATTATTTGGTTTAATTACTCAAATTACTGTTATTTGAATAGAAGCTAAAAAGCTTTTTAAACATTTTATGTGCAGTATGAAGCGGTAAAACGGTTCTAACGATAAACTACAACTATTTTTAAGCTATAACAATATCAATAAGGGGCAACATTTTTCTTTTTCTAAAAATGTAAAAGAACTTAATGAAAAATTAAATTATCACAAATAATACCCCTTATAATGTTTTATTAGTAATATTTATGTATTATAAATGCTCAAAAAATGTGAAAAAAAAACATTCCTGGGAACATTTGCTAAAAATGGGAAAAATAAAAATATTAACAGATCGCTGCTCCATAGAATTCAGTTTTGGAATGAACTCCAAAGCATACCTAACCCATTTTTTTTAAATACTTGGAAGTCAGCTGTTGGCCGGCGGCCATTTTGATTATTTTAAAAATATTTTTGTTCTGTATTTATATTCTTCAATTGTATCCAGACGATGACGTCTTTTGCGACTCCTTTCTGTACCTTTGACTATAGCACATCCGCCAATAATAACTAAGACACTAATGCAAAGCTTTAAATAGCATTCTCTAATATTTATATGCAGTAAAATAAATAAGCGTTCAGTAACCTTCAAATATTTGTCTGCAGGACTTCTAAAAGCGTCCGACGGCATAGAAGCTACCATTAAAAGGACAGTGGAGTTAACCGGCATTCCAAGGTCTACCTTGCGTCGATTCCTTGCCCAAGACAATTCACTGGAGAGGAAGAACAGATCTGACAAAGGCACAATGAAAGTGGTTGGGAATGACGATGTAGAATTAAGTCGTAGGGAAGGGTATGAGATGAATGAGCTTAAGCAGTTTTTGTCACTTGATTCTTTGCAAGAAAAGTTATTAGCAAATGGTCAATTCACTGCTAGTCATGACACGTTGCGCCGTTTCCTCCATAAATTTGGATTTCCATTTTAAAGAATTGACAAGCGCATTTGTATTAGAGAGATCCAACGGCTAGTGGAATGGAGACAAAAATATTTAATCCAAATTACATTAAAGGTTGGCAAGATTCTTCACCAAAGTGCATTTTAGATGTACCTGCTTCTCGAAAAAAGAGAATATCCATCTTACATTGTGGCTCGAGGGATGGCTGGATGCCGAACGCTTTGCTACTACTTTCAGAAAAAAAACATTAAGGACAGCTCGTTAGACTACCCTCAGGACATGACAAGTGAGCTTTTTGAAAATTGGATGAAAAATTCTCTTCTTCCGAATATCCCGCCAGGCAGTTAAGTTGCTTATGATAATGCTAGTTATCACAGCACCTTAGCTGAAAAAGTACCAACCATAAGCAGCAAAAAAGAGGTGCTGCAAGAGTTCCTTAGCCAACATGACCTCTATTTTGAAGAAAATAATACAAAAAACCAACTAGCTGAGGTACTAAAAACTAAACCGTATAATAAAACATACCACTTAGATTGCCCCCCTATCACTAAGATTTGAATCCGATAGAAATGATATGGTCTGAATTAAAAAACAAAGTTAGACGCAATAATGTAAACCCAAAAATGTCGGCGAATGTAATTGAAGTAATTAAAACTCAATGTGAATTAATACCAGAGAGCAGTTGGAGAGCATTCGTTAATCATGTATTTAAAGTAGAAAATAATTGTAAAAAATATTGGGAAAACGTAAAACATTTAATTATATCAGTGGACGATAGTGATACTACATATTCAGACTATTGAGATTAGTTATTAAATCATTGATTGGGATGATCCATTTTACTCATACGTTCCACTCCCTTTTATTTTCTTTAGTTTTTAAGATATCGGAATAACCTTTTTTGTTTGGGACAAAATAATAAAAATTATTACTTTTCCGCATATCAATAATTTATGTCAAAGTCAGCAATACGCAATACGTTTTTGTATGTACATATATAAACACTGTTTCAATCTTTCTATTACCACCCCGGACCGGAATGATTTATTAGCCAAAACAGATGCACTAGCAGGCATAAAGTATAAAGGTATTAATTAGTCATGACCATTTATCGTGGGTCAGACTGTACCATTTTCCATAGGGCGGCGGCCCTATATACGTACCACCTACAATACACATAAGAAGATTGGACAATGCTTGATATCTCCAAGAGATGTTGTACATTTTTAAACAGAAGGAGTATATAAGTTTCCTTGCTCTGGTAGAGAAGTGTATGTGGGAACAACAGGAAGTTCAATATCCATTAGACTTAAGGAACATGAACGATGTATTAAAAAGAAACAAATTGTTCAATCTGCTGTAGCTGAATACCAGCATATTACTGGCGATATTATAAATATAGAAAAAACCAAGGTTCTAGCGTTAGTTCCCAACCACCCCTTAAATAGGCCACTGTTAATAAACCAGAAATACCCAAATATTACCTGCGAATTTTATTTCAGCACACTGCTAGGCGTTAAAATTTTATAACATTTCTTTCTTTCTGAAATAAAATTTAATGTTCAGCAATTTTCTAGATGAGCTAAAAGCTAGAGTCCGACACATTCGACCTTTTCTCGGCAAAAATTTTATTTCACACTTAATTCAACTAAAAACGTTTTAAAAGTCCTCAATTTTTGCTCCTCAAAACTCCACTTAGAAAGATATTCCTTTAAAATTAATTTCCACAAAAGGGTCTACTTTAATACATATACAAGAAAAGTGCGGGTCTCGATTTAATGAATGACACACTGCGCCGTTTTTATGATAAAGGAAAGCTCGACTCTGACAATGGAATTTTCCTTGGGTTTACCGATATTGCAGCCTTAAAGCTTAAACCACTCATGTTCCTTAATTTAGCAAGCAAATTGCCTGGAGCTTAATATATTTTCTCTTCGTTAAATTTATTACGCAGAAACAAAGACCGGCCAAGTGGAGTTTTATGAATACTGGTTGATCTATCAATTTAACTTACTAAAAATAACTAAAAGAATAATTTTATATTGCAGGTCATATTTCTATGCCTATGACTTTCGATATACTGGTACTTTATAAAAAATCGGTAAATTTCCTTTACCCGGAACTTGAATGAACGATTTTTTTTTAGTTTTCACATTGACACCATTTTCAAGTTTCGCAACTTTGTTTTGTTACATCCTCAGGACGTATAGATTTTATATCCTGGATGAAACCCTATTATCAGTCTTTACCTACTCCCTTGGTCCGCAGATATTTCCTAGCCCTAAATATTACTATACCACTCTAACATAACAATAAGAAGATCGTTAACGAAAACCATTTAGAAACTTAATATCGGGGAAATATCTGAGTACCAACGTAGTAGGTAAAGACTGATAATATGGGTTTCATGCAGGATATAGAATCTATAAATGTGTCCCGCGGATGCAACAAAGTTGCGAAACGTCGACAATAAAAACATATTTTGTTTTTTTTTTACTGGATCTTAACCCTAAACAACATACCACTCTAACAATTTTTTTTAAACATTTTTCCACCGAATTGGATTTTTACAAAAGAAAATATTACCAGGTCATCCCCATATGACCCTTAACTTTTGGTCAAAATTCGACCTCAATCGGGTAAGTAGTATTTAAGCTTTTGACCAAAATTTGAAGTCAATCCAATAAGTAGTTTCTTTAGCTACGCCGTGAACAGACAGACAGACCGACGGAATAGAGACCCTGAAACGCAAAGATCTGAAAAAATTTCGGAGGGTGATTTTTTCACGATTACAAGACTTTCCTTTTACGAGGGAAGTAAAAAAAGTAGGAAAGTATAAAAATTACAAAATGCAGTGCCGGCGTAATTAAAGGGGAGGGGGAAGGGTTATTATAGCCCGGCGGCAATATATTGTGGGTGCCCCAAAAGTCGCTAGACTAATGTGTGTACTTATATTTTTCCAATGGAAACTTGGTCAAATCAAAGAGTTACATTTTTATGATTTTTAATGAAAATGTTCTCCGAGGCTAAGCTTGTCCTTTGTTAATAAAAAAGGAACAAAAAAAAAACGTATTTTTTAGGAGTATAGAAGAGAGCACACAAATATACACATAAAGATATATATGCATAAGTAATAACATTTTTCGAGGTACGTACACATTTTTTCTGTTTATCTTTTGTTTTTTATCTGTTTATTTTTACTTGTATATAGCTAAATTTTAATCTTTGACTAAGAATATACTAATGTACATGTTGCACCAAATATTTTCTGTGTATTTTAAATATTACATTTTTTAAATACTTGTAGGTTGTCACAAAAAAATAATTAAACAGACTCTTGAAAAAGCCTGCTAGGACGGGCGAAACGTCAAGAAGATAGCATAGTTTTATTTCACCGAAAAAAACCTATACCCAAGAAACATAAGCATTATCGAATATATATATATATATATATATATATATATATATATATATATATATATATATATATATATATATAAGAGAAGGGTAGTCTTGACCGACTAGATAAAGGAAATGTCACTGTTATTATGTCTAAACTAACATATATAAATAAATCCGAAGAGATTTTACATAATCAGACCTACTACAAGCAGCTCACCAGGGATCCCACATCAACTAATCAACAAAAAGCTAACAGACAAGTAAAAAAAAAAAAAAAAAAAACTTAAAGATCAAGGGCAATTGAGTGATGAAATTTCTAAAAGTCTCACAATTTACGATCAAAATTTTATGGGCTTCCCAAAATTCACAAACCAGAATTATCTTTGAGACCAATAATTTCTTCACTTAATGCCCCAAATAGTAAATTAGCACAATTTCTCACAGATATTTTAACTATTGCATACAATAAAAACAACGAATACTATATCACAGATTCATTTCAATTTTCAGAATTAATAAACGAAAAACAAATTCCACATAATTATGTGCTAATAAGCCTAGATGTCATTCTCTCTTTAGTAATATTCCCTATACATTAGCAAAAAATCTAGTCTATAAGCCAATACACAGATCTCAACTTGAACAACTTTTTAGAAATATTAAAATTTATTTTTGACAATACATATTGCATGTTTAATCAAAAGTATTATAAACAAATTTTAGGCACCCCCATGGGGGCCACTCTTTCTCCCATCATGTCTCAATACGTAATGGATGATTTGTTGGATGACTGTATTCCTAAACTGTCTTTTCAACTACCGTTTTTAAAAAAATACGTGGATGATTTAATCACTTCTGTACCTGTAGAAGGGGTAGAAGAGGTCTTACAAGTGTTTAATAGCTATAACCAATACATTCAGTTTACAGTAGAAAGGGAAACTGACAATAGTGTTCCGTTTTTGGACACCAAACTAATCAGGAGTGAAAGCAACCAGATTTTACTAGACTGGTACATAAAACCTACCAGTTCTGGTAGATATCTTAATTTCCATTCCAACCACCCCAAAAAAATAAAGATCAATCTAGTATTGGCTCTAAAAACACGTATTGAAAGGATTTCTCACCCTAGTCTACTTAGAAAAAACTTAAAAAGATTGTATGATATTCTCCTCAAGAATTCATATCCACAAAAGTTATTAAAAAAACTATTATATAACACAGCTCCAATAATTAACCCTGGAGAGAGAAATGATGGAATAAGTCCCAACATCAGTGCCTTTGATTCTCAAAATAGACCGAGGTACTATTCTTCGTTACCTTACATAAAAGAAATTTCAACAAAAATAACTAAGTTGTTCAAGTATGATCCTTCAATTAAAATCACCTTTAAACATAATAAAATAGTCGGCAACACTTTTACAAAATTAAAAGATAGGGATGAAATACAAAAAACTTCAAACATTGTATACAGTATTCCTTGTTCAGAGTGTGAGGGTATTTACATAGGCCAAACCTCTACTGTCCTAAAAGACAGAATAACTTCGCATAAAAGCGACTGTAGATTAATGAAAAATACTTGTGCACTTTCAGAACACACAAATCAATCAGGGCACTTATTCAACTTTAATGATACCCAAATATTATGTAAGGAAACTAATTATAACAAGAGACTGTTTCTGGAAATGGTGGAAATATTTCTGAATCCTAATTCGTTAAATAAGAGAGCTGATATCGAAGACCTTAGTTCTATTTATTCAAATTTACTCAATCTGAACAATTATACGAATAACAATAATAGTTTAAATAACACAGAATTTTCCTTTTAAAAAATATAAGTATCTGTACGTATTATATCCATATACCTTTCTATAGTCAGTCTCTTCAATTCGAGTAGTTTGTCGTGGGCATAAATTCGACTTTTAATTCATACTTGTTCTGGTTTGATTAAGATATTTCTCAGCTACTGATTTTTCTTTGTATCTGGATGTATATCGATGTGATTACATAGCTAAATCCTAGATCTGTGTTTCAATCATCCTGACAGAACGTACTATAACATTCTTTACATGCCAAAAAAACCTACATAAGAAATTTACTTGCTTCGTATTTCAATATAAAAATATATGGAGAACAGGCATTCCTGCCAGTATGTAAAATCTAACTTTAATGTTAAGGTCAAAGTGTGTTTGTTTTTCGCAAGAAGTTATCGATACTAATTGCAAAACAGTGAGTACAATTTTCTATTTTTTTTCTAAAAATCCGCAAATTCTAATTAATGTGCATACAGAGCTAAAAACCAATTTCTTCTCATATTGCAGCCCTGAAGAAGGTAATAATCATTACCGAAAGCTTGGCGTAGCTTAAAAGCAATTTAAATCTAGCCCTAAATTAGGACCGATACCCCAATAATTAGGGTACTTGTTATATATATATATATATATATATATATATATATATATATATATATATATATATATATATAGCACTTCATTTCTTAACTCACAGATTAGTCAATTTTCCAATAAGTAAACAACGTTTTAACAATGAAATGAATCGGCTTAAAAATATAGCTAAAAGTAATGGATATAATGGTAATTTTGTACATACATTAGTAAATAGACATAAGCATAAGAAAATGTTAAAAGATGCCACTACTCTTCAAGCATCTGAGGCTCCCATAAGTTCATAGTAATCCCATATGATCCCAGATATACGAGAGGTCTAGAAAAAGTATTTAAAAACGTAGGTTTTAGAGTAGCCTACAAAACGAAGAATAATTTGAAAAATCTCCTTGGAAACCCTAAAGACAAAGTCGACTTGAAGGAGAGGAGTGGCATCTATGAAATTAGCTCTAATGACTGCGATCTAAAATATGTTGGGCAAACTAAACGCTCCATAAACATTCGTTTTAAAGAACACATGGCACATTTAAGATACGGAAGAACAGAAAAGTCAAGCGTTGTCCAACATGCGTTAGAAAACAATCACCAAATAGGAATAAATAATCTTAAGTTGATTAAAAATGCATACATTTGAGAGTATAGAAATAGTTAAATGTGGTAAGAAAGCACTAAATAAAGACAGAGGGCCTATTCCCTATAGTCCCCTCTATTGTTTACTTGACAACGGTGCAGTCGGGCGCAACCAAGTGTGACCACATTTACCTATAAATAAATAGGTTAGGATAAGTTACTTTAGTTTATATCATCTGCTGATGATGCTAACTTGGTTAGCGAAACGCGCGTCCAGAACATAATAAGTTGTGGTGTAGTGTGATTAGAACTCTTGTATGTTGATATATATATATATATATATATATATATATATATATATATATATATATATATATACCTCTGTCCCTTTGAATAAGGTAACATACATGAATAAAAGAAACACTGACGGTAAGCTTACAATAAATTAAGGTTGAGCCTTGTACTTGCTAATGTAAGCTTGTCGACAATTCAGTGGCTCTTGCTTAATGGGGATGGACCAAGACGAATGGTAATTAAGGGCTTATCTCCACCTAGGAGAATATTTTAATATAAGAGCGGTATATAGAGCCTTTAATATGATTTGGTTAATGGTTCAGAAGAGGGTCGCAACGGTGAGAGTAAATATAAAATCTGGGAAAATAGCATCATTAATATACAATAAAATCAATTTCGAGTGTTATAGGATGTAAAACAGATATTTTATTAAAATGCAATAAATTTAAATTGTTCATTACATTTTAATATAATACGAAAAAAATGTTCTCCAATGAATTACATTTAACAATGGACAAATATATTGGACAGCTGCTCTTGTAAATATAATTACGGCGTGACTAGAACAGTTCAAAGGTTCTTTTACAATTGTTCGTTTGCCGAATACCGAATCTACTGGAATTATTAACGCATGAATTAATTTAATAAAACGTATTTACTGCATCCGTTTGAAGAACGAACTATGTGCCCAAAAACGGTTGGTCGTTGTGCTGACTCTATTTAGAGCAAAACTTGATTGAATGAAATATATAATTAAAATGCAAGCACACGAATGACTAACGAGAATTCGTTTTAATTAAATTGCCTAAAAATGTATATATGTATATTTTTATATTTCTCTTCTTGAACCTTACAATTTATAAATATCAAGTACTTTCTTGGGATTAGGTTCGTGGATTGAAACAAAAAAACTTTAATTGACGTTTCGCCTGTCCATTTCAGGCTTTTTCATAATATTTATTTCTGCACATAAAAAAATTAAATACAGAAAGTGTATATATGCAAGTTAAAAAATAAAAACAATTAGGTATAACGGCACGCATTAAAATTATTAAAACATTTAGTTAAAATAGTACAGTAAATACCTTGAGAAAGATGGTATTTTGCCTTGCTTGGCGGTGTGGAGGTAAGTGATACACTGGTTAAAGAATTCTATTGTTTTTTTTTTATATATATCATTTAGTTTTTTTGATTATATTTACATTGTAGACACTATTGGTGGATACAGGGTGTTTTAAAAGTATTTGTGTGAGTCTGACGGTATACAGTATGTATTTATGATTGATGGAATAGTTTATATCAAAAGATTGTGATATATTTGGCTGAGATTGTCAATGTCTTTCCGATCGTTTACTGTATTTTTTTCTTTTTTTATCTCGACCATTTCTTTGAATGTCAAATTATGGTAATGTTGTTCTTTTGATAAGACCCTTGTACCCGAAAAATCACATTCACGTTCCCTCTTTCGTGTTTATGTAGTGCTGTGGAAGCATTTTTTGTATATTTATGCCCATTTAGTCTATTTGATAGGTATTGTGTGGTCATGCCTATATATTTTTTGGGGCAGTTTAGGCATGGAATGCTGTAAACTACGTTTGATTGTTTTTTAATTGGTGTCTGACTTTTTAGTGGTGTATATAAAGATTTAAGGGTATTGTTAGATTTATGGCATACGGTTATATCGTGTTTACCGAGAATGTGTTTAATCTTTTCAGAAAGACCTTCAGTGTATGGCAAAGATATGTATGTAGTTGTTTTATTGTTGTCACGATTATTTACAATATGTTTTGTGGCATTGTATAATTTATGGGTTTTTCGCTTCATAATTCGTTTGACGGCTTGTAATGGGAAATGATTTTTTAAGAGAGTGTTTTTAACTTTATTTAGAATGTCAACTCGGTATATAGGTGATGTTAGTGTTAGTGCACAGTCAACTAATCCTATCATCACGGAGTTTATTTTACAATTTGGGTGACTGGAATTTTTGGTATACCACTTAGTTTTAATGCCTTTTGTTTTGTGGTCTCTTATTAGTGTTAAATCCAAAAAGTTTATAGCGCCATCATTTTCTATTTCGGAAGTAAACTGCAATTTTAGATGAAAATTTTGGATGAAAATTGTTAAAAATTATCTCCCTCTTTAACAATTTAACAACAGACCGGAAGTATAATGTAGCTTACTTTACAAGCGAAAATAAAATGTAAAAAATGCGTGAGTATATAGAATTAAACCAACAGCATATGTTAATGTCTTCACTATTTGTTCTAAAGTGTTTCGCCCTTAACGAACATCATAAGATATAAACACATTTTTTCAATAAAATATGGCACTAGATATAAAACACTTTGCTTCCTATTACCGATTATTTTTAATAAAAGCTTCTTATGAAAAATTATAATGTACATATCTATATAAATTCGTAAAACTATGTTCTTATAAAAATATATGTTAATGGTTAAAAAATAATTTAGAAAATACCATTTATTATATAATTTAGTAAAATAATCGAAAGTTTTCTGTAAATTTTCTCAAATTAAATATTAGAATTCAATAAACAAACGGTACATTCAGCTAAAATTAATTATTAAAAAGAAATGTACTAATTATGTGCGATTAATAAAAAAGTATGGCAATTGTTAAAATTATGCTTGGAAGAATATCTGATATTATAATACAATCTACAATATAACAATTGTAAAGCTTTTTTTTCTAAAATATTATTGTACATATTTGATGTCCGAGATTGGCGATATTTGAAATAATTTCCCGCAGTGCCACGGTAGGTTGTTAAACACACTGCGTTTGTAAGTTTTTCTGTTGATTTCCTTGTGTTTATTTATGAAGACCAGGAACGAAATTTTTCTTTGATGAACAACTTGTTTCGTTGTTTGCTTCGTGAAGCGATGTGATTAGAACTTGTCTATATATTATGTATAATAATAAGGTTTTGGTTAATTTTGGATAGTTATCTAAAAAATATAATCATGCAGAAGAAGGGAATTTAGGTGACCTATTAAGGAAATGGGGGTTAGTTGGTTTACTAACTATATGTGAAGGTAAGCTTTTTGTATCTTATCAATAATATTTTTTTATGTAATTTTGGAGGTACAATTGAGCAAATTAACATTATGTTAAGGCTATTCATTTAAATTATATTTTAAAATTATGTATTATTTTATATTTATAAAAAAATACAGAGAAATAATCTGGGTATAAAAATGGTGATAAAAGAAGACAGAATATGCTTTATTTTATCTCCGCATTTTGTGTAGTTAAAGTAATTTTCACTACGTTCACTAACCTAAAATAACCTAAATTTGTTTGGCCAAAAGAATAATTAGAATTATTTTGTAGCTAAAGGCTTAAAATGTTCTAGAAGATGGAAAAAGAAGGTGTATTCTGTTCCCCGATAACTTTAAATTTTATACAGTTATTCAAGGCCAACAGTTTGACTTAATGGGGGCAAAATCGCGATTTAAAAGGGGGATGGATATGTTTTTCGTCACACTTGCTCAGAAAGTTCACTTTTAGACCACAAAGTAGCAGAGCGAAAGGAACAATGTAGATATATTTCTTATAAGTGTATGGTGTATATCTGAGTGGCGTTAATTTCGAAGTTGTATTTCAATCTAACCATAACCAAGAAAATAAATAATTATTATTGTACGAAAATTATATTTTCTATTTTAGGTATTATATAAACTGTCTTGCTATCTCACTCTCTAACAGCATCTGATTGACTGCCACTTCTTTTCTATATTATTCAATAAGTATTATTACAGTTTATAATCAGAATGATTTGGATTACAGCATAATATTTTTAAAATTTAATATTTGGTTTAGTAAAATTTTCAAAACATTGTATTTTTAACGGTACAATATATATTTTTTCTAATACAATAATGTATTATAAGTTTTAAAATGTAGGATAGTAGGGGTGTCTATATTTAATTTTGAGGCAAGCCCAAATTAATAGTAAAGGTTTCTAAAAATAGTTTTTACCGTTAATAGTTTTTTAGTAAACAATTACAAAACAGTATAATAAGACTTAAAAATAAGTTAAAATTAACGGTCTACATCACACGTGGAAACCGATTTTAACACAAGGTCATGGCTCGGCGAGCACTAGTCGGGTATAAAAGCCCGCCTGAATCTCTCCGAGCTCATTCAGTGCACAGATATCATGGAATAAAGATCCCTGAAGATACCTCGTGCAATCGAAGGCGAAACGTTGGATAGTAATTAAAATTTGACACGGTCTAATCCCCCGAACCATGATTTCTTAATTAATAATAATAATAATAATACATTTATTGTTCAACCAGATTTACAATATAGATTTAATTGAAAATACACTAGTTGAACAATATGCCTTATGGTACTCAGACATCCAACCGCATTGGCCAGACACTGTTCAAGCCCTAACTAACTTAAATCAAAACAAACCTAAATCTAGGTCGAGATATTTCATTTATTTCTACTGAATGAAAGGCACATGCGCAGCTTTGTAAATACAAAAATGAATCAAAAACCAGTAATAATTTTTAAATTATCAGGCGGCTTAAGTCGTTGGTGGGGGAGCAGACACGATCACAAGCATAAAAAACAGTACTATTGCAGTCGAAGGAGACGTTCTTTCATTACTTTTTTAAATTTACACGTAGAAAAATTCAAATCTATATTCTCTATTGAATTAATAAATTTAGATAAATTGTACGAAAATCACCTCTTAAACATCTCTTTTCTATAATAATAATAATAATAATAACAATCGTTTATTATTCACTAAAAAAAATAAATACATAATTGTTTTCACAAATAAAAAAAAAACATAGTGAATAAAGGCTAGCATTTCAGACTTCTGCGCAAAAGGCAGATTCTGTTCTTACAATGCTGCCACATATCTTAATGTCCCACTTATGCATGGCAAAGATAAAACTGTTACTGCCAAAAATATTCAGAGTGGCGTCACTTAAAAACAGCATATTATCAGATATAACAACATATATAAAAACAAGAATAGATATGACGTCACTAAAAATACCATTAGCAGTAAACGTCTTGAGTAGTAAATAAAATATATCATAAGTAACAAAAAGGTGTTAGAAGAAAATAAACGGAAAAGCGGAAGAAATAAAGAGAAAAAAAAGATAGTGCGACAAGAGGAAAATGAAAGTGCGAAAAGAGGAAAATGAAACTAAAGATAGAAAGAAAGAACAAAGGCTGATGAAGGCTCTACACGTACTTTATACGTTCATTGCTTAGAAAGTAAATATTTCGTCAGTTTATGTTTAAAGGATTGTATTCAGAGTGTAGTTTGTGATAATTCAATGGGTAAAGCGTTGATACACAGTGCTATATCATAAGAAAAGCAGCGTTTGAAAAACTCATGTTTATGTCTAGGGATAGTTAAAGTATTTCTACGTAGATTAAAATGGTGGACATCTGTTCGGAATTTTATTTTATTATACAAATATACTGGTACACGACTTTTTAAAATTTTGAAATACATACATGTTGCATGTAGTTTCCTTCTATTACTCATATTAAGCCATGAAAGTACTTTAAGTTTGTGGGATACTCGGTTGCTTCTTCTGATACCAAAAATTAGTCGGATACAACAGTTCTGAATCTTTTGCACTCTATGCAAATCGTGACTATCCAAGCACGGACCATACACATTATCACAGTGATTAAAGTGCGACAGGATAAGTGAATTACATAAATCTTTTTTAATATTTTGATCAAGATAATGTCTATGTATATATAATGATTTTTATCCACAATATGCTTTTTTGAGTGTTGAAGATACGTGATTCTTAAAACGAAGCTGGGAATCAAGAGTTAATCCTAGGCTTTTGGCATTTTCCACAATAGAGAGTCGCTGATTGTTAATTGACAAATCCATTAATTTGTTTATATTATTAATAACATTTTTGTTGCCAAACAACATTACTACAGACTTATTTGGATTTAATTTTAGCATATGATCAGCAGATGTCTGAAATAGTGAATTTAAGTCGGAGTTTATTTTATTTTTGGCGTCAATACATTCAGATGGAAGAAATGAATAATACAACTGAGTATCGTCAGCGTATATATGATAGTTACAGAATTCAAACTTTCTTTGAAAATTGCTAGTATAAATACTAAATAATATTGGGCCAAGTATGCTCCCCTGGGGAACCCCAGTTGTTATATTAAGTGAATCGGAAACCTTATTTTCAATTTTGACTCGCTGTGAACGATCAGTAAGAAATGATTTTATTAAGGTTGACGCATTGTTAGAAAACCCTATATAGTTTAATATAGAAATCAAGATACTGTGATTTACAAAATCAAAGGCTTTTGCAAAATCCAACAGAACCAAGGCAGTTATATGATTATTATCGCGAGCGCAAAAAATATCATCTGTCACATCGGCCAGTGCAGTCGAACAACTGTATCCTGAACGAAATCCAGATTGCTTTATAGGTAATATATTATAACTTGTTAAATGGGTTTTAATTTGCATCTCTATTACTCTTTCTAAAATTTTGGAAAACGTCGGTAACACACTAATCGACCTAAATTGACTCATGTTTTTGGGATCATTAACTTTTGCTAACGGTATAACTATAGCTTCTTTCCAACTAAAAGGAAAATAGTTATGTATAATACATTCGTTTATTATATGTATTATATAATCAATAATACGCGGGCAGCACAAGAAGATAAGAGTTATATTTAGAAGATCTGAGCCAAAAGCTTTGCTATTTATTTTATTAATAATTTCGATAACATCCTGATTGCTAACTAAGGTAAACTTTAAAAGAGTATGAATATTATCTATAGTATTATTAGAGTAAAAGTTTATTAATTCATTTTTAAGAATAGAAAGAGATTTAGTTGAGTCTATAAAAAAATTGTTATCACATTTTTAAATTCATCAGGAATAGCCTTAGTTTTAGATGGTATTAGTTTATTTAATTCCCGCCATTTTTCTTTCATCGTGGAATTTTGAAATTTATATCTATAATAAGATTTTTTTTCGTTTCGTATTGCCGCAGTTGTTAAGTTTCTTAACTGTTTGTAATAATTCCATTTAACCGGGTCTTTGGTATTTTTAAAGTTTCTAAGAGCCTTATCTCTTAAATTTTGCATTCGCTTTATATTATCTGTAATCCATGGTTGCAATGTCTTATTTCGTTTAGTACACTGTTTAATTGGAGCATGGCAATCGAAAAGTGCCAGTATGCAAGTATTTAAAAAAAAATATTTTCTCATCTATATTTTCAATACTATATATATTATCAAAAGGAATTAATTGAAGGTCTCTTTCAAATAAAGGCAAATTTATATTTTTTAGTGCTCTATAAGTTATTGTTGGGGCTACTTTAGGGTCCACAACATATTCTATCTCGCAAAAAGTGGAACAGTGATCAGAAAAATTTGAAAAAGCAACACCTTTGTTAATAACTTTATCAGAGTTGGTAAAGATCAAATCTATTAAAGAGAAACTTGAACCTGAAATTCTGGTAGGATCAGTGACTATTTGCTCCATATTGAAAGGTTCTACCACTCATAGAAGTTGGGTTGTTAAAACATTGTCGTATTTTAAAATGTCAATGTTAAAATCTCCAAGACAAAATATAGTATCATAGCAAGAAAATGTATTAGCCAATGTATCTTCAAATGTATTTATAAATAAGGACCCATTAGTGTTTGGGGGTCTATATATCACACCTACTATAATAGTTTCTTTTATGTTGTGGTACTGTTAATAAATGTTTTCTACGTAAGTTGATTTTATGAATATCGTGTCTAAAGGATACTTTCTCAAATAAATAATTCGGCTGTTTAAACTTAAGTATCTTAAATGTAAAATTATACATATGCAAACGGTACCTATTAAACATATTGACCCATCTTGATTGTTCTAAAAATGGAGTAATATGATTTCTCCTTTTAACTGTATTCTGTTTCGATCGGAGGCGTCCAGACAGGGATAAAAGACAGTCGAACAGTGACTAAAGTGAGATAATACGAGAGAATCGCATAAAAGTGTTTTGCTCTCTCTGGATAGACAGTACCTCTGGCCATAAATAAGCTTTTAATTACTGTACGCTGCACGCAATTTAGAGGTAACATGCTCTTTAAAACGGAGTTTTGAATCCAAAGTAAGCCCCAAAGTCTTACAGGTAGTCACAGCGGGTATGCTTGTTGTTAATTTTGACCTCAATGTTGTTCTTAGCATATGTTACTTGGGTTTGATTACCGAATAAGATTATTGACGATTTATTAGGATTGAGTGTAAGTAAATGATTTGATGCTACGTTAAAAAAGTCAGCCATATCTGAATTTATTAGTTGTTGGGCTTCAACCGTTTGATTCTCTGAGAAAGAAAGGTATAATTGGGTATCATCCGCATAGAAATGCGATTTACAGTATTTAATAGATTTATAAAAGTTGGAAGTATAAATTGTATATAGCAATGGACCCAAAATACTACCCTGTGGTACTCCTATACTTATACTTAAAAAATTTGAATATTGCATGTCATAAACAACTTGTTGATTTCGATCAAATAAGAAAGATTGAATGAAGTTAGAAGCCTTCGTGCCAAAGCCTATAAAGTGCAAAATAGCGTATAGAATTTTGTGGTTAAGCATATCGAACGCTTTACTAAAATCGAGAGAAACGAGTGCTGTAATTTTGTTATCATCGGCGGCTCTAAGAATATCATCAGTTATGTGTGCCAAGGCACTCTCACAACTATGATTGGCTCTAAAACCGGACTGAGTTACTGGTAAAATTTGATAACGGTTAAGAAAAGTTCTCATTTGATGGTTCATAACTTTTTCAAGTATTTTAGATAACGTCGGCAGTATGCTGATTGATCTTAGGTGATTAAACTCAGAGGGGTTGTTTATTTTCGGCAAGGGGATAACCTGAGCTTTCTTCCATAAAAATGGAAAGTATGATGACAAAATACATTCGTTAATTGTATGTGTAATAAAAGGTACAATAAAAGGGCAACAAAGATGAATCATTGTTATGTTAATCTTATCCACACCAATAGTCTTAGAATTAATTTTTTTAATAATTTGCAATATTTGATTTTCGTCTGATAAAGTAAAATCAAAAAGTTCGTTAATGTTTTCCAAATGATTATTGTTATAATAGTCCAAAATCTCTTGATTTGGATTGTTCTGATTATTTGCCGAATTTACAAAAAAATTATTTATATTATTTGGCACGCACAAATTGTGAGGTAATGCACAATTTTTTTGTTTAATAAAATTAAGTTTTTTAAGCTCTTGCCATTTTTCTTTTTGATTGGAGTTTTGAAATTTTATTCGTAAGTATGCCTTTTTTTCGGATCTAATTGTCAACTGTCAATCGGGTGTGTTGTGTTTTGTTTGCTCTCCAAAGTTGTGTAATTGTCTTTAGTTGTGATGATCGCGTCCTAATACTTGAGTTGTTATAGTGGAGTTTATTGGGGTTTTAATTCGAGTGATTGAAGTTTGTTGATTTCTTGACTGAATTTCTAAAAGAAAATTGATTAGTATCAACACATTGTTCCCGCCAGAAATATGACATTGTGAAGTTTGGTTTGGGTCAGAGTCACAAATTGACAACCTCTCCGTTTTTGCTGGCATTAACTGTCCGCGATTCATCCTCTTTTGGTGTTTGACCAGCTCACTATACTAATATGGCATTAACTGCTTGGGCCTCAGCTACCATTTCTGTCCCGGCAATAGGCCAGCTCATTGTACGAGGTTTATTACCTTGAACGTACTTGGAACCATGTCGTCATATCATTGTATAGTTTGCAAAAAGATGGACACAACAGAAACCCATATGATCTTTTGTGATAGCTGCTCTAGACCACTTTACAAGAAAGAGTGTTCTGGCCTTTGCTCCTCTGAGATTAGGGTGATCGAATTGAAGGGTCCTAGACTTCTTCGATATCACTGTGAGGACTGTCGCAAAGGCTTTATGCAGGTCCCGTCACTGATCAAGATGATTGAAGAGCTTAGACGGGAGGTTGATGTACTTAAGCAGCAACCACGAGACACTTCTGATGGACCTGGTAATTCTGCAACAGGATGTTGTAATGACGATGTCTTGAGGGAGTTACAGGACCGTTAGAGGAGATCGAATAATATAATGATGTATAATCTCACTGAAGATAATGAAAACGATGATTTAACCAAAATTCGATCTGTCCTGAATAAGTTAACTAATAATGAACCTGGCATAGTGAAGTTTTCTCGAGTTGGAAAGGGTAACCGCAATAATGCACGACCTTTAAAGATAACTCTACAATCCCCATTTAATGTGTTCACCCTGATTGGGAATCGTCATGAATTGAAGGGAACTAATATATTTGTCGGTCAGGATATGACTTTCAACCAAAGAGAAACGGATAAAAAGGTGCGTGAAGAACTTAAGCGGCGCTTAGCTTCGGGTGAGAAGGATATTCGTCTCGGCTACAAAGATGGAATACCACGCATAATTCAAAAAAACTAAATGCGGGGCTGTACTCTCTCCCAAATATTAATGGGCTGGAGGTATACTACCAAAATGTGAGAGGACTGCGTACAGAGCTTGATTCTCTGGCCAGTGCAGTTGCTGTAAGCTCATTTCAGATCCTCGTGTTCACCGAGACTTGGCTATCGGATCACATTCTTAACTCGGAACTTGGACTATTCAACTACACTGTTTATCGACGAGACCGTTCTCGCCTAACAAGCAGTGCTGAAAGGGGCGGCGGAGTTCTGGTGGCGGTTCAGCAAGGTATCAATTCCATTTTGTGTGAGTCGTCGACGGATATCGAACAATTATTTGTGGCTGTTGGTTCAGGGTCAACGAAACTTATCTTTGGTGCCGTCTACCTACCACCGAGATCGCCCGTTGAAAAGTATCTACAATTTTCTGAAAACGTGGATAGAATCTCTGAAAAATATAAAGACCATGATGTGTTTTTGCTTAGAGACTTTAACCTACCAAATGCTTCTTGGGAGTCCGATAACATCAGCTCGACCTCCATTCCGAGCCGTGATGCACAATCTCACGAATCTGAAGCTGTACAAACTATCTCCAATATGTGCGCTTTTCACAATTTATTCCAAATCAACACCATTATTAATCATCAGGGCTCAATACTGGATTTGGTTTTCTCACACAGTGCAAATCATGTTGTATTGCATACTGAAGATTCCATCATCCCTCCAGATGTTTTCCACCCTCCATTGACTATTCATATCAAGAACTCATCAGGTCATTTTCATTCCGCTTCATCCCAGCCTGAATTATTCTATTACGACTTCAATTCTGCTAACTATAATGCCTTATCTGAATATCTTGGTTTTGTCGATTGGGATCGATTGCTTGACTCCTTACCTGTACAAAATATGATCAATGTTTTCTATGACATACTGTATACTGCAATCGACGCATTGGTTCCAAAAAAGAAAATATCAAGCAGAAAGTTCCCGAGATGGTTTTCTGCACACTTAAAAAACTTGGTGTTTCAGAAGAAGATGGCACATTGTAGATGGAAGAAAAGCGGTTTACCTACAGATTATATCCAGTTTTCTGAACTCCGAGCTCAATGCAAAAGGGCATCACGTGAATCTTACATGGACTTTGTTCACGAGTCTGAATCATCGCTTTTAACCCATAATAATATCAAAAAATTTTGGAACTTTGTTAATACTAAACGCACGGACAACGAGCTGCCTTCCCAAGTGTCTTATGACGGTAAAATAGCGTACGGAGGTGTGGAGATGGCCAATTTATTTGCCAAGTACTTTCAGACTGTTTATTCTAATGAAACCTGTAATGTTCCACCAATAACATCCCTGAGCAACTTGAATATCCATAATTGCGAAATACCAATTTCCGATATCTTTACGGAATTGAATAGTCTGAACATGTTTAAAGGGCCTGGACCGGATGGCATTCCTCCTCGTCTTCTCCGAAATTGTAGCTTTGTACTATCACGTCCATTGTGTTTCATCTTTGGGGCTTCCCTTCAGACTGGAATTTTTCCAGAACTCTGGAAGGTTAGTTATGTCATACCCATTCATAAAAAGGGCAAAAAGGACGACGTCACCAATTACAGACCCATATGTAACCTGAGTTGTATACCAAAACTGTTTGAATGCCTGGTTACCAGGCATTTGACAGCTCATTTAAATGGTGTTCTAATGAATCAACAGTTTGGCTTCCGTCCTGGTCGTTCCACAGAGCTTAATTTGCTTACTTACAGCGATTATCTCTCTAGCACGATGGAGAGAGGTGGTGTGGTTCATTCAATCTACACCGACTTCTCCAAGGCCTTCGACAGGGTAAATCATCGTGTTTTGGTGAACAAGCTGTACAGTTATGGAATTTCTGGCACCCTTCTCCTGTGGATTGCTGACTATTTGTCTAATCGTTCCCAAGTGATTAAGGTAAATAACAATCACTCTATGCAAATCAAAGTTCCTTCTGGTGTCCCCCAAGGGTCGCATCTGGGACCCCTGCTTTTCAATTTATTTCTAAACGATATTTCAGATTGCTTTTCAAACAGCACCTTTCTTTGTTTTGCCGATGACTTGAAATTCTTTGTCGAGGTATCATCAACAAACCAGTGCCAGGGTTTACAAGCGGATCTTGATAAGCTCATTGGGTGGTGTAGGCTAAATGGCATGGAGCTTAATGCTTCTAAGTGTAAAGTGGTTTGTTTCTCAAGAGTTCACAACCCCATCGGGTATAATTACCATATTGACAAGACATACCTTGAGACGTTGACTGAATTCGGTGATCTGGGTGTAACTTGTGTAACAGATAGTCCCGAGGTCTCTGAAAATGCTTGGTTTCATTAAGCGGTGCACTAGGGATTTCAGTAATGTTGCCTCAATTAGAATGTTGTACTGTGCCTTGGTTAGACCACTTTTGGAGTACTGTTCCTCGGTCTGGAGCCCCCAGTATGCGGTACACATAAAAGCTCTCGAACAGGTGCAACGTAAATTTGTCCGCTATCTTTGCTATAAATCCAACATTCCCCTTTCTGAGAACTACGTTGTTGATTATGATACTTTGTACTCTATTTTCAATCTTGAGCCACTGTCTGTCAGGCGTGACAAAAGGGACCTTAAAATGTTGTATAAGATTCTTAATTATTATGTGGACTGCAGTCATCTTCTGTCTCGGGTGGGACTTCGTGCCCCCACTAGAGATACCAGATTGACGGCGACGTTTTCAGTAACTCGGAGTAGAACTAACTATGGAACAAATACCTTTTTGTCGCGTGTACCGAGATTGGCAAATGTGTATCCGGAACTAAATTTTTTTCGTAGTATGTCTCACTTTGAAAGGCAGCTCAAAACTCTTCAAATTAATTAATAACTTTAAGGATGATGTATTAGATGAACATTTAAGATTGTATTTAACGCAACATATTATATTGTACTTAAATGTTAACTAAATTGGGCATAGCCCGTAAATAAATAAATAAATAATTGCAGACGTGGTATAGTTCCTTAACTGCTTATAGGATTCATAGTGCTCTGGTTTCTTCGTTTGTGTATATTTTTTTAGAGCTTTATTTCAACGTTTTTGCATTAGTTTAATATTGTCTGTGATCCAGGGAGCATAACTATAATTTCTATTCTTCCTAAATTGCTTAAGAGGTGCATGTTTATCAAATACATACAATAAATTATTAAAATATTCTATTTTATCATCTATAGTTTCCAAATAAAGCAGAGTGTGCCAGTCCAAACGTTCAAGGTCCGTTCCGAATTCTTCAAGATTGATTCTTTTCATTGCTCTATAAAAAAAAATTACGGGAATATCCCTTTAATCGAATTTTCATAAAAATCAAAAAATGGTCCGCAATACCACAATCTACCACACCCGAATCCGTTATATTTTCCATATTTGTCCATATAAGATCAATAAGGGAAACTGTATTATTGGATATACGAGTAGGATCCTGAATAACTTGTAACATACCAAAAGTGGAGAAGACAGCCTCAAGTTTCAGACATTCATTTGATTCTAAATTTCTCAACATATTAATATTGAAATCTCCCATACAAAGTATGTGTTCATACTCTGAATAAATATTTGACAAAGTATCCTCCAAACAATCCAAAAAATGTGTGATATTTGACTTAGGTGGCCTATATATATTCCCTATGATAATAAATGTATTTTGTAATTTAATTTTTAGCCACAAACACTCAATATACTCTGTAGCGGTTGATATTAGAACATCAGTTTCAATATTTTGCTTCACATAAATGCTAACGCCCTCTCCGCGACCACCCATTCTAACTTGACTAAAAAATTTATATGTATTTACTCTTACAACATTAGAGTCAATTTCCGGCCTTAGCCATGTTTCAGATACCCCAACAACGCCATAATCCCTATTAATAATATAATTTTGGAATGAGTCAAAATTTGCAAGCAATGACCTTGTATATTTATGTGCGCAATATTCATTTATTTATTTATTCTACAAATATAATAAAGTGAAGAAAAAAAATATATATATAAATATAAAAAAAAAATAAACTTACATAGGAAGTGTATCTAAATTTGCAGAAGGAGTATGTGTGTGCTCCCAGACTGCTATACATATTGAGTACACTATTCTATATTTACAATACGTAAACTATTAATACAAGTAAAAACAATAATTTTTATTTCATAATTGTTTCCCTATCAGAATAAACGTAACTAAATCATATACAAAAAACCCATATTATTGGTCGTACTGAAATAATAATTAAAAAATAATAAAAAAGAAAAAATCGTCCATTTAGAATATCAGCACCCAACAAAGCGCAAAAAAGACCATATCCAAATTACGTAACTAATTATCTAATTCTCATATTTTAATCAATATTATACCTTTCTTCCTTATTAAGAGTAATTTCCTTCATACAACAAAAAAAAAACCTATAGAAAACCAAACGTATCTTATTTCCCTACAATGCCACTAAAATTACTTTTTTAAGCTAGGAAAACAAATTTCTGCCATACTATCTAAATAATAATGTATCCTACAAAACGTAAAAGCAATAAATAATGCGATATTTTAGGCGAATGACAACAATGTTTTGGATAAAATAAATTAAATACAAATTTAATACGTTCACAGCGAAATATGTGCTTATTTACCTTAGACGATTCAAATCTATTTCATCAATTACACGATGGGTTACACCCCCGCAGTTAACAAAAATATTACCATTAAGTGACCACGCATTTTTTTCGGAAAATTTAATCACTGCACTTTTATATAAACGCAAACGGGTCTGAGTTAGGTCTTCCCGAACCACTACAGGAGAGTTTTTTAGATTTTTTCGCTGTTTCAATACCGTTTTGCGAACGTTGCTGTCTCGGAATTCAACAAGCACTGCAGCCGGCTTATCAGGTGTCGGGTTTTTTGCCATCATTGATCAAAGCCGTGAAAGCTTCCGCTCTATCTTATTATTATTATTATTATTATTATATTTTAAATATTAAAAACCTTTTCTTGAACACGTCATATTTTTGTAAGTTTCGGAAATCTTTTAGGGTGTCATTTTACTTAAGTGCTATTACAATTTTCCATTTAGCTTGTTTTCAGAACGGAAAATTTATTTCCAGTTTTTACCTCATCATCCGATAAAAGACCCATCAAATCTAGTGGATTCGCAATGCGATACATCATTCCAAGGGTAGTTTGGCAGGATTATGGAACTTTATGTTTTCTCATAATTCAGAATGATACGATGGAAGTTGGTATTGTATTATGGCTATAGGTGTTATAAATTTGACCATTTATACACGACCTGTTTATGAGTTTGTCGTTTTTACTTTGACACCCAATTTCAAAATGTAGTTTCAAATACTTTGGTGTTTAAGCAGACAAAAAGGGACTGAAGAAAATTTATATTATTAAAATTATATTATAAAAAATATTAAAATTTACCTGAAATTTCGCATAAAAATCAAGCATTACGTAGAAATCAACCGACAAAAATGGTAAGAATTAAGTTTGATATAGAGATGATCTCAGTGGCGGCTCGTCAGGGTACGCCTCTGAAGCCGCGCCTCACCCCCAAAATAAAGGAAAAGAGAATTTTTTTATATAACTTTTTATCTATTACTAATTAGAAATATACTTTTCAACAGTTTTACAACATAATAACATTAAAAAAAAAAACAAAATATAATCCCATAATAAATATTTTAGAAAATAAATTCTGACCACATCAAAAAACCGACCGTGCAATCCGTGCAAACCCATTCCTAAAGAAAGTGCTCTCGAATGAGGCGAAATAATTTTAGCTTGGAAAGTTTCGACTTCTGACCTATTTATCAACGGCCGGTGCCGATGCCGGCGAGTCACCTGATTACGACAGAGCGGGATGGCGATTGCCGATGCACGCGTTTTCTATTGCATTCTTGAGGCGATAAATCTGTAGCTTGGATATGCTTTTATTGGTTATTTAAATCACATGACTAGCGAAATATTCCAACGGCTTCTTTTTACGTGGTGCGTGCGGCTGAGAAAGAAATAGGAAATAGATTGCGATAATCGCTGATTGAGGGCGTTCTGTCTTTTAAGGTGAATAAATACGCGTGAGTAAGTTTTTGTTTTGTTTTGATTTGGTAAGTTGGACCGTTCCATTTTTTGTATTTGCTTTTTGCTTTTGAAATGAATCCTATTCACGACATTATTGCTTCATTAATTGAAACGCCTTTTTTAAGAAGAAGCGAAACTGAAAAGAAACAGATATTAGGTAGCCGTCCGACGCCGAAAATTTTAGCAATATTTAACGATAAGAGGCAAGGTAAAAAATATTCAAGAACTTTTCAAATATCTTGGTACGAAACTTATAGGTGGCTATGCGGAAGTATTTATAAAGAAAGCTTATATTGTTGGCCTTGTATTTTATTAGGTTGCGTCAAAAATAATTGTAGTTCAGGGGGCGGATATTCGGATTTAAAAAATTTTTCACGAGCAGTAAAATCGCATGAAAGTTCAAGAGAGCATATTAAAAATTCGGTAGCACTTACAAGACTGGAGCAAAATAGGGCGACTATTGCGGATGCACTACAAGAAAATGCAAGTCTTAATAAAATTGTTTATAATGAAAATGTTCGAAAAAACCGTTTATTGATGTTACTATTACTTTGGGTAAACAGGACTTGGCATTTCGAAGTGATAATGAAACAACAGATTCTTTTAACCGAGGCAATTTTAAGGAAATATTTGCATGCTTAATAAAAAGAAATGCCGAACTTACTGAACATTGTGCTAAATTTAGTAATATTTTTACGGGACAATCTAAGACTATACAAAATGAACTAATTGGTTGCATACATGACTATATTCAAGAATATATAAAAAAAGAAATCAATGACACCGATTGTTGTTTTTTTGGCGTAATTGCGGATGATAGTACTGATATAACAAAAAATCACAGTGTTCGATAACAGTTAGGTATGTGACCAACGGATCTTTAAAAGAAAGAATTTTAGGATTTTTTGACGTTAGCGTCGTTAGCGATAATAGAACAGCAGAGAGCCTTTTTCATTTAATACAAAATAGCTTAGAGCCTTATGACTTTAAAAATAAATTGGTCGCGCAGTGTTACGATGGGGCTAGTGTTATGGCAGGTGAAATAAATGGGCTTCAAACAAAAGTTAGATCTATTGCTCCTTTAGCTATGTTTACTCATTGTTGCGCCCACAGATTAAATCTAGTTTTACAACAGGGAACAAAACTGATTACCCAAAGTCGTATATTTTCTGCCACTTTATTAGGAATACCAAATTATTTCCACCAATCACCAAAACTGTCTTTTGTGCTTAATCAGATAGTAGGTAAAAGAATTCCGCGAGCTGTAGAAACGCGATGGTATACACGGTCTAAAATTTTAAACTTAGTGGCTAATGAATGGGACAATTTAATTATAGTATTTGAAACTATTATTAATGACTTAAGTTCCGGAACAGAATCTATTAATGGTGCAAAAGGATTTCTAAAGCATTTTAATGATTTCGAATTTTGCCTTTTAACGCATATTTATAAACAAATTTTTAGTTGCACTGATGTACTGTTTCAAATATTACAGTTAAAGCATTTAGATATAAATTACTGCATTTCGCAAATAAACCTTGCCAAGCAACGAATTATTGAATTTAGAAACGAGGACCATTTCAAAGAACTTTTCAATATTGCTAAAAAAGCCACTATTCTGCCGACTAACACACGTCGAGGGCAATGTTTTAGCGACTTTGATATTTTTACTGAATATAAAATATTATATTTCGAAATAATAGATTGTATAATTCTTTAATTAGGGACGCGGTTTGAAAATTTAAATAATTTAAATTTCTTTGCTTTAGTCGATTGCACAAAATATTCGGAATATGTTAAATGCTTTCCAGACGACTTATTAAATAATTTATTAAAAAATTATCCAAACATTTTTGACAGAGATAGATTAAAAAATGAGCTTTCTGTATTGTATAGGGATGAACAATTTTCAAATTTAGATGTCGAAAAAAGTCTAGCTTTGTTATTTAAAGATTTTAAAGCAATTTTTGCGGAAGCATATAAGCTTTTTAATTTAGTTTTAACTATTCCCGCAACAAGTGTATCGGCCGAACGAAATTTTTCATGTCTTAAACGGATCAAAACCTACCTAAGAAACACAATGACACAAGAACGGCTTTCGGGTTTAGCAATGATGTCAATAGAGCAGGAATTACTGTCAGAACTTAGTGAAGACCAAAACTTTTACGACCAAATTATAGATAAATTTGCAACCTTAAAAGACAGACGTATAGATTTAATGTACAAAAAGTAGTTTTTTTATCTTATTTCATACAACTATTTATTTTAAGTTTTAATAAACTAAATTATGTTTTTATTATCGCAATCACCGCTATATTTTAGTGATAGGTGTACATATTTTAATTGTTTTGTTTACTTTTTATTTACTTTTTTTAGAGTTTATTTTTTTAGTTTTTAATGGTTTAGTAGGGCTATTGGCGATGACCTCCATTAAAAAAAAAGGTCAACGCGTCGCAGAATAATACCTCATGGGTGACGTGGAAATTTATTCACATTTAAACAAAATTAACCTCATGTAGCCTCACCCTTCGTTATACTCACGAGCCGCCACTGGATGATCTGCTAAAATTGTGGTACGAATTCAAGATGGCGGAATAAAATTCAAATTCAAATTCAAAGTATTTTTATTTGTCACAATACAAGAAAAAATAATTACAACCATAAACAATAATTAAAGAGGACAAATTAGGGCAACACCTCGATTATAAAACCGTTACATAAGCACATTGCAAAATATGCCTATGTGGTGCAGACCTTAGTACTACTATATTAAATTTAACATTAAGTTATTTTAGTATAGGTAATGGGCAAATACCAGGACAGGAGCTTCAAGCGACCACTCAGACGAGCCAAAAAGCAAATGGACTTTTTGTTTATATTTGATATTTGGAATTTAGAATTAATAATTGGAATTGATATCCACCTATGCAGGCAACTCATCAGTTTAAATTCTGGTTTTGAAAATCAAGTTTTTACTATATTAAGCGTGTGACTATTTAATGAGTAATGAATAGACATAAAGTAAAAAATATAATGCGGCATTCGTAAGTTTAAAAAAAAAAAAGATAAAGGAAAATAAGAGAACGAGTTTTTTTAAAAGTAAATACAATTTAAATTTTTAAAAAATACAATTAAAAAAGCAGAAAAAATTAGTTATTTCATTGAGTATCTAGTAACATTTTTTTCGTATGTTTCCGAAAATTATTTAATGAAAATTCTTTAACATTGGGGGTAGGCTATTCCACATTTGAATTGCAACGAAACTAAAGGACTTCTGAAAACAAGCTTTTCTGTGTAGAGGCGCCCTAAAATTATTTGCATTTCTGGTAAGATGAGGGTGTTCATATGAAGTAAATAACCGATATAGGTAAGGTGCTTGTCCAGTTTTTAAAATTCTATAAACAAATAACAACATATGATACCTACGACGCACAGTGTTGCACATTGAGAACTGGGACAAAATTCGTAGATTGAATACAGACATAAATTACTTATTGCGAAAATTTTTATTTATACATATGCACCTTAATCAACAACCTAAACACAAAAAATATAAGAAAAATAAAATGGCTCCTATTATACAGGGTGAAACAAAAAGTAATTGCAGGTTTAAATTTTAAAAAAGTAATATTGGTGTAAAAAATAGATTTAAAAAAATATTTGGCATTAAAAATAGGAAATTTTAGAAAAATTAATTAATAATAATAATAATAAACCAGTCCTTAACATAAAAAAAATATAAAAATATAAATTTCTAAATTAAATAATTTTTTTTTTTAAACACCCTATAATGAACCATAAAAAAAAGTGTTACAATACGAATATTTGTAAGAAAATCACTCAAGCATATTTTCATCCAAGTCGTTTTGGAATAATTGTTCTATGCTTTCATTGTCATATAAATATTCTTGAATTTCCATGTCCCACTTAACGACATTTTTTGATGATTTGGAAATATTTCTCAGGTAGGCTATTTTTGGGTCAGAATTAATTAAAAGGGTTCTAATTAGATCTGTATTGCTTTGAATTCTTGAAGTTTTGCGGGTGTGGTGTAAACGAGTTTTTCTAAATTCTTTATGTGTTGCTTCAAGCGCATCTTCTGCTAGTTGCCCAACAGGTAATTCAAAAAAACTAATAATATCGCATCAGTGAATTAAAATTTTATGAATAGTACTTGGCATGTAGTACCATGCATACAAATTTAAATAAAGTATTCTAGTGTCATTAAGGAGAGATTGAAATTTAGGTATATTTATCCTACAGCCTGAAGAAAGTACTCTTAATATTAATGAAAAATATTTAATTAGATTTAGATCAATGCCCATAATCTCTGAACTTAGTTCAATATTTTTAAAAAAAGTCCTGGCAGTATTGCCATCATTTGTGGAGCCATACCCAGGCTTTGGTTTATCGACAATTAATCCCATTTTAGTTTTAAAATCTAACTGAATTCGCTTCTTTGTATGCTCAAACATATCCTTACTCTCGTTACCTTTTACTTGCCACTTTTTCAACGGTAAGCGATAGGCTATATGCAATAAACATTCAAAAAAACGAATCCAGCAATGAAGTGTCGATAAGCCAAAGCGATAATTATCTGTATTTGGTGTTTTTTGCAACACTGCTTCCTGATTCATTTCCTTTGGCGTGGCTCCACAAATGATACACCTTGAAGTAGAATTAGTTTCAGATAAAACATTGGCCACACTTCCATCAAACATTGTTAGTAGCAGCTCGTAAAAAACACTTATATTTTTTTCAGAAAAAGGAGTGTAAATTTTAAGATCACGTATTATTGCTTGTATGTCATTTTCGACGGTGCGAATAATATCCGGATTTTCTTTAACAAATTTAAATGCAATTGGTCGACAATACCATATTGAAGACGAACGTGGATTTGACCACAAAACGTTTTCACTTTCGACATCAACTAACTTAAGAGGTACTAATGCCACAAGAAACATGTACTCATCTGTTGAGGAACCATCGTCAAATACCTGTTTATAGAGACTGTGCCCCGAGCTACCATCAAACCCCCATTTGCAAACTAGTTTTAAATTTATATTAGAACTAAACGTTAAATTTGGAAATTTTAAAATACTGTCAGTAGTTTTATTTAAAAGCTCTTGTTTCAGTAACAGTAATTTTTGATGGTAGAAGTGCATTTTTAGTTGCTAAAAGTGTGCGGTAGCTCGGGAAACAGTCCTTATGTAAAGAATTTATCTTTGAACGCAGTATATTATATTTTTCAACAGAAAGCTTTAAATCACAGAATAAGGCCAAAGCATTTTCAGGCGTTAATTTTTGGCCTGTCTGAACCTCATAACGTTGAAATTTGACCCTTTCTGCCGCAAAACATATTTCTTCTGGTGTATAATTGGCTATTATTTCTTCCATTCTACGCAATTTAGTTTTTGTTGACGCATCTTTAAAAGGGACTCGCGGTCTTCCACGGCTAGGTCCAGGTCGGGGTTCAATTTCTTCTTCTTCTCGGTTGAATTGAATATTGAACAATTTTAAATTACCTTGTAGCCATTTAAAATGCCTCTTTTCAAAACCATCGGGGCGTCTGCCACAGTCGTTCCACATTCGTTCCAAATTTGATGAAAATAACTTGCTGCTCTGCAGTAATTTTTTTTCTTTGTTAGTTGAACAATTTTCGAGTTTTAAGTAAGCCTGAATTGTTTCCATAACAACCAAAGGTTTTTTATGCTTTTTGCAAGTTACCCATTTTTGATATAACATCCTATTAGGAATTGCAGGAGATTGTTCTATAAAAATAAAAAAATAGCAACAATCGCAAAAATTCGCAAAAAATGGTAGGTGTCATTTTAAAGTAAATGTTTTAAAGATTTTATTTTTAAAATTTCATAGGACTATAATTCCATACATTTTTACAATGCTAAGTTAAAGTTAAAAAAAGTATTTTAATTATTTTAATTAATTATCTACTAAAGGATAATTGCGTAACTGATTGCTTACCTTCAACAATAACGTCCATAGTTCCGGTAATATATTAAACAAATATTCAACTTAAAACGATATAATGCCCTTTAAAAATTTAATCTTATACTGATCTCCCAATAAACGCACAAAATTCTTTTTCGTATTTTAAATCTCTGTTTCTTTGGAATTCGTGAACAAAAAAAGTATAACATTATATTCTTATCATCAACTGGCGTTCCTTTAAAGATAGCAGTATTAACATATCCAAAATAAAATTCAAGCATTTTTGAATTTTGTCCACTTAGCGCAACACTGTGCGACGGTTTTTCATGGAGAGTATAGAGTAAGTATTAAGGTATGGTGTAATATGATGTCTATATGGTATATTGTAGGAAAAACGCATGCACGCATTTTGAACTTTTTGTATAGAATTGGCAATAGTTGAAGTCAATGATGAATCGTAAACAATGTCTCCATAATCAAATAATGATAAAATGAGTGTGTTGCAAAGATAATATTTAGTTGCTGGAAGCAGATATTTTTTAAAGGTAGCTAAGGTTTTTAAGCGCATATACAGTGTGTCCAAGATAAAGAGTGGATAACATTGTTAGATTGGAAACCATAAGAGCTACAGCTTGGGTTAAATTAGAGAAAAGTTGCTCAATTTAGTTTCCAAATCAATGCCGTTTACAAACCTAAAAAATTCCAAACCGTTCCGAAGAAATCCGACAAAAACCGAAGAGGTGCATTTTTGTTTTTATTTTTTTACAGCCCTATTTTTAAAGTTGGATCAAATTTGAAAACACATTCTTATAGCAGTTTTTTCTCGCCTACAAGATGCCACTGTCACAATTTTTGTCTGACGTTTCGTCTCCTGTCAACCATCATCAACTTTGTTTTTTCATACGGCCGCCATATTGGATTTTTACATTTTTAAAATGACCATTTGAGTCCCATTTCAACGATGTGTCACTTCATCAACTTTAATTTTCCTACGGCCGCCATATTGATTTTTTTAATTTTTCAAATGCTGCCTTATTTACGAACTTTGTTTTTTGTTATGGGCGCCATATTGGATTTTTGCAATTTCAAATTTCTCGTTCAATTCTTATTTCAACGAAGTACTGATAGGTGTTAGGTACGCCTCGTAGGTACCCACCAATTTAAAAAACAAAACTAGAAACCTTTAAGTAGACAACACAAAACGATTTATTTCAAACTTAACTACTACTAACTACTTAACAGACAAAAAAGAATTTAAATTAACTATCTTACTTTACAGAAGGTGTTCAAATAAAAAACCATTGTTTTCTAAACACAAGTATGCGCGTCGGATAGTTGCATTTAATACATTTTGCAGGACATCAGGTGTTATGGTTTGAAATGCCTCCAAAACCAGTTGACGTAGCTGCTCTTCCGTTTCAAAACTTCACTCGTACACCCAGTTTTTTAAATAACCCCACAGATAAAAATCTAGCGGTGTCAAGTCCGGCGATCTAGGGGGCCACGCCACTACTGAATGCGTCCCTATCCATCTTTCGGGAAACCTCTCTGCTAGATAGTTTTGAACAATCCTGGCATTATGCGCAGGTGCTCCATCCTGCTGGAACCAAAAATTATTTAGTTCTGCTAGAGGAAGATTTTCGTCAAACCAATTCTCTAGGTCGTTCTGTAGCAAATGGCGATAGCGCTGGGAAGTTAGGGTTCCATTGTAAATGAAGGATCCGATAATTTGCATTCCCAAAATTCCGACCCACATGCTGAAACCAAATCGGTGCTGAAATTTCGACTGCTTAAACCGTCGAGGATTTTCTTTGGCCCAAAAATGAGTATTTCTTCTGTTGAAGATACCATTATTTGTCACTATGCTTTCATCCGACCACAAAATTCGGTTCGGCAAGTTTTCTTCTTCCTGACATCTTCTGGTATACCACTCACAAAAGGTTCTTCTTCTTAAATCATCACCCGGTCGCAGTCCCTGACAAATTCTAAACTTATAAGGTGTGAATTTATTTTTCTTTAAAACAAAATGCGCAGTTGATTTTGGGATTCCAGTTTGGCGCTCAATTTGTCTAACAGACGTTGTCGGGTTTTCGACTGCTGCCAACAAAACATTATTTTCTGTTTCCTCATTAGAGTTCTTATTTCGGTTGCCTAGATTTTTATCAAAAGAACCATACGTATGTAAATTTCTAAAAATCTTTCCAAATATCTGTCTGTTTGGTTGAGTTCTTTCTGGATAATCATTTTCGTACATATCTTTCGCCCTTTGAGTGTTGCTATGACATAAAATGTAGCATTTTAGCATGTCGTACTTCTCTTCAAAAGAAAACTTTGTAAACATTTTTTAAAGCAAACAAAAACTAATAAATAACAATAAAAAATGCAATAATTTAAAAAACTCGATAAGCAAAATCTGTATTCTGTAAACAAAATGTCAGAATCAACAAATTTTTACATTGTTGATTTTGACATAAGTCATTAATTTGTTTTTAAAAGGCTACTAGATTTTTTTTAAAATAAACGTCAACTGGTTTTGGAGGCATTTCAAACCATAACACCAGATGTCCTGCAAAATGTATTAAATGCAACTATCCGACGCGCATACTTGTGTTTAGAAAACAATGGTTTTTTATTTGAACACCTTCTGTAAAGTAAGATAGTTAATTTAAATTCTTTTTTGTCTGTTAAGTAGTTAGTAGTAGTTAAGTTTGAAATAAATCGTTTTGTGTTGTCTACTTAAAGGTTTCTAGTTTTGTTTTTTAAATTGGTGGGTACCTACGAGGCGTACCTAACACCTATCAACCTTCGTTGAAATAAGAATTGAACGAGAAATTTGAAATTGCAAAAATCCAATATGGCGCCCATAAGAAAAAACAAAGTTCGTAAATAAGGCAGCATTTGAAAAATTAAAAAAATCAATATGGCGGCCGTAGGAAAAATAAAGTTGATGAAGTGACACATCGTTGAAATGGGACTCAAATGGTCATTTTAAAAATGAAAAAATCCAATATGGCGGCCGTATGAAAAAACAAAGTTGATGATGGTTGACAGGAGACGAAACGTCAGACAAAAATTGTGACAGTGGAATCTTGTAGGCGAGAAAAAACTGCTATAAGAATGTGTTTTCAAATTTGATCCAACTTTAAAAATAGGGCTGTAAAAAAATAAAAACAAAAATGCACCTCTTCGGTTTTTGTCGGATTTCTTCGGAACGGTTTGGAATTTTTTAGGTTTGTAAACGGCATTGATTTGGAAACTAAATTGAGCACCTTTTCTCTAATTTAACCCAAGCTGTAGCTCTTATGGTTTCCAATCTACCAATGTTATCCACTCTTTATCTTGGACACACGGTATGCAATGCTAAATTTCTTCGTAATATGTGTTTTAAATGATAGATCCGAATCGAAATAAACACCCAGATTTTTTGCTTCGGTGACCAGAGGCAATTTTGTGTTGTTTGATTTTTATTGCTTCCAAAAAATATAATACATGATTTAGATGCATTCAGTTTTAAATTATGATTTTGTGCGAAATTATATATACTGTTTAAATCTTCATTAAAATTATTTTGCGAGATCTGCAAGTTGTCTAAAGTAAATGACAAATACGCCTGAGAATCGTCGGCATATTGTTGAAGTTTAGAGTATGCTACGCTTGTATACATATCTGCAACACATAACGAAAATAATAACGGGCCTAAGATTGAACCTTGAGGAACACCCGTTTTTAGGGGCCTATATTGTGATTTGTGTTTATCAGAATCCTTCATAATGTGCACACAATGTGATCTATTAGTTAAATAAGATTCAAAAAACTTTACTGCACCATTAGAAAATCCAAAATACTGTAATTTTGCCAGCGACATTCTATGACTAAGCGTATCAAATGCCTTACTAAAGTCCAGCAACTCCAAACACGTTATTTCTCTTTTTTCCTCACTAAACCGAATATCATTAAGTAGATTGACAAGATATGTTGTAGTACTATAATTTTTGCGAAATCCTGATTGACACTCCGGAACGATCTTAAAAGAGTTAGCAAATGAAGAGATTTGGTTATAAATATGTCGTTCAAGAATTTTTGAAACGGCAGGTAAAATACTTATCGGCCTTAAATCCTTGAAGTCGGAGGGATGAGAAACCTTTGGTAAGGGTATAATTATTGCTTTTTTCCAAAGATCAGGATAAACACTCTCTAAAATACAACTATTAATAATATTTATTAGCGGATTTTTACAGAAAGGTAAACATAATTTGAGATCTTTTATTGAGATGTTATCTTCTCCGAAAGCATTTGACTTTATAAGATGTATAATTTTATTTAAGGATAATTCATCAATAAGCTCGAAATTTAATACACTGGTTACATTTGAAAGTGTATTTTGTTGATAAAATAGTAATGTATCATTAGAAGTTGTGTCAGGACCAGCTGTACAATTAGCATAATAGTCATTAATCGATGTTGCGTCTGCAAGGTCAGAGGGTATAGAAGCATTCAATTTATAAGTTTTTTAGCTTGATTCCAAAATTCCTTTTCCTTTCGAGTAGACATTAAGTTAAAATATGCAATTTTTTCTCTGGCAATAGCATGTTTTCTGTAATTTCGTAGTTCTCGATAGTACCTAAGATGTGAATCAGTTTTATTTTTTAAATATTTATTATGGGCTTTATCCCTTAATTTTATTAATAATTTTATGTTGTCGGTGATCCATGGTGTAAAGGGTTTGTCTTTAATTTTTTTTCTCTTTAAGGGTGCATGTTTATTAATTAAATACATTATATTTTTATTAAACAATTTTAACTTTTCGTTTATATTTTGTGCATAGTAAATAAGATTCCATTGCAATTCCCCTGCATCGCGTTCGAATTCCTCATATATTATGTTATTGTAATCTCTGTACTCTATAAATTTAGGCGCACACTCTTCAATACTTAAATTAAAAATCGAAATAACTAAGCAGTGATCAGAAACTGTTTCCGAAATCGGTACAGAAGTACTTTTACTACAAGGAAGGTTATTATTTGTTATAATAAGGTCTATTAAACTAGATGTGTTTGTAGTTAAATTCAGGCGGGTGGGAGCGGTGATCGTTTGTTGGACATTAAAGACATTTAACAGCCTATTAAATTTAATACTTTGTGGAGAGGCATGATTTGATAAATCGATATTAAAGTCACCCACAAGTATGACGTAATCATAAAATGGAACCGACAAGCTCAAAAAATTTTCAAAAAAATCAAAAAAGTTTTCCAGATTTGAAGAGGGTGGGCGATAAATAGTTGTAAATAATAATTTTTTTTTGTTAATTTTACATTTTATACTAATATTCTCACAACTTTCAGATGCTATGTCATGTTCCGTTAATTGATATTTGATATGTTTTTTAATATAAATACCAACCCCTCCCCCTCTACCCGCTCTATCCTTCCTTACAAACTGGTAACCAGGAATATTATGTCTGTAATCGTGAAAAGATCTCTCTTCAAAGTTTTACATAGCTTCAAGTTTTAACGTTTCTAGATGCCAAAAAAACATGTTTTCTCAATTCCTTCGGTCTGTGTGTCTGTCAGTTTGTAGCATAGCTAAAAACTATTTGCCCGATTGACATCAAAGCTTGGTCAAAAATTAAAGGTCTCACGGGGATGACCTGGTACGATTTTGGTAAATATCCAATATGGCAGAACAAAATGGAGATCTGATGAAACTAAAAGAACTAATTATTCGAACTACCTCAAATTTTGCACTGGTAACATTCTGGTACGACTCCAAGATGGTGGCCTAATAAAAGTATAATATTGTAAAATTGTGATACGAATTCAAAAAGGAGGAATAAAATTGCGACAAAATAAATTGTTTAAAAAATCAACGTAGCAACATTTTCTTAATCAATTGACTTCAAATTTTTCAGAAAAATTAAATGTGATATCGATTCAAACGTTTCTGAGGTTCTGGACAACTTACTTCTTCAACATGTTTTTGCACCCAGAGAAGTTGGAAATGAGATGGCATCCCTCATACGTAAATAAAAATGCTAGACCCGATGGTATACCTCGGATATTCTATAAGAAGTGCTCCAATACTTTATGTGGTCCTTTGAGTCAAATATTTCAACAGTCCTTTAATTCAGGGACTTTGTCGACTGTTTGAAAATGGTCGCCATTATTTCGTGTTTATAAATCTAGTTTAAGAGTATCGATTGTTGTTAAAATGTTTGAAGCAATATTAGCGGATGAATTGTTTCAAACTCACATAAATTACATTGTACCAGAGCAACATGGCTTCCAAGGCAGGTCTACTACAACAAATCTTGCTGTCTATCACAACTTCTTAAGTATCAATATAGAAAAGGAACACCAGGTTGATGTCATTTACACGGACATATGAAAAGCCTTTGACAGTGTTCATCATGGTCTCCTACGTAACAAGCTTAGCTCTATTCGTATCTGTGGTAGTTACTTGGTATGGATCCGATCCTGCCTTAGTGGAGAAAAACAATATGTGAAACTAAGTGGCGTTTCTTCGCGCGAGGTTAATGTGAGTTCTGGCGTTCCACAGGGCTCTCATTTGGACATATATTATTTTTATTGTTTGTAAATAGCGCAGTTTATATTTTAAAAAAATATAGATGTTTTTTGTACTCAGACGACCTTAATGTTGTCAACAGTTACGAAGACTGTTTCCGTTAAGTCGGATCTAGATAATTTAGTTCACTGGTGTCAGGAAAACTTTTTGAATCTTAATATTACCAAATCATGCGCTTTTATAGATGTAGGGGTCCAATAACAATTTTTTGTTGTAACACAAATCAGAATAGCATAATCTAATAAAATGGGCCTATACAACTACGAAAATAACAAATGGAAAGTTGTAGCACGTAGGGTTTTCTTGTTAGAGTTGTAGAACCATATCGAATGTTACGATACTTAATATCTATAGAAAAAATGATTTCAGAAAATTCTTAACCCTGTTTATTGATTATGTTTACAGTTTTCGCCTATTAAACATACTATACATCTAAGAGAAAAGCAAACAAGAAAAATATTAACTTAAAACACTAATTAAACTTTATTTTTTTCGTTTATGAGGTGTCCTACCTTCTCTCTTCAAAAACCAACAGTAGTCACCCATCATAGCTGGATCCCATCGTCCTTGGTACCGAATTTCCATTATTCTGATATCTTGGTGAAACCTTTCACCCTGCTCGTCACTAACAGCTCTCAAAGTTTTAGAAAAAAATGACAGATGGGAATGGAGGAAGTGAATTTTTAATGACATTCTGGCACCAAGCGCTTTATAGGCATCTAAGAGTTCATTAACTAATTGTTCATAATTTTCATCCATATTGTTGCCTAAAAATCCTCTTACTACATTAACAAATTAATTCCATGCTCTGAGTTCCTGCCTGGTAAGCTTTTCCGTAAAACTGATATCGTCCAGCAATTTTCTGATTTGTGGCCCAATAAAAATGCCTCATTTTAATTTGGCATCACTTAACTATAGAAAAACTTGTCTTAGGTATTTAAATCCATCACCATCTTTATTCAAAGCCTTCACAAAGTTTTTCATCAGCATAAAATTAATGTGAAGAGGAGACAAAACGACATTTTTGTGATCAAAGGGAGGTATAAATTTAACATTTTGAGATCCCGGTTGAGATTCGCTTCTTTCTGGCCAAATTTTTGTTACATAATGCTGATTTATTGCACGACTGTCCCATAAACAAAGAAAACAGCAATATTTTGTAAATCCCCCCTCAAGTCCCACTAAAATCGCTATAACTTTTAAGTCCCCACATATCTGCCATTTATACCTACTGTAGGTTATTTTATCCAAAATCATGCGCATATTTTCATAATTTTCTTTCATTGCAACTCAATGGGCAACTGGTACAGAAGGTTTTAAATTTTTATTATGCAATAACACAGCTATTAAGCTATATTTAGCTGAGTCTATGAATAAGCGCCACTTACGGGGAGAATGTTCAATATCAAGTTCCTGCATTAAACTGTCTATATGAGTACACGCGCACAACGAATTTTCCATACAGAATTCAGAAAATTAAGCATTTATTTTTCTGAAATTCGTAATTTTTGTTTTTTTGGCCAATAGGTTCCATTCCTTAAGAACGCTTGGATAACCCCAAATCACGTACTAAATCATTTAATTCACTTTGAACAATTAAATGTGGCTCGCCGGAACTGGGACTTGTTTTAAAAGTGGGATCGGTGCACTGTTCTTTTGAGCTGCCTGATGATGCGTTATCTCCATTATCTCCCAAATCAATAGCTTGCCAATTTAAAGGCGCAATCGGCACTGGCAAATTTGCATTATGAGGAACAGGTCGTATGGCAGATTGCAAATTTGGATATTTTATATTGTGCTTTCCCTTTTTGGAATAACCTTCAGTCTTTGTCAGGCAAAAATAACAATCGTCAGAATGATTGGTGGGTTTTTGCCATACCACTGGAACTGCAAAAGGCATACTTTTTCTCTTTCCCCTCATCCACTGCACCAATGATACACTACAACTAACACAGCACACATGGGGAGCCCACCGCTTATCTTGATCCCCAATTAACACAGCAAAATATTTAAAGTAGGCTTTTTTACGTTTTCGGAAAACGGCCTGGCTTGTGATTTCACCAGAAATTCTCCACAAATATAACAAAATTTGTCAGGAGAAATTTTGCAACTTCGGCGCGTTTTACTCGACATTCTCGTCTTCATATACACTTGCTTATCGATACACAGAGACCCACTCAATTCGAAACTCAACAGAAGAGTGATGTTTAACGTTTATTTTATGTCTAATGTTGTAAACAACCCAGTCTAGGTAATTTTTCCGTTGTAAAATGGACCCATTTTAGCCGCTCCATAATAAAATTGTTTACCTGTCAATATAAAAGGTTTTAATAAGGCTATTAAAAAATGGTACGTATTATTAAGGCTTTCCGAATATTTTTTTTTATTATTGGGAGGGTATTTCCATTGTGAAAATAATGAGCTGGCCTGTGTTAGAAAAATCTTCTCGGCCAGTGTAATATTTCACTACTGTATTGGACATGATATTTTGGAATCAATGGACATAATAAATGATTTGGGTGTAGTTTTCGACAAGGAGATACATTTTAATAAACATATTGACAGCATTGTCTGAAAAGCATATAGAATGTTGAGGCATATCTGCGATACCAGGGCTATTATGTCCACGAATAATTGTTTAGTTATGAGTATTGTTGAATATTGTACTATAATTGGGTCTCGTATTTATGTCATTTTAATAGAACTGCATCTGTTCAGAACAAATTCTGTAAGTTTCTGCTGTACAAATATAATATATCTTATAACGTCAATTCTACTAGGCTACAATTAATTGAACTAAATAGTCTCGAAAAACGTAGGCACATCGCAATGGCTCTTCTTCTGTATACAATTTTGAATAGTTTTATTGATTATAGCGACTAATATTTCATTTCGAGTTCCTCCAAGGGCGACCCGTTTAGTGGTCCTATTCCAGGAAATTTATCACCGCACAACTTACGGTAATAATTGTTTCATCGACAAAATAATGAAAAAATACAATAACCGATATTCAAATCATGATCTGTTTTGTAATAACTTTAAAAGTGTCAAATGTCTAATTTGAAATTATGTGTGATGTTTTAAAGTTAGTATCTGCAATCTTTACAGCTGTTATGCGGCGATGTTTGTTCTTATACTGTAAGTTTTATATTAGTATATTTTTATAAACCTATTTCTTTTAATTTGTTAATCTATTTTGTTTGACTTTAACTTTGGACTTTTAATTCTGACACTTAAGTTAAATTTGCTATGTGACCAGTCTAAGCCAATTGGAGTTATTCTATGTAAAATTTGAATAAATAAATATGACAGAACAAAATGGCGGTCTTAAAAAATCTGTGTAAAAACTACTTATTCAATTTATTTTAAATTATCTCCAAAAGCAAGTGCGACATAGGTAGAAACTGGTAAAATATTTGTATGAATCCGACAAAATGGCGCCCAATAAGAACGTTTGAAAAGGTAGTATATTATGTAGGTATGTGTATTTATAAATGACTATATGTGGACTAAATTGTGTCAAACTTCAGTATTTCTAATAAAAGGAAAGATTAAGAAAACGAGGGAAAACCTGGGTAAAGGAAATTGACCGATTTTTGCTCTTGCAGGACAAAATTCCACTAGAATCAGAAACTCTATTTTAGTATAATGGGAATTCTGAAAACTTTCATTTAATACCCCGTATCTTAAAGAAATATCCGTTTGGGGTGCTACCTGTACAGGGTGTCCGGATTTGGTTGCAAAAGCAGGGTATCTCGCTTATTTTTAAAGACCTTGCGGTTTTTACGAACCTGAGCTAATTTTTTGTGAAACTCATGAAGCCGTAAACAAAATTTTCATAGCTTTCTTCGTTTATGAGATACAGGGCGAAATAGAAAATTTTGCATTTTGGGACCCCCCTGGTATCTCGGTTATCCTTTAACTTAACGCAAAGGGAAAAATTGCTGCTTATGCCGTTTTTTACGCTGGATCCAATGGCGTAGTCATATTTTTCATTTGAGCTGTTATTTTTTAGATATGACCCAAAGTTTTGTTTTTTTAAACGGGACACCCTGTATATTTGTTCAGAAATTGATTTGTCCTTTTAAAAGCTTCTCAAAAATATATAATAGTATTGGTCTATTTTAATAAACAATAACAAAAATCCTAATTTTTATAATTATCATCCCAAATTTTGCAGTAGGCCATGCAAAACAATGCCGCATTTTATTTAAAGTCGTTAACAATATCTACATCCTAACAATAAATCAAAATAACTATGTAATTAAATCTATTTATCAAAATATGTATTGATAATTTCGCACCAAAAAAGTACCACCTACCTAGATTTATGTAACACAAGAACAAAACAGTAATAAATTATTATGTAACAAGCCTTTCAGTAAAAATCAACTGTCGTGTAAGAACTACAGTAACCAAGGAAATCAAAAGAACTGTTCAAACTGATTTCCATTTTGTTCTATGCATGCTTCGCACAATTTTCGTATTCGTTTTAGGGAATTAAGCAAAATAACGGGATGATTTTGTAAATAGCGAAAATTTTCTCTTATTGCATTTCCTAAATCTTATTATCATAGTGGTCTTCGTAAATTCTATTTACCAGATATCCCCATAGAAAGAAATCTAAAATCGACAAACCTGGGGACCTAGGGGGCCATCTTATAGGTCCATTTGTTCCGATCTATTGATTGGTAAAATTATTATCCAGAAATAATCTCGTCATTCCAGAATTGTGTGCAGGAGCATCGTCCTGTTGAAAATAAATTTCGTTAATTTGCGCTAGAGGAACATCGTCAAGTAATTCAGGTATAGCTGATTGGCTGTTAGATTTCCCTCAAATATATAAAATTTTATATGTGTTCCTAATATGAAGCAGGACACATTTAGGCCAAACCTGCCCTGCTGTCTTTTGGGAAATATTTGGTGTTGATTTTCCTGGGACCAGAATCTACTATTGTGCCTATTGAGTATACCAGAATTAGTGAAATGTGCTTCGTCTAACCATATAACCTTCCTTTCAAAATCTCTAACTATATCGCATCTTTCTCGAAACCAATTGCAGAAGACTACCCGACGCTCTGCATCCCCTGGCTGTAAGTGCTGCACGAGCCTAAATTTGTATGGGTGGTATTTGTGCTTTTTTAGAATTTCTTGAACTCTAGTTTTTGGAATCCCTATGCTCTTTTCACTGGCCCTACAAGAGTTTGTAGGGTAAGCTTCTGCATTAGCCAAAACCTCAGCCTCCCGATTTTCTTTATTATATGTTTTCGTACGAGGTTTGATAAATGATCCGTGATTAAGTAAATTCTTTTTTATCCGATAAAAAGTGGATATATTAGGTTGCCTCCTTTCTGGATATCTAAATAAAAATTAAGCAATAGTATTTCAACATACCTAAAAATTAACTATTTACCTGTTAAAATACATCTCAGAAGCCGCTTCAACATTTTCATTACTTAAGATAAAACAAGCTAACATATCGTACTTTTCATAATGTTAGAAAGTTTGGTTTTCTTCCATAATAATACAAATACATTTTTACACAATAAATAAATACTAAAAACTAGCGCTATATTTTATATACGCGTACAAAATTGGGAAATGTCATTTGCTTCCAAGAAAACCAAAGAAAACGGCATCGTTTTGCATGGCCTGCTGCAAAATTTGGGATGATAATTATAAAAATTAGGATTTTTGTTGTTGTTTATTAAAATAGACCCATACTATTATACATTTTTGAGAAGCTTTTAAAAGGACAAATCAATTTCTGGACAAATATACAGGGTGTCCCATTTAAAAAAACACAACTTTGGGTCATATTTAAAAAATAACAACTCAAATGAAAAATATCACTACGCCACTGGATCCAGCGTAAAAAACTGCATAAGCAGCAACTTTTCCCTTTGCGTTAAGTTAAAGGATAACCGAGATACGAGGGGGGTCCCAAAATGCATAATTTTCTATTTCGCCCTGTATCTCATAAACGAAGAAGGCTATGAAAATTTTGTTTACGGCTTCACGAGTTTCACAAAAAATTAGCTCAGGTTCGTGAAAACCGCAAGGTTCTATATTTAAAAATAAGCGAAATACCCTGCTTTTGCAACCAAATCCGGACACCCTGTACTTAATATTTCCGTCTTATTTTCGACCCCGGAATTTTCAGATGAGCAATAGTTCATGTTATCTGGAATGGAACACCGCCTGTATAGCGCGCAAATGAAAATGTGAATCAATATACATTCTTTGAAGAATTATTTCCAAATTAAAATTCCTTGATAATAGACTGTCCTTTTCTATTTTAATACGTTTTATTGTAACGCCGGATAGACTAAAAAAGAGAAAGAATAAAATAATAGATTTTAAATGTGCGGAAGGTTCAGTCTGGTTTTCGCCTTCTAAATAAAATACGGCATGGGTATAAATCGAATTGACATTATCTACTGCGGTTACCTCAAGGCGCGCAACCTGAACTATCCTATGTAATGAAATATGCAGGTTTAGTTCTTTTCTGCTACCGGCCGTTTTCTACCTGGATCCACGAAATTAGCATACTTTTAACACAAATAAATCTAAGGTAGAATGCAATTGGAACACGATTTTAGCCCTGTTACGTTTAGTAAAAAATAAAACAGTATTTACACATAGAATCCTTGTCAGATTTTTCTAATATATATCTCCCTTATATCTCAAAGTAAGTAAGTCTTATCGAAATTTTCCAAGACACGTTTTTCATAGGAAATATCTAGGAGAACAGAAATCTAAATGCATCTTTGTCGGAAAATGATCATTTTTCAGAAAAACTGAAATTTTTCGAAAAAGTCATAAAAATGAATTTTTTTAGTCACTTTTTCTAAAAGTAGGCACCTGGTGAGAAAACTAATTACGGCACCGGAAAGTACTTTAAAAGTTACATAAAATAATATATACAGGGGGTGCACTAACGAGGTGCAGTTTACACCACATTTCCCAAGAATGGGTATATTTTTTAACATTATCCTATATAATAATAATAATAATAATAATAATTGAACTCTTTATTCAAAATAGTACAAAATATGTATAATACACTTTTTTTTATAAAGGATGAAAAGGCGAAGTTCACCTTATTGAGACAAGTCTTGAGAAGGTGTTTTTACACTTAACCCAAGAGTAGTAGTAAAAAATGCATATTGCTCTACACATAGCACAATATTATAATAACTAAACTTAACGTTCAATAATTTAATTGATACTGACTTATAATTTTTGTTTTGTAAAACAGGACTATCTGGTCGAATCTTTTTTTTTTGTTATTTTTAGGTTAATTATTAAATAAATATTTTTTTAAATTATATCGGAAGGAAGGCACGCAGCGACATGTAAGGCCAGGAGGTAAGGCATTACAAACAGAGGCGATCTGATAAGAAAACGACCTCTCAAAAAATGAGGTTCTATGCATAGGCGGAGTCAGAGTACCCTTAAACCTAATATTTAATGTATGAACGTCTGTTCTGAATAATACTTTACGATACAGATAGGAAGGCTTTTTATTAGTTAGTATTTTATGATATAACACTGCACAATGAAACCTAAGTCGCCTTTTCATGTTAAGCCATCGAGATTCGAAAAGTTTGTGACTCACAGGCTGACGTCTTCTTATTACATATATAAATCTAAGACAGCAATTTTGTATCCTCTGCACCCGCTGCGCCGTCGTGGCTGAGAGACAGGGTCCGTACACAACATCGCAATAATTGAAAATCGACAGCACCAAAGAATCACATAAAATCCGTTTTAAATTTAAGTCAAGAATATGCCTTGAATTATAAAGAAGTTTTAATCTAACAATTGCTTTTTTGATACAATTCGAAATATGTTTTTCGAACCTTAGATCACAGTCCAAAATCAGTCCCAGATTTTTAGCTTCATTTTTAAATGGTATCCGCTGGTTGTCAATGCGAATGTCCAATCTACCCGAAACCTTAGTTCTATCGCCCGGCCTTCCAAATAACATAGCTGTATACTTGTTCGGATTTAATCTCAAGCAATGATCAAGGGAAACTCTGCGAATAATATCCAGATCCGTATTTATAACTTGACAGCTATATTCTGCAGCATTCGGATGAAAAGAGTAAAATATTTGCGTATCGTCAGCGTACATTTGTACATTACAGTTAGTTATGAAGGTAGGCAACATAGAAGTATACAAAGTAAATAATATGGGACCCAAAACTGACCCTTGCGGTACACCCTTAGTAGTAGATAGATAGTGAGAGGACTTGCCATTAAGCACAACAGCTTGTTTCCTATCTTTAAGATAATTCTTGAAAAAAAGCACAGCAGACTGACTTAGACCGCAAAATCTTAGTATTATTTCCAAAGCCGCGTGATTCAAGGTGTCAAACGCCTTGGAATAATCAAGTAAAATTAAAATTGTACATAGACCCCTATCAGCAGCCGTAAAAATGTGGTCGGTTACATTAAGTAAAGCCGTCGCGCACCCGTGTCCCTCCCTGAATCCCGATTGTGTTTCAGGAAGGATCTTAAACTTTTCAATATGTTCCACTAGTTGACGTTTAACTGCATATTCCAGTATCTTAGACAGGATTTACAAGGAAACTAATATATCTAAGTCCGTAGGTTATTATTTTTAACGAAACAAGATATTTTTAGGTAGACCACGACCAAATTTTGAGTTTATAACTTTGACAGTTTAATTACTGCATTTTTTTAAAGTTGATAATTTAAATTCCAACTTTAACCTCATTTTGCCGCTTACTGCGAATAGTAATCGAAATTATTTCTAGAACCGCGAATGGAGCATTTATTTGGCTACAAAAAAGCTCTAATAACATTTCCCTCCAACTACTCAGCAAGTGGGTGAAAATTCGATTCAAAGAGGAAAGTGCACATATCTGTCAAAAATCGATAGGTACCGATCCATATACAACGCGAAATGATAGGTGGCCTTGGCCTAGGATGTAACCGAGATATTTGACATCAGTTGATTAAAGTTGCGATGATTATTGGATTGGTAGGTGCATGTCGTCGAGACCCTACTCATCATTAAAATTCCTGATACAAAAACTCATATTTCTAGAACATTTGTAATTATTGGTAGAGATGCAAATCACCTGCCCGCCGAGCTCATTCAGTGTTCAAATCTCGTGTAGTGAAGATCCCTGAAGATGCCTTCGTGCAATCGAAGGCGAAACGTCGGATAGTAATTCCAATTTAACACGGTCTAATCCCAAGAGCCATGGTTTCTCAATTGACCAAAGCCGTGAACGCTTCCGTTCTATGTTAACAGTATGTAGATTAAAAAAAACATCTCGTAAAATGATTTGTAAATAAACTAGTTTATTATTTATTATTATGGCGGATGCAAATCCACTACCGTGGTAGAAGGCTACTTAGAAGACTCAATAGAGAACAAAAAACAAATTGCAAATAAATCAGGTGAAGCTGTCTCATTTCCATTAACAAGTAGTATGGTGCGGGACACGAAAGAAAACCGGGCGAAGTCAATCGGTTTAGGAAGGTCGGCCAAGAAATCTCTTTAAACTCCTTTTTGACTATACGCACTTCAGATAATTAGAAAATGTAACTATGCTTAATGAACCTTTTATTTTCTATATTTGTCTGTTTTCTTTCGTGTACCGCACTTCAATATCTCTTTTGTGTTGCAAAAACGGCGAACTTTCGAATTTTAAAATGATTTAATTTTGACTTTTCTTCATCGATTTACCTATAAATATATTTTTTCTTGAGTTCTGTCATTAACGGTTTCTGCCGACGTCCACTCTTATTGGATCACCCAGTGTAGTGATACACAATTTACAAGTCCAGATTTTAGAAGGGCAGCCAGCATCAGATCCAGTGAACGAATTTATCAAAATTTTAATTTATGCAGTTCGACTTTGGGCTACTCGGGTATGCCAAAAGTGGCCGTCTGTCTCCGTTTGTCATATTACTTTATACAATATATATGTGAAGTACTATACAGGGCGTTTCTTAATTGCGTGCTGATGTTAAAGGGGATGTTTTTATGTCCTAAAAGTCTTAACTTTTTAGATACAGGATGGTAAAGTTTAAAAAGAAGACATTTTTTTTCATCCCAATTCTGGTGCTATTGTAGATAACTGCTTGAAATTTGATACACGTCTTCTATGCATTAAGGAGCATACGGATTTACCCAGGTTAATTACATATGCACGCCACTGGTAGAAATTTCAAAAACTGATTGTTAATAAAAAATGCCCTTTTATGCATAAAAGACGTGTATCAAATTTCACACAGTTATTTATCTATAATAGCATCAGGATCCATTAGTTTTTTTAAAACCCTGTATCTCCAAAGTTAAGACTTTTAGGTCCATATTAAACTTTTTTTTTTTAAAAAGTCCAAGAATCACCCCCCTTTAACATTAGCACGGAATTAGGAAACGCCCTGTATAGTACAGGGTGTCCCATTTTCGTAGGTTTTACGGGGTTTCCAGCTTATGAGTAGAGATAGAGAGATGCGGTTTTCGCGACACCGTGCTACTTTTCGATGAAACTAAAGAGGCCGCAAACAGATTTGCCCTAACCATTTTAGTTTCCGTGCTACAGGGTGATTTTGAAAATTTGTCATTTTCGGACACCCCCTGTAACTCAACTATCGTAAAATATATTTAAAATGTTTCAACTGGTATTTATAGATTTTTTCACGTAGCATTCAGTGGCATACTCAAATTTTTGCTGAGAGTCATAGTTTTTGACATATTGGCATAACCTACTATTTTTTAAATGGGAGACCCTATATATTATTTTTTCATCTTATTCTTCGTGTCGAGAGCTTTTCAAAAACATACCATAAGTCATATTTATTTTCATAAATAACATGAAAAAATGCATTTTTCTTTAAACGGATTTATGGCATAGCAGATCAATCGAAATAAGAGAAGGTGGCTGTGGTAGCCATGGCAACGCCAACAAAAATATGATCAGGCAGCCATTACTGCTGTCATTTTTGGCATTATTGCGTTTAAATTTTTCTTGACGTCTATTATAATTATTGTTTTTAATATGGCTCAGAATCAAAAATTTGAATATTTTGAGAAATATGATATGAACGCGTGTTTTATATTGTCTAATGAAGATGCAGATCAGGCGGTAGAGCTTTATCTGAACAGGTTAGTTCTTTTTTATCTTCCTGCATTTTGACTTTATTGGTTCGCTTTATTTTATCTTAGATATCCCGAGAGAAGACAACCAGAAAAAAGAATTTTTCAAAAAATTAAAAATAATCTTTGCCAATCTGGATCTTTTAACAAGCCTCGATCGCGAACTTACAATAAAGACAACGAAGAATCTGAGGTCAACGTTTTAGCCCTCGTTCAGACAGCTCCTGAAACATCTTGCAGGAAAATAGACGAAGAGGCGGGTGTACCGAAAACCAAAGTGCAGAAAATTTTGAAAAAGCACAAATTCAAACCCTATAAATACAAACTTGTGCATCATCTGCATCCTGGTGATGCAGAACGCAGATTGGAGTTCTGCAATTGGTTTATAAATATGAAGGCAGAAGATATCGATTTTGAAAAAAAGATTATTTGGTCAGACGAGGCACATTTTACTAGTTCAGGGATTTTAAATAGACACAACACGCGATTTTGGAGTCAAGAAAACAACCATGTTATTTTTCCTAGGGAGCGTCAGGGCAGATTTGGATTCAATGTCTCCTGTTTTATTTTCAACCGAAAAATAGTTTACCAAATATATGAAGGAAATCTGAATTCGATTGGTTACGTGCGAATCCTAGAAGACGCATTAGGAATTTTGGATGATGTTCCCTTGGCTCAACTAAATAGGATTTATTTCCAGCAAGACGGAGCTCCAGCCCACAATGCCAGAATAAGTCAAAACTGGCTTAATGACCATTTTCCTGGAAGATGGATAGGAACACACGGACCTGTTCGATGGCCATCACGATCCCCTGAAAACAAGGTTTATGTAAGGCGATACGAAAACTTAGAACAACTAAGAATGGCCACCGAAAACGCTTTTGCAGAGTTACAAAGACAGTCATTTACAATAGAAAATGCATTAAAAAGAATTTTTAAAGTTTGTCACACTTGTAGGACACATAATGGTCTACAATTTGAACAATATTTGTAGTTTTAATGAAATTATAATTATTACCTTTTACCTACTTCCTAATTTTTTCTGATGCTGTTACTTTGTTATTTCGTTAATAAATATTTGTTAACTTTTTCCATGGCTCCACAGCCACCTTCTCTTATTTCGATTGATCTGCTATGCCATAAATCCGTTTAAAGAAAAATGCATTTTTTCATGTTATTTATGAAAATAAATATGACTTATGGTATGTTTTTGAAAAGCTCTCGACACGAAGAATAAGATGAAAAAATAATATATAGGATGTCCCATTTAAAAAATAGTAGGTTATGCCAATATGTCAAAAACTATGACTCTCAGCAAAAATCTGAGTACGCCACTGAATTCTACGTGAAAAAATCTATAAATACCAGTTGAAACATTTTAAATATATTTTACGATAGCTGAGTTACAGGGGGTGTCCGAAAATGACAAATTTTCAAAATCACCCTGTAGCACGGAAACTAAAATGGTTAGGGCAAATCTGTTTGCGGCCTCTTTAGTTTCATCGAAAAGTAGCACGGTGTCGCGAAAACCGCATCTCTCTATCTCTACTCATAAGCTGGAAACCCCGTAAAACCTACGAAAATGGGACACCCTGTACTTCACAATGACGCCCCCTGTACAAAGTAATATGACAGACGGAGACAAACGGTCACTTTTAGCACACCCGCATAGCCCAAAGTCGAACTGCATAAGTTAAAATTTTGATAAATCTTGTTCACTGGAATCAGTGCTCTCCTACTATAACTACATTGATGTGTTAATTTTTGAAAAATATGAGTTCTGTAGCTTCTGAAATATTAATTGCAATATTAGATGTTTTTTGACACCCGGTATTGAACAGAAAATTAATTATTTTGAAGCAGTTTATTGACAGCTACTTTATGAACAATTTTACAAAATATATGAAAAAAAACTAAGCCATTTTTGAGGTTGACGGCTGTGATTCTATTGGTTCAATTCCTTCTAAATCGTTGTCTTCCTATGAAAATTATGAGGTTTCATCGTCACTACTTGAAGATCCCAGTGTGATAATTAAATTATCAATAACCGTTTCAATTTTGCCATCTAAGCGAACATGTTTAACATACGATTTCCAATTTTCAGCCAATATTGAGTCAATCGCTTCTAATGTTATTTTATTAAAATCTTTAATTGAAAGTTCACCGGTGTTGCGCTCTCGAATATATTTTTTTACTCCTGTCCATGCAAGTTCAATAGGGTTGAGGTCGCACATGTATGGAGGCAGCCTTAAAGGTGTATGACCGAGGTTACGTAAAAGACCCTCAATTTTATAATTTTTTTCTCTAGGCTCGTTGGCTGATATTACTTCATATAATTGATATTTTCTCCATGTTGGATCACATACAAGACTGTTCGATTTAAGCCACGATATTATATGAGCTTTTGTAGAGTATTTAGTTGGCACTTTATCTTCTACGTGAGAATGATAAGACGCATTATCCATTACCACGACTGATTTGGGAGGAATGTTAGGTAGAAGCTTCTGGAGCAACCACTTTTCAAAATTATCTCTATTCATCAGTCTATGATAGTCTCCAGTTGTTAGTCCCGAGCGAAAAACTAAAGCAGCACCTGGATCAAATCCGGCTTCTGAACCAGCATGAACTATAATAAAGCGACTACTAGAGCGGATTCCCTGAACAACACCTATAACACTTTTACTTTGCCAGCATTTGTTCACTGTCATATCATTGTCTACCCAGGTTTCGTCTAGATACACAATATTGCGTCCTTCTTGCCTATATTGTCTTACAGTTGATAGATTTTTCACTGGCCAGTGAAAGATATTTGGTCTCAATGAGCAATTTGCGTTTATTTTGGCACTTGCGCCAAACAAAACCATTTGATCGTAAAAGCCGATTTAAGGTTTTATACCCGTACGGAAAATCTATTTTGTTCTTTACAGCACGAAGTAGGGGTTTGCAGGTCGGAACCTTCTTCAATTTTATATAAAAATCCTCTATTGTTCGTCGAATTACTTGAAAATCACCATCGTCAATTTTATCTTTGTATGATAATCGGGGTTTTTTTTTACCAGGAGATTTTAAAGGTGAAGTAGAACATGAGCGATCATTATGTTCTCTTTGAATTTTTCTTGCACTACTTTCCGAAACACCAGTGTAAAATGCAGCGCGTTCTGTTCGATTTTGAATTGGAATAGTCAAACTATTATTTTCAACTTCTCTACTCTATAACGCTCGCAATAACTTCACGTGCACCGCTTCAAATTGTTTTACCTCTTTCGCTCGCCATCGTTACTTCGAAATAATAATTCAAATTCAAGGCAACGCATTTATATAGAAATGAAAACAAATGCTCGAAATGTATAGGCGCCACTGGAAATAGCTAGAACCTTCTAGCGGCAAGTGCATGGAGACTCTAGGCACATCCCAATTACAAGTGACCAGTGCGAAATTTACTAAATCCTCGATTAGTTTTCCGTACCGCTTAGCTGGCGCACTTTATAGGTGAAGCGGCAAACTATTACAACAAATAAAATAACATAAAATTTATTTGCATACACAAATTTTACTTTTCCGCTTGCTTAAGACTTTGAACCTTTATTTTAAGGACCTCCCGGTTTTCTTTCGTGTCGCGTACTTTAGAACTTATTTTTCACATTTTCGAAAATATTTAACTTAGCACGAAACAGATGTGTTTAATGTATTCAGCGGCTCAAAATACCCCTAAAACCATACTTTTGTCTTGATATTAGAAAAAAAATTTTTTCCGTGAAAAAAAGAATGCATGCAAAATTTTCGTAAAAATTTTAAGTCTCGGATTTTCACAAAAACTTTTCTATACCCTAATTCGATACCGTAGAAACCGAAAATAACATTTATTTAGTCCTAAAAGTTACGGTAGAATTTTCACGACGCCCGGAAAATTCGAATTTTTACCCGCTAAATGTAACACTTCGGGAAATCGTCGATAACTTCCGAACCGTTAATCGTAGAATACCGCTCGGACCAGATTCTGAATCTACGGAAAATTCTCTATCAGACTAACATTATTTCACGCTTTTTAGGGGAGTTTTTCGCGACGCGAAAATGTACTCGAGTATATCGACAAAATGACCAACGCGCCGATAACATCGATCGATAAAAAAATTTATATTTCGAAAACCAGATGAGATAGAAAGATGCGGTTTGCACTGTTTTATTAAGAAAAGATCAGTGTATAACATACTGAAACGGGAAGCTTCTATTCCGGCAAAAAGTCGAGAAAAATTAATTTGTCAAAGTCGGTAAACGTAAATGTAGGAATTCTGAAAATTACATCTGACATACTTTAAACGTCTAATTTGTTATCAAATCTAATATGAATAAATCAATTCTAATAAATAAAAAATTAACATACTTCATTTCATCCTCTTCACTAAACTGCATTTGCTAATACACAGTTACGTAATTTATGCACGCTCACAGCAAAAATTACGTACCTAACACGTGCGGAAACTCAGTTTTCCGCACTCGAAACTGCAGTCGCGTGCGGAAAAGCATCACTTTCCGCACTACTTAGGTAAATAATTATTTCAAGAGATTAACATGAAGGACCTCCAAGATCATAGTGAATCCTACGATTTTTATATTTAAACATTTTTTCTGTCACTTAAAATTAAACCAATATCAGGGACACAAATTATGAAGGAAGCCCCGTACATTATCAAAATATTTTTATTCGACTTTCCTTAAATCCGGAAAAACTGTCCTTTTTTTAAAGAAACCCGACTTCTGTATTTAAGTCACATAAGAAGAAAAACTTAGCTTTTCCCTCCATTGGAGTTAAAATCACGTTTCTCGCTGAAAGGTAAATAGCTAAGATAATGTCAAATCCATATAAAACCAAGGTCGTTTTATTTCGTAGAGACAAACGTTGGGAAACCACCTCGACTAAAAGTAATCCTATTTTTCCCTATTTCCGCAACTTATATTTGCGGTTAACATAAAAATGTCAAAGGTAGTTATTACAATTTTGACTAGAAAAAAATGCAATTTGTTTATAATTACGGTCTAGTAGTTGTGGGTTTTTATGAGCATATTTTAACACGAGACTTAATTGTTCATTGGGTTAATCACTTTTTTTACTTCAGTATTGAGCAAATTTAACTATGGGTTATTAAAATTAACTGAACAAATTATCTTTTATTTACCAATATTAAGGCACTTCCTTTTATTTTACGTTTTTTGGAACATGGTTCTTTTGCCAAAAGACTAGAAATGATAATTATCTAGTGCGTATTGGCAAACGTTTTATTTTTGCAATTCCCTATTTTTTATGTATGTCTGATGTTTTTTTATTCTTTCGGCTAATAGCCACGGAATTTTATAAATTACATTTTTGTATTATCTTATTCATTGTTAGTGTTTGTTTTTGTAAGTTTGCTTCTAAGCGTATTTTGTGTCTTAAGGACCGTTCTCGCGTTAAAACGTTTACCTATTCGTTTTATTTTATCTGATAATTTGTAGTTGATCTATTTTGGTTTTGTTTGACTTTTGGATTCTCAGATTCATAAAAACCTTTTTCAATGAAATCATTAGGATGATTATTTTGATTTAAAATATCTTTTCCATTTTTTCCTCTATAAAGTTTGGGTCTTTACAAATTATCATATAGACTTTTTACAACTCCCATTTTAATCATGATTGGATGTATGACTAAACATTTAAGTATCTGTTTGTGTGTGTAGGTTTTCTTTTGTTTGAGATTTTTTCAGATTTTCATGTTTCAAGGTCCCTAGATGCCGAAAAACCAGTTTTTTCAAGTCCGTAGTCTGTCTGTCTGTTCGCGACAAAGCTAAAAAACTAAGTATCCCATTGACTTTAAAGTTTGGTCAAAAATAAAGGGTCATATGATCCAATATGTCGAAACAAAATGGCGGCCAAATTAAAAAATTACTTATACAATTTATCTCAAATTTTGCGTAACATTTTTCAGGATTTACATATCTTTACGTTTTAACGTCGAAAAAAAATGTTTTATCAATTCCGTCGGTTCGTCTGTCTATCTGTAAATTCGCGGCATAGCTTAAAGATTACTTACCCGATTGATTTTGATAAAAATTTAAAGGTCATATGGGGATGATTTGGTAATATTTTGGTAAATCCTATATGGCGGCCTAGTGAATTGTTAAAAAAATTATTGTTAAAAACTACTTATCAAATTGATTTCAAATTTCGCACAAACATAATATTTTAATGAAATCAACTAGTAAAACTTCGGTACAAATCCAAAATGGTAGAACAAAACGGCGACTTAATAAAATATTTAAAAATTCAAATGTGTGCCTAATTGTGGTACTAATTCAAGATGGCCGAACAAAATGGCGGCCAAATAAAATTTTTGTGATCGTGAAAAATTCACCCTCTCAGTTTCTACATATCTGCACGTTTTAGCGCCCCTAGATGTCAAAAAATATGTTTTTTCAATTCTGTGGGTCCGACTGTCGGTCTGTCTGTCTGTCAGTTCGCGGCATAGCTTAAAAATCACTTACTTCTTGAAATTTTCAACTTCCTGTCACTTCCGGTTTAACCGGAAGTTGGTATCAACTTGCTTATATTAAATGGAACACCCTGTATTTTATGATATTTTTGGATTCTACGGAGAATTTTAATGCTATTTTATGTAGCATGTCCTATACCTAGGTTCAAGCATTCTTAAGATACTTGACCCTGAACCAAAAATGAGCCTTCGGGGTACCAAATTTTAAAATCTCATATTTTTGTAAGTTTTGAAGATATAATCTTCATATTTTGCAGATGATCGGTAAATAATCTTAGGTTTCTATTTTTTTTGTTGAATTTGTCTCTTTTTATACAGGGTGTCCTAAATTCAGCGGCAAACATTCACATTTTCAAAGCCGCTAAAGTCCGTTTTTTTAAATGGGACACCCTATAACTTTATGCACTATCAAATGTATAATTTAATTTTCTGTCGAACTGTATTAAGGTTCCCTATACCTATTCGTAACCATTTTCGAAATAATCAGGTTTTTATTAAACTATCATATGTATTTGCTAAATGCTTACAACTTCCCGTAGTAAGCCATGGAAAAACAATTGTTGTGCTTTTCTATTCAACATGACAGCTGATTTGAAACTTTTAAATTAAAATAAAATAACACTCAAAAGCTGATATTCTCAATTTATTTTATATTCGCGGAGAATGTTACAAAATATTGGAGAGAACGTGCCATGTTTTTAATGAAAAACATCCTCATTTATCGCCAATAAACAAGAGAAAATTGAAGAGGATTGAAACGAAATTTTTTCGTTTCGGAAAAGTTAAAGTTATAAAAAATGTAATAAATTGTTTACATTATTTTTAACCATATCTACTAAGTTCGAGACTGTTCTAAACTTGTTTTAGTGAACTTAAAAATTATAGCAATCTAACAATCAACAATAAATAAATAAAATAATAAAATTGAATTATAACAAATGTTCTATATGCTGTCCGTTCATTTGAAGACACATTTCAATTCTTCTTTGTACAGTTGCTGTGGCCCGTTGAATTTGTCCGTTTTCTAATTCGGCAAAAGCTGTTCGTATCCTGTCCAGTAAATCTTGTTGGTTATTTACTGGGGAAGCATAGACTTTACCTTTGATAAATCCCTATAAATAAAAGTCTAGGGGTGTTAAATCAGGCGATCGCGGGGGCCATCTCCAAGGGCTCTTGGGACCAATCCAGCGATCTTCAAAAATTCGAGATAATTGGAGATAAACTGCAGCGGAATTATGTGCTGGTGCCCCATCTAATTGATACCAATAATTTTGCAGCTTACCAATAGGAATTTCTTCTATAAATTCAGAAACCGTCCCTCGTAGAATTTCCAAATACTTATCACTGTTTAAATTGTCTTCATAAATACAGTACCGCACCTGATCCTTTAATACTAGACCGAAAACATTGAAGCTAAACCTCTCTTGAGAACGCGTTTCGCGTAAAGCGTGCAGATTTTCTGCTGCCCAGAAATGTTCGTTTCTTCTATTTGTTATTCCTTCTCTAGAAAATTTCGCTTCATCGGTCCAAAATATTTTTGAAAGGAATTGAGGGTCCTCTTGAATTTTCAAAAACATGAATTCACAAAATTCTACTCGTCGGACGTCATCACCAGGTCTCAAGGCTTGCACGTTTTGGAAGGAATAAGGGTGCATATGATGTTCGCTCAAGATTCTTTGGACAGATGAAGAAGAAATTCCCAAATCGTTTTCTGCAGACGGTATTGAACTTTGCGGGTTTGCGTGGAAATAAGCTAATGTGTTTATTACGTTATCCTCGGCATTTGTCACTGGTTTCAGAACATTTTTTGTAACTTTAACCTTGCCAAAACGCAAAAAGTTCGTTTCAATCCTCTTGAATTTTGACTTGTTCATTGGCGGCAAATCAGGGTGGCGTTCAGTAAACACACGACACGTTCTCTCCAAAATTTTATAACATTCTCCTTGAATATAAAATAGATTGAGAATATCAGCGTTTGAGTATTCTTCCATTTCGATTTAGAAGATTTAGTTTATCACTGACAGCTTTCGATAAATAACGCATACTAATCATCTGTCATATTGGATCTCAATTGTTTTTCCATGGCTCACCATTGGAACATGTAAACATTTAAGCAAATACATACGATATTTTTATAAAACCCAATTATTTCGAAAATGGTTACGAATAGGTATAGGGAACCTTAATACAGTGCGATAGAAAATGAAATTCTACATTTGATAGTGCATAAAGTTATAGGGTGTCCCATTTAAAAAAACGGACTTTAGCAGCTTTGAAAATTTGAATGTTTGCCGCTGAATTTAGGACACCCTGTATAAAAATAGACAAATTCAATAAAAAAAATAGAAACCTAAGATTATTTACCGATCGTCTGCAAAATATGAAGATTATATCTTCAAAACTTACAAAAATATGAGATTTTAAAATTTGGTACCCTGAAGGCTCATTTTCGGTTCAAGGTCAAATATCTTAAGAACGCTTGAACCTAGGTATAGGACACGCTGCATAAAATAGCATTAAAATTCTCCGTAGAATCCAAAAATATCATAAAATACAGGGTGTTCCATTTAAAATAAGCAAGTTGATACCAATTTTCGGTTAAACCGGAAGTGACAGGAAGTTGAAAATATTTCAACAAAGAAGTACCTCTTGACCTTACCTTAATCCCAAAATTTGAAATTTTTATCTAAATGGCATCATCAAAAACTTTTAATGAACGGGTGGCGTGAATAACCCTGTATATATATATATATATATATATATATATATATATATATATATATATATATATATAGTTAAATTGTGTATTCTTGGGACATGGTCCTTTAGTTCAAAAAATAACTACATTAAGGAAGTAGCACAAATCTTTATTATTGACGTTTCGGCCGTACGTTCAGACCTTTTTCAAAATATGAATAGTAAAAACAAACTTGAGGAAATCTCTGTGTTTCGGTCATAGTAATCCATTTAGTTACATCACAGACATTACACACATATAGGACTAAAATTCATTTTATTAAAAATCACAGATCAAAACAATGGTAATACATTGGAAGACAAGACAAAACGTTCACCTTTACATGTCATTAGACGTAGAGTACGTCTAAACGTAAAGTGTTTTATATGTTAGTATAGACAAAAAAATCCAGAAGTTTACTGTCAAAAAAGTTAGGCAAATTGAAATAAATAATAGTAGCATACGTAGCACCCTATAAGTGCTACATACAGTCTAATGCTAAATTATGATTTCTCATCCAGAAGAATCCCCGATTACCCATTTTCGTGAGAAAATTTATTAAAAAAGGAAATAAAACCACACCCTGCATCTCCGTAAGAAAGCATTTCTGGACCTATGTTCATATGAAAAATGTTTTTTTATTTAGAATCAGCCTTTTCATATTTAGGGCCTGTTCGTTGACACCCGGTATATGGAAGAATAACCTTGAAAATAGTCCATGGAAAAAGATACCTACGTATTAGAAAAAAATTCCTGCAGTTCCGACCTTAAAAAAATGTGTTATATATAGGCAATTTAAATTACATTTCGGTTAAAAATAAGTTTAAAAGGGTTCACGCGCTGCAGAAATACAAAGACGTGAATACAATTTACCATTTCAAATTTTGCAGTTATGTAGAAAAATTATATGCAACGGTATTTGCGTCTAAAAGTGGTCAAAAATGGTTGAAAATAGACAAATCTACTTCTATTTTATAATTCTAGATTTGTTTTTTTTTATAAAAATTCGAATTTAGCGCCCAACTATACATCATTTACATACATTTCCCTAATTAAATTACATTGAAGCTAATAAATATCTTGTACAGTACATATTATTAGACTAACATAATTAAAATGAAACATACTAAATAGCTTTAAACATTGAAACATTCACAATTCTTTTACGAGACAATACGAAATTTACAAAGATTTAGATTAAAAATTATTATTATAAGAGGTGCAATAGTACATACATATACATAAAGACACTTATTTTTAAAAATCAATCATACACTAATTCCTACAATTATCAGGATATTTGCTACTTACAAACAAGGCAGAACTCCATGTCAAATTAGAACAGATATTTAAAACTGGAAAAACTATTAGATAAAGGATTTTAAGAGATCGTACCATGGCCTAGCTAGTGCTAAAATAAATATATTTATTTGTCTGTACCTTCGCATACCATCAGTCGATATCTCACTTCTAAAAAAATTTGGAATTGTGGTTTATTTATAGTTTTTTAAAATTTACAGCTCACAGATATTGTTATTGCTATAGAGTGTGTTGACAAAATTTAATTATGTTAAAGTATGATGTACATAAATTGTCAACGTCTTGTTTTTTGTTGACACTATTAGGGTGTTTTTTATTTCTATCATTTCGTTGAGAATTCGTTTTTTTGTAATTAGTTTGTTTTCCAATAATTTTTGTTTCATGAAAGTTAAAGGGGTGTTCTAAATTTTCAAAATGTTCTGCTAGGGCAGTCTTGTTATTTGTATTTATTAAGCTTACTGGTTTTACACTTCTCTTATGTTCGGATATTCTTGTTTTGAGGTATCTCCCTGTCTGTCCTACATAAACTTTATCACATTCAGGACATGGAATTCGATAAATAACATTACTTTCATAATCAAGCGGTGTTGTCGTTTTTAATTTTGAGTAGAATTTCTTTACTGCATTTTCGTTTTTAAAGGCTACGTTAAGAGAATCGTTATTTAGTTCTCTAGATAGTTTTTCAGATAGGTCTTTCATATAGGGGATTTTTAGATAGGTTGTCTCTTTTTTGTTTTGAGTTTGGTTATTTGTTTGCGGAGATTTGCTTAGAATTTTAGTCATCAATTTATTTGGATAGTCATTTTTATGTACAAAAAAATGAATGTTTTAATATTAAGGAGGTTTTTGTTGTGGAAATCTGGATGTGATAATTTTAGTGCTCTGTCCTTCAAATTATGTATTATGTTAGTTTTTTGTTTAAATGCATGTTGTGAGTTGAAGTATAGAAATCTTTCCGAGAAGGTTGGTTTGTGAAACCAGTCTTGATTGTATTATCATCCGTTCTTATTAGCATTAAGTCCAGGAAGGGTATTGACCTATTGTTTTCTTTTTCAACAGTAAATTGAAGTCGTGGATGAATGTTATTAAATATAGTATCAATTTGGTCTAACGGAACGCAGGTTATTATGTCATCAACGTATCGTTTAAAAAATGGCAAGTTAAAAGCTAATTTTTTGATACAAGTTTTTTGTAGTTCCGACATGACGACATCCGAGCAACTTGGTGATAGGCAATTGCCCATGCCAAGACCATATATTTGTTTATAGAATTTATTCTCGAATGCAAAATAGCTGTTATATATCGACTGTAAGGTCCGTTGGTATATTGGTAAACAGAGACACTACATCCAATGATACCAAAACATAGCCATTTGGCACGTGAAAATTTTGCAACAATGATACAACTTCGAAAGAGTTTTTTGTACGATATTCATTTTTTTCAAAAGCATAACTTATTAATTTTGAGAGATGTTTTGTCAGTTGAAAAATTAACAAAACTTACTATTGGTCTAAGAGGCATATTTTTTTTTGTGTATCTTTGGTTGAAACTACATTTTAGGAAAAGTGCCGTTGTTGCATTTTAATTTTTTTCCTTCATCTTTGGTAAGAGATGTTGATTTTACCAGGTTATCTATTAATTTATTTAATTTATTTTGGATTGTTGTTGTAGGGTTTTTTTGTATAGGTAAATAAGTATTTTGGTCTGATAATAATTGATAACTTTTTTCGAGATAATCTGTTTTTTTCATTGCAACGGTAGTATTGCCTTTATCTGCTTTTAAAATTAGAATATCCGTATTTTGTTTTAAAAATAGTATTGTGTGATATTCGTCCTGCAAAATTATGCCATCCCTACGTTTATTATCTTTTGCATGCATGTAATTGGTAATGATGTTAACAGCCTTGTTTCTTAGTTCAGTTCTTTTATTTTCCTCCTTGTTATGTTTTAATATGTATTCTATGTCAATAATAAGTGTTTCTATTGGAATATTTTTACAAGTATACAGCAAATTAAACTTTTCCCCTAAAGAAATAAATTGATAACTAAAATTCTAAACAAATCTCCACAAACAAATAACCAAACTCAAAACAAAAAAGAAACAACCTATCTAAAAATCCCCTATATCAAAGACCTGTCTGAAAAACTATCTAGAGAACTAAATAACGATTCCCTTAACGTAGTCTTTAAAAACGAAAATGCAGTAATGAAATTCTACTCAAAATTAAAAACGACAACACCGCTTGATTATGAAAGTAATGTTATTTATCCAATTCCATGTTCTGAATGTGATAAAGTTTATGTAGGACAAACAGGGAGATACCTCAAAACAAGAATATCCGAACATAAAAGAAGTCTAAAACCAGTAAGCTTAATAAATACAAACAATAAGACTGCCCTAGCAGAACATTTTGAAAATTTAGGACACCCCTTTAACTTTAATGAAACAAAAATTATTGGAAAACAAACTAATTACAAAAAACGAATTCTGAACGAAATGATAGAAATAAAAACACACCCTAATAGTGTCAACAAAAAACAAGACGTTAACAATTTAAGTACATCATACTTTAACATAATTAAATTTTGTCAACACCCTCTATAGCAATAACAATATCTGCGAGCTGTAAATTTTAAAAAACTATAAATAAATCAAAATTCCAAATTTTTTTAGAAGTGAGATATCGACTGATGGTATGCGAAGGTACAGACAAATAAATATATTTATTTTAGTACTAGCTAGGCCATGGTACGATCTCTTAAAATCCTTTATCTAATAGTTTTTCCAGTTTTAAATATATGTTCTAATTTGACATGGAGTTCTGCCCTGTTTGTAAGTAACAAATTTCCTGATAATTGTAGGAATCAGTGTATGATTGATTTTTAAAAATAAGTGTCTTTATGTATATGTATGTACTATTGCACCTCTTATAATAATAATTTTTTAATCTAAATCTTTATAAATTTCGTATTCTCTCGTTTCAATGTTTAAATCTATTTAGTATGTTTCATTTTAATTATGTTAGTCTAATAATATTCCTCTAGATCTATAACCATTACGTAACTATTGTTAAATATGCAACGCATGATGTAAAACATGTTAAATCTTTTTAGAGTCCTGAGGATAACCTTATATAGGTCGAAACGTAGACTAAAATAAAATTCTGAGCTTCTAGAGATTTATTATTGACCAATTCCAACCAACCCTCCTGTACAAAATATCAATCTGAGGTCACGAATCAAGTAGAAAACTAAAAAATATCTCTTACAGCTTTAACATAATATTGCATTGAAGGCTTGCAAATGATCCATAATAGTGCGTGCAGTTCCCCCTTAATAAATAGACATACACATAGTTGTATATTTATCACATAGCATAGTTTTCAAATTAATGATCGTAAGCGTCTTCACTACCTAGTTAACAAATGTTCGGTGTTAAAAATTTGCCTCAAGCCACCACTTTATTTAGGTCTATTTAACTCGCCCGAGGCACTTTTATTCATTTGGGCGCCACGTGATATCTAGTGAGTAACGCTTCTTTGTCCATTCCTGAAAGATTAATGATACAGGAGATAAGTAGCGTCAACCGCTATGGCGGTTTGGAGTTCTATTTAGCGAATAAGAGGACAATACCGTTTTCCTTGAAAGCTTTATTTGTAATTAATTAAAGCCCTACATGCATCAGATAGAATGTGGACATGCGGCATCTTGCCTAGTAATTGCACCTATTCTTTCGCTGCTGACTAATTGATTTATGTAACCAAAGCAATTAGGATGCTTACATATCAAGGGATTGAATACAGTTTGTTCCAATTTAGCTGAATATTAGGTACAAATAATAGTTAAACGACGAAAATGTTGCAGAACTTTATGCGAATGTATGCAATGGCGGAGTCTACTTTTCGTATGTACGTAAACGTAATTATTATCAGGTTTTTATTAGAAAACAAGGCATTTAAAATTTCGAGCGAACAAAGGTTGTGTTCAATGCTAAATTTTGCACCATGAATTACAGTGAAAATTTCATACCTGTGCTTTATAGTCAATCAGATGCCTTTATTTTTCAACGTTGCCATAGCAACGGGTCGGATTTCCGGAAATTTTTTGCCACTAGCATAAGCTGGAGGTGATTACACTCGAAATCTTTTTGACATATGTCATGTGATAAGACAGAAAGTTTACATTATTTCATTATTGTTTAGATACTTTATTCCAAAGTATGAGCTTTCAATAATAAAACAGCTTTATATGGTCGAGAACATATATTAGATATTTTCTTTAGATACACAACGAATTATTCTAATCTAGAAGCTAAGGCATCAACATATTTCTTAAATTCTTGCATTACTTCTTGTTTTCTTAATGGTGAGTAACGAGGTGCTTCAGGTGTATACAACTCATCAGATTCCCATAAATGTTTATCGTGCAGGAAATACATATAATATTTGGATACTATTTTGTTCTGTTAACTTCGGGATAATCGGTCCAAGATAGAAGATTCTTAATAAACTATTTTCTTGACATCCGCAATGAGACCTTTTTGGAAAGAGTAGACAGCGGCCTTTTCTACTACTTTTATCAGGCAAGGCAACCCAAGTAGCACTTTTAGGCATGAATACGTCAAGTATTTTTGATGAAGTACCCGAAACTTGGTGTCGCCACCTTCTGTTTAAGCTGAGACTACGTAGTCATTACCAAAATGGGGAACAATTTTAGGGTAACTATTTCGTGAATAACATGTAATTGTGACTGTGACTATTACGTAGATCAGCCATTAAATTTCCAATAAAAAGGACATTACAAAAAACTACAAACATTAAATTCTTTTGCCAGATATTTGACATCTTTTGTCTTTAATTAAGTTGTCTATTTGTGGCGCGAATTTATCATGCATATCTGTAATAACTTGACGTGGTCCTTGCAATTTCGTATTTAAGATCGTGTTTGTGTGTGTGTTTGTGATATCTACCATAAATGAAAGATCTTGTAAAAAAGGTACATCGCATAATAAGCTGACATCTTCTCCTTTTGTTTCCATGAAAACGCTTACATATCAAGGGATTGATATTTCTTCTTTGAGTTTCCAAACCCGGTCGAGTAACATAGAACACGAAAGACATCGCACCTCTGCATAATATGGTAAACCAGTGTACCCTCTTTCTAAATCACGTAAAAATGCAGAAAACTGTCGCTGATTAAGACCTCGTGACCTTATGAAGTTTATAATTTTTTTCACTGACTTTAAAACACTTTCCAACTTGATCACTTTTGAGCATAAAACTTCTTGGTGGATTATACAATGAATATGATGAAAATCTGGTTTGTCACTGCTCGTTTCTCTAATCTTTGTCTGTAATGTTTTAACGAAGCCACTTTTTCCAGTCATTGAAGGAGCTCCGTCTGTTGCAAGGTTCAGGAAGGTTCTGATACTTAAAAGTTGTAATTTAGTAAACAGACTAGAAGCAGTAACTTTGAAAAATTACTATTATGTCACTGAAAAGAAATGACGACCTTGGAGTCAATTTCGTAAATAGTTGCTTGAAAGCAGTAATTATATAATCACTTTACATAGGAAATTACTATACTGGGTGGTGCAACCAAGATGGGGTGGACGATTGTGGGCAAACGGAGAGGAATTTGAAAAAACAATTTTGGGATATGATTGATAGTCAAGAACGCTGTGTTTTAAAATTATACCCATTATACAGGGTGGTCTGAAAAGTTCGTGGTGAACCAAACTTGTGTTTTTTTAAATGGGATATCCGGTATATTATTATTTTAGTTGATTCTCCTATTCGTTGCGATCATTTTGATATAGGGTTAGTTGGGTCTAAAATTTATACCAAGGGAATGGGACGAGGTTAAAGTGGAAAAAAGGGTTATACTCCGGCCATTTTTTGAAAACAATTGAAGCAGGTATGGAAAAACCCAAATATTCTATAAAATGTATTGTATCTAGGACTACAATAATCGCTTGTAAGTCGTTCAAAACTATTCACTGTTATACAGGGTGGTCAAGTTTTGCAAATTTTCCTTGGATTGAACTTTTTTAAATGGAACACCCTGTGTATTTTACTTTCACGTTAAAGATAACATTACTAGCTTTCAGAAAATACCATATTTGATAGCTTTCTGATCAACAGTTTTTCAGTAAATTAGCTGTGAAATCAAAATTTCTTCATTTTAACACGAATTACTCTGAATTCACGTTGTTAAAATTGACAATTTAATATTAGGAGGCCATGATATCATCATAAATTGAACAAAAGATTGACAGTCCTGTCAAAATAGCAAAGTGATGATGCGATGCCGAAATAAAAACAAGATAGAAGCTTTTGCAAGTTTATCATAGAGATTTCAAGAAACAGGAAATGTTGCTTTCAAAAAAACGTAAAGTAATTAATAAAAGTTACCAATGAAGATAATGCTTTGACAGTATTAATAACAGATCTTTTTTTACAAAAAAAATAAATTTAATATAAATCAACAAAAACAATGTAATTAAAACTTATAAAAGATGTTCAACTAAACCACCGTTTTGCTGAAGGCACATTTCGAGTCTATCCATAAATGAAAGTTTCATTTTTCTCAAAGTCAGGTCTCATATGTTGCGAAAACTGCTTATTATTCTCAACTTCATATCTTCCACTGTGGTTGGAACCTCTTTATAAACTTCTCTAACATGTCTCCATAAAAAGAAATCTAGTGGCGTTAAATCGGGTGACCTCGCAGGCCACTTAACTGGTCCACCTCGCCCAATCCAATGCTCTCCTTTCCAATTATTGAGAAAATGTTTTACATGCCTATGGTAATGCGGGGGTGCTCCATCATGTTGGAACCATAAGGAATTTCTTAACATTAAAGGTAAGTCTTCGAGCAATACGGGCAACTCATTTCTCAAAAAATTTAAATAGACTTCTCCCGTTAAATGCTCTTCAAAGAAATATGGTCCTATAACATGAGAGCCAATTATACCTCCCCAACCATTAATTGACCATTTATTTTGATGGTCCACCTGACGAATCCAATGTGGATTTTCGGTTGAATAATAGTGCATATTATGTTTGTTAACCAAGCCGTTGCTTTTAAAAGTTGCTTCATCTGAAAACAACACCCTATCTACAAAACCTGGATTATCCCAAATTGTATTTAAAAACCAAATTGAAAACTCTTGTCGTTGGACGTAATCGCGATCATACAGTTCTTGGTGTAATTCAATGTGGTAGGCATGATATTTATGTTGTTTCAGAATTCGTTTAATACTAGTGCGTTCAATATCAGTAGCTCTCTCAATTTCCCTGGTACTTGTGTGTGGATTTTCTTGCACTGTTAATAACACTGTCAAAGCATTATCTTCATTGGTAACTGGTTTATTAATTACTTTACGTTTCTTAAAAGCAACATTGCCTGTTTCTTGAAACCTCTCTAATAAACTTGCAAAAGCTTCAGGTCTTGGTTTTTTTTCGGCATCGGAATATCGTACCGCATAAACCCTGCTTGCTAGTAAAGGGTTTTTTTGACACTCGCCCAACATAAAAGTCATGTTTATCAACTCTGGAGTACTCAAACTCATTGTTACTTAACAATTTCTCGGCTTATCGTCAAAAAACAATGGAAATTGATGCCAATTCTCTGACACTTTGCGGTTTTGACAAGAATGTCAATCTTTCTTTTCATTTATGATTGTATCATGGCCTCCTCATATTATAGGTAGTCAATTTAAGCAACGTAAATAATACCGTTTCTGTTAGAATGAGTAAATTTTGGTTTCACGGTTAATTTACTAAAAAACTGTTGGTTAGAAAGATATCAAATAGGGTATTTTCTAAAAGCTGGCGATGTTATCTTTTATATGACAGTAAAATATATGGGGTGTTCCATTTAAAAAAATTCAATCCAAGGTAAATTTGTAAAACTTGACCACCCTGTATAACAGTGAATAATTTTGAACGACTTACAAGCGATTATTGTAATCCTAGATACAATACATTTTATAGAATATTTGGTTTTTCTATACCTGCTTCAATTGTTTTCAAAAAATGGCCGGAGTATAACCCTTTTTTCCACTTTAACCTCGTCCCATTCTCTTGGTATAAATTTTAGACCCAACAAACCTTATATCAAAATGATCGTAACGAATAGGAGAATCAACTAAAATAATAATATATCGGGTGTCCCATTTAAAAAAACACAAGTTTGGTTCACCACGAACTTTTCAGACCACCCTGTATAATGGGTATAATTTTAAATCTTGGTTGCACCACCCTGTATAGTATTATTCGCAGTAACAAATACATGTATAATACTTAAAAACGTGTATCCCAAAGTGGGTATTGATATATAGTAGAATTATTGGTAATAAATACGTAAAAACCTTTAAAAAGTAGTAGTGGAAACAGTTAAAGCTACTTTAGTGCCAGCTAGGAATGTTGTGTGGGTTATTTTAATATCGTTAATCTTCTTACAAAACTTACATAAAATGTTAATCTTTAAGTTATCCATTTTAAAAAACTTTTCACATATACGTTGCGCCGTGTAAGTGTCACTGTCATTCTTAATTTACTAGTTACATTCATTTGTCGTAGCCATGGCAATCTCTGTTTTACGATTAATATGATAATTTAAATATTGTACATAACACCTACATAATGTACTCTCAGGATAAATTTCATTCAGTTCCGTCAAGTTTAGCGATATTAAATGTGGTAAAATTTCAACTTTAAAATGTCCTGAACCTGATAAAGTATACTTCTCGTTAGTAAAGTTTACGGAAATTCGTTTTTTTCTACGTAACAAATATTCCTACATGACCGTAAGTAGGTGATAGTTAGTTAAATTGGCAAGGTTTACTTAATAAAATATATTTCCTTGAATTTTACTAAATTAAGCTTAAATAAAACCCAAAAATAGTTTCTCGTTTTAAATCATGAATCCTCCACTACGATTTCGTAATTATTTCCTGTAACTATATTTCTAATAAAATAGAACAGTTAATTATTAATATAAATGATACTAATAGCTATAGCGTTAGTGATTTCAATAGTAAGTAATGAGTAAACTATAATAAATTTATATACTAGTAATACCATCCAATCCGGACCTGTTTCAACAACCTCCTAAATTTACGGCACTTAATCCCAAATTATATTATGATACTAGTCGGAGTAAGGTGGTCACTTTCTTATATATCTGAATGTACTATTAGGGGTTGTTTTAATTAACTTTAGATGGATCGTCTATTCGGAGTATTATCTGTCTTTGCTATTAGCTAAACATCAACGTTTAACAGATTGTCCCACAATAAAGTAATAAGAATTATTTAATTAGAACGCTCAAATAGGTTTTTTATCCCTAGCAAAATGTTAATTCGATTTGCTTCATTTGTAATATTTAGTTTTTTGCGAATATAAATATTTAATAAAATTATTAAGCCCCCAACTTTATGCTACAATGTGATGGTTAAATAATTATTACCCAAAACTTAAATTTTAGGCATTATTCATAATATTATTAACCTTAATTTATTCCTCATTTAACATATTTATTTGGATGAATAAATAAACTCTGTTTTATTATTTATTAATAATGTATGTAAAGTAATTGCAACAAAATATGTTTTAGTTAAAATACTGCACACTGCATTTTTACGCATAATATACACGCTAACAATATGGAAAAATATTCCAAATCGCTTTTTCGCTAAATCTGCTTTTACAGTTATATTAATGATTTTATGATACAATTTATATCTATGGCAACAACAAATTAAAACTTAATTTGTAACGTTATAATGAATTTATTAAAATCATCATTTCAATAATAAATAAAAATGATGTTTCAGCTGTGCATAAATAATAAAAATCAGTTGGTTGGTTGCCTGGGTTTCTATTACACTCTCTGTTGGCAAAAGAAAATTTTTACGATCTGAAAAACATGCCAGGAAAATGGAAAAAGTCGTCCATATTTCTCAAAGAGATCTGATTATAATTCTATTAAATAAAACAAAGAGTGTTGGTCAAAACAGATATTTAAAAAAATCTAAGATGTAACGTGTGCTTTGTTGTTTTGTATTTTATTATTATGTACTTGGATTTGTCGTTTTAAATGAGTTAATGCCCGATGATGCTCGTAAAAGCTAAACACGTGTCACCTCAGGTTTTTTCTTTATACAATAATTTTTTTTTTCGATTTCAAACAAACAACAAACAAAAGTGTGCTTTATTGTCTCAGGAAAACAATCTTATGGACAAAGCGAAATTTATCGTAAAACAAAAACAATGAAAAAACGAAATATTGATCGAAAAAAAATCATATTCTTCGATAGGTCGATGCAAATACATAAATTTTCAATACAACATTCGTTATATTCGTAACATTGCTGTAAAGCGGTTAATGAATCCAGATGACCTAACAAAAGGAAATAAACAATACATACGCGAGGTGAATAATTTCGATGACATTGAAATTAAAATTACGAGACCTTAAACTCTATTTTGTTATCGTTATACAAGCAAAATAAGTGAAGTTAAACAAAACGTATACTGAACTAATATAGTAATTAAAGTGTATTAGAAAAAAAGACAATGTATGTATGTATAACTTTAATCTTATTGAGACTTATTCATTATAAAAATCAATAACGCAGTAAAAAGGTCTTTCAATGAGGTATGCTTTGTTTTTTATTTCGGAAAAGAGCAAACATAGGGATTGTTTTTAAACGTTCTGGAAGTTGATTGTAAAATTTAATGGCGTTGTAAATAATTGATTTTTTTATTCATTCTAAGGAAGAAATGGGACGGTATATATCATGCCTAGAGTTTCTGGTAGGATGTACGTGTCGTGGCCTTTACGGGAATGTGTTTATATGTTTTCTCATCAAACAGGCGGTTTCTAAAATAAATAATGCAGGAAGTGTTAATATTTTATGTTTTTTGGAATAGTATTGGCGCTATATTGTTTAGTCCAAACAAATAGCGAATTGCTCTCTTTTGAAGCCTAAAAATACTAAGAAATTGCTCAGTGGTACAGCAGCCCCAAATGGGAAGGCCATAGCGGAGATGGGATTCGAATAGAGAGAAATAAGTAAGACACGTCCAGTTCTTTTCAAACTGATCGAATGGCAAAGCAGGCGGTAGAAAGTTTTAGTTAAGGTGTCAATATGCTTAGACCATTTTAAGATGTTATTTATACTCAAACCCAGGAATTTAACCGACTCAACATATATAATATTGCTGTTAAGTAGCTGAAGTGGTTGTAAAGTCCCCTTATAACATAAGGCCACCGTTTTATTCACATTAAATAGTGGATAGGATAGGTCCCAAGACCGAACATTGAGGGACTCCACTTGTTATCAATTTACAATCAGAATCAGAACCATTTGCCCTTACAAATTGTTGCCTATTCCCGAGATAAGATTTAAACCAATTTAAAGAAATACCACAGATTTTATAAAAATTCAGCTTGCTTATCAAAATTTCATAACTAACACAGTCAAAGGCTTTTGCATAGTCACAAAAAACTGAGGCGGTGGGGTTGCTGTTATTGAGGGAGAAGTAGACGTCGCTAAGCAACGAGAATATGGCGTCACTGGTGCACTTGTTGGGTAAAAATCCAAACTGATCCGGGGATATTATCTGATGTTTAAGGAGAAATGGCATAAGTCGATTCTTTAGTAACCTTTCAACGATTTTTGATAGCACTGGTACTAGGGCAATTGGGCGACAATTTAGCGACATTTTTCGATGGAGGGAGAAACGAAAGAGGGTCCAAACTTGGCGAGATACCACAGATAACATTTTTGCTTACATTAATAAAATAATCATTTAGGTCATTTGGCCTCGGCAAGATCTGAGTCACAGGGTTTGATTGGTTTCTGAGGTCAATGATAATGAACCAGGTTTTCTTTGAAACGCTTTTAGACATTTTTTTATTAACTTAAAAAGAGCATTTGAAGTGATTTCTAAACTAAATAACTATGGTATTCGGGGAAATGCTTACAACTGTTTAAAAGATTTTTTTATCGGATCGTACCCAAAATGCAATCTTAAAAGCAAATCATGCTCATACTTCTCGTACTGGAAATGTAGATAGAGGTGTCCCACAGGGTAGCTTATTGGGACCTTTTTTGTTTATAATCTTTATCAACGATATTTTCAAACAGGATTTTAGAAACAACTATATTTCGTTGATTGCGGATGATACTGCCGTGGCATGTTCCGATGCCAGCCTGGAAAGTCTTAGTATTTGTGCAAATGAAGTTGTGATTAATGTGCAGAATAACTGTCAGGAAAATGGTTTATTATTAAACGAGGATAAAACCGAATTGGTTCATTTCACATTGAGAGACTTCACCAGGAGTCTTTTGGTTAAAGTTACGAGTAAAAAACTCAGCAAAATTCAGTTGCCAAATTTCTTGGCGTATTTATAGACTCCGCTTTCTTGGTCAAATCAAATTGACCCTGTTATGCTATTTATTTATTTGTCATCTGGCAGCTTCGCTCTAAAGGGGATATAACTCTCTTAGAACTATTTTATCATTTATTTGTACAGGGTGGCCATTTTATGGTGATACAGCACCTTATCTAGAAAACGGTAATAGTTACGACAAAAAGTTAAATACAAAAGTTGTTTGGATTCAATTAAATTTTTATTTTAATTAACTTTTGCTTATACAGGGTGATTCGTTTTGACGTGACTTATGTCAACTTTCTTAATTTAAATGGGATACCGCGGATAAGGCGAAAGTTTTTATAATAACATCTATATTTGAATTCTTTATCGTTTTTGAGTAAATTCAGTTTTTAGAATTTTTTTAGAAAAAACATATTTAAAAAAAAAATTTTTTTACCTATAAATCTTTAATGGAACTGACTAATATCCTAAACATACATTACTAAGGGTTCAATTCAACGAGTTTACATGCTGGTTTTACCAATTAATATACAGGGTGTTAAAAATGGAGAGCAAAACAAACAGAACTTTAAATGTAAAAATCTCCTGTTTTTCAAGTGGAACACCCTATATATTTTTATTTCATCTGATTCAGCGTTTAATTACCGATCATTACTCATATATATATGTCCTATACCTAAAATAAACAGTTTCGATTTTATTAGCCGCTTTCTGATTTGACTTATTTTTTTTTAACATAAGTAAACAGATGAAGTGGGCTAAAATAAAAATGTCGTAAACTAAGCCTTATTCTCATTTTCTTAGCACACCTAGCGAGTATAAATAATGTTAGAAAATACAAATAAAAGCGAAATATTATCTAATTTATGTTCTTATTATTTAATGTTTACGAAAATAAGGGAGAGGCACAAAAATATCTTGTGCCACACGGTATAACTAATAACCAACTAAGTATTAAACATAATTAAAACAGATTATAAAAAAATTTCAATATGGCTACCGTCCATTGCGATACATGAAGTGTAAATAGCCTCCATTTTTCGAATAGCGTTCCTTACCGAATTAGATGCATTAAAATTATTGATCTCTTCCCTGATTTTTATTTTTAACTCATTTCTATTATTAGATCTATTTTTATAAACTTTATTTTTTAGTGCAACCCACAAAAAGAAGTCCAAAGGGCTTAAATCAGGGCTTCGTGTTGGCCAGGATATTAAACCATGTCTTCCTATCCACAATGGAAAATGTTGATAAAGGAAATTTACTACCGGTGCAATCGTGTGGTAAGGGGCGCTATCCTGCTGAAAAATGATATTTTATCGAATATTTGCTGGCAAGTCGTTGATAAGGGGCATGATTTCATTCGTAAGCAGCTCCAAGTATCTTTCGCCATTTAACGACCTGTCAAAAAATATTGGTCCGATAATACGGTCGCAAATAATTCCGCAGCACAGATTTACGGTTTGACGGCCTTGTTTTTTATTAGATGTTTATTAGTTTGAGACCAGTAATGAGTGTTTTTCCGATTAAAAATACCCGCCGTATTAAATGAGGCCTCATCAGTCCAAAGCACTTTTGAAAAAAACACATTTTCGAACTGCCGGTCCTTAATATCACAACAAAAAGTCAATCTTTCATTAAAGTCTAATTGTGATAGTAATTGAGTTGGAAGGAATTTATAAGGATGATAACCATTCACCTGCAGTGTTTTTTGAATACTTCCTCTACTGACACCTGCAATGTCTCTGTCAGCATCTCTTTGGGATCTTTCATCATCTTCCTCGAAATAAAGTAAAATCTCCAGTTGTTTTTCCTCAGTGAGGACAAAATTGGGACGAGTTTTTAAGGACACCATTTTCCAAAACACGCACAATTCGAAAAAATATAGTCCTGTAGGGGACTCGATTACTAGGATATTCCCTCGAATATTCTCTAAGGGCTAACCCTGGACTGTTATTATTTTTTATGAAACAGTTGTATAATTTCAAACGTTCATCTAAACTATAAAAGCCATTTTTTAACAAATTTCGCAGCAAAAATTTGACAAAAACGGCTAACAGAGCAAATGTCAACTTAAGTCAACTATTGCATTAGGTTATTTCCTAAGCCTATCTTGATTTTTTTAGTTTCTGATCTCATTTACTGGCAAAATTCCGGGATAAGGATCAGAAACGGCTAATAAAATCGAAACTGTTCATTTTAGGTATAGGACATATATATGAGTAATGATAGGTAATTGAACGCTGAATCAGATGAAATAAAAATATACAGGGTGTTCCATTTGAAAAACAGGAGATTTTTAAATTTAAAGCTCTGTTTGTTTTGCTCTCCATTTTTAACACCCTGTATATTAATTGGTAAGACCAGCATGGAAACTCGTTGAATTGAACCCTTAGTAATGTATGTTTAGGATATTAGTCAGTTCCAGTAAAGTTTTATATGTAAAAATTTTTTTTTAAAAAATATGTTTTTAAAAAAAAGTTCTAAAAACTCAATTTACTCAAAAACGATAAAGAATTCAAATATAGATGTTATCATGAAAACTTTCGCAAATTAACAGTAGAATCGAAACATGTAATAATATATAGAATGTCCCATTTAAATTAAGAAAGTTGACATGTGTCACGTCAAAATGAAACACCCTGTATAAACAAAAGTGAAATAAAATAAAAATTTAATTGAATCCAAACAACTTTTGTATTTAACTTTTTGTCGTTACTATTACCGTGTTCTAGATAAGATACTGTATCACCATAAAATGGTCACCCTGTACAATCTTGTCTCACTTATGCAATTTTATCTTGGGGAAATTGCAGTAGATCAAATAAAGTATTCATTCAACAAAAAAGGATTATAAGAACAATGCTTTTTAAACCAACTCAATACTCCTGTAGACCATTGTTCACCTTGTTAAACATACCTACATTTCCGTCTGTATTTATGTATAATTCTATAAAATACGCAAGAAGGAATTCTCATAATAATGGCTTACCTTGGGATGCTGTTGAGAATTGGGATTTAAGAAAGAATTTCAATACAGATGTTCCACAACATCGACTATCGATTGTATCAAAGAGCCCCCTGGTTTTAAACATTAAACTATTTAATAAATTGCCTGTACATATTAAACAAATATCAAGTCAGTTAAGCAACTTTTCTATAACCGAAATTTCTATTCTGTTGCGGAGTACTTAGATTGTGACTGGCTATAATGTGATACGAACTATTATGTAAATAATAAACTTTATATATGTGTGTATACTTTTTTAAAGCGTTTAAATGTGGTTTGTCAAACTATATTTATGTGTTTATATTTATTCAATTTTCTTATGACAATATCCCATACTTGCTTTGTGAGTCTATAGGAAATAAAAAATATTTACTTATTTATTTTAAAATATCTGTTTTGACTGAGACCAAGACTTTGTCGCGTAGCGGAGTTCGGTGAAGCAGCCGAGTGCGGAAAACATTTTCCGCAAGTGTTAGTTTTCCTACAGATGTGCGGAAATAAGAAAATAAATCTTAGTGATTTAATAGTTTTTATTAAACTATAACAAAGAAACTATAATATGTTTAAAAGTAACTAATTATTTGGAAAAAGATAGTAACTACATAGAGCTATAGAAAACTGTTTAAAAAATTATTCTTTGTTGTAATGAACATGGTAGGTTGACAATTATAAACATTATTAATTACACTGGGAGCACTTTTTCTTCTTAACTTGTCATATTGGTGCTGATTCACTGGTCCATTGTTATCATCTATACTATCAATTCATACGCGAAACTTGTAAAAGGCAAAGGCGAAGGCGGAGGCGAATTTTCTTTGGAACCTTATTTTGTAGAACGTAGAATTTGGTTGGCGATGCGTTTTTTGTTCTCCATGGATTCGTCCACATTTGATTCTGCAACTTTTGTCGATTGCCATCCCCCGAGACGTTTCATATTAATAATATCCACTCCAGCGTCGGCCAACATAGTAGCCTAAGAGCTATAACGATGTCCAGTAAAGGTCTCTGGATTTGGAAGTCTCAAAAAAGCAAACTTATTAATGCGAACAGTTTGAGTAATACATTTACCTTTTTGGAAATTGACAAAAAACCTTTGATTCGGTGTATTGGGATGCAGAGACATATACTTTTTGATTAAATTAAAATATTTTTCTTCAGTTATAACAAAGCTTCTACTCTGGTGAGTCTTGCTATCTGGCATTTTCAACAAAAACAAATCTTCTTGTTCGACTACGTTTTCATACAACAGATGAGTTAATTCTTCACGCCTGCAGGCTTTAGCGATCCCAATTAGTGTTGCGGCTTTGATTAGCAAATAAGTATCGTCAGGCGCAATGCTAAAAAATTGTTCGTGGTTTAAAATTTTAGACTTTTTTAGTCTTAAACCTACCATTTTTTTTTTAAATAAACAATCAACTTAAAATGCCTAATATCAACGTTTTTCTTAATTTTTAGCATAGATTTTATCACTGAGTACTTGGACCACAGTACAGGACAAAGTAAACTAGAAGCACCTTTTCTTTACTAATGTTGATTTTCTTGTTGGCGCACCATTTGATGAACTTTTTGTTTTCCTGAATCTGACTTTGGATTTTTCTGAAAGGAGATCCAAATCTACTTCTTTTGTTGAGTACATAATATATTCTGGAACCCCGTCTTGCATGGCCAGATTGTCAAATTCACTTAAGTTCATTGTAATAATGCAAAACTACGAAAAATACGCACATATAAAAGCAAAGCAAAAAATATAATGTAACTGTGCTGCGCTTACCGCCATATCAATGCGAACTAAATCCTATAGAACTTATATGGGCGCAAGTGAAAGGATTTGCAGGAAAACAAAACACGACATTTAAAATGAAAGATGTTAAGCTACTGTTTGACCAAGCCATTAAGGAAGTGACACCAGCGAACTGGCGAAAAGCAGTACAGGGTGTCCGGATTTGGTTGCAAAAGCAGGGTATCTCGCTTATTTTTAAAGATAGAACCTTGCGGTTTTCACGAACCTGAGCTAATTTTTTGTGAAACTCAAGAAGCCGTAAACAAAATTTTCATAGCCTTCTTCGTTTATGAGAAACAGGGCGAAATAGAAAATTTTGCATTTTGGGACCCCCCTCGTATCTCGGTTATCCTTTAACTTAACGCAAAGGGAAAAATTGCTGCTTATACAGTTTTTTACGCTGGATCCAGTGGCGTAGTCATATTTTTCATTTGAGTTGTTATTTTTTAGATATGACCCAAAGTTGTGTTTTTTTAAATGGGACACCCTGTATATTTGTCCAGAAATTGATTTGTCCTTTTAAAAGCTTCTCAAAAATATATAATAGTATGGGTCTATTTTAATAAACAACAACAAAAATCCTAATTTTTATAATTATCATCCCAAATTTTGCAGTAGGCCATGCAAAACGATGCCGTTTTCTTTTGTTTTCTTGGAAGCAAATGACATTTCCCAATTTTGTACGCGTATATAAAATATAGCGCTAGTTTTTTTTTATTTATTTATTGTGTAAAAATATATTTGTATTATTATGGAAGAAAACCAAACTTTCGAACATTATGAAAAGTACGATATGTTAGCTTGTTTTATATTAAGTAATGAAAATGTTGAAGCGGCTTCTGAGATGTATTTTAACCGGTAAATAGTTAATTTTTAGGTATGTTGAAATACTATTGCTTAATTTTAATTTAGATATCCAGAAAGGAGGCAACCTACTATATCCACTTTTTATCGGATAAAAAAGAATTTACTTAATCACGGATCATTTATCAAACCTCGTACGAAAACATATAATAAAGAAAATCGGGAGGCTGAGGAAATTACGGTTTTGGCTAATGCAGAAGCTTACCCTACAAACTCTTGTAGGGCCAGTGAAAAGAGCATAGGGATTCCAAAAACTAGAGTTCAAGAAATTCTAAAAAAGCACAAATACCACCCATACAAATTTAGGCTCGTGCAGCACTTACAGCCAGGGGATGTAGAGAGTCGGGTAGTCTTCTGTAATTGGTTTCGAGAAAGATGCGATATGGTTAGAGATTTTGAAAGGAAGGTTATATGGTCAGACGAAGCACATTTCAGTAATTCTGGTATACTCAATAGGCACAATAGTAGATTCTGGTCCCAGGAAAATCAACACCAAATATTTCCCAGAAGACAGCAGAGCAGGTTTGGTCTAAATGTGTCCTGCTTCATATTAGGAACACATATAAAATTTTATATATTTGAGGGAAATCTAACAGCCAATCGCTATATAGAAATTTTAGAGGCAGCTATACCTGAATTACTTGACGATGTTCCTCTAGCGCAAATTAACGAAATTTATTTTTAACAGGACGGTGCTCCTGCACACAATTCTGGAATGACGAGACTATTTCTGGACAATAATTTTACCAATCAATGGATCGGAACAAATGGACCTATAAGATGGCCCACTAGGTCTCCAGATTTGTCGATTTTAGATTTCTTTCTATGGGGATATCTGGAAAATAGAAGTTACGAAGACCGCACTATGATAACGTCCAAGATTTAGGAAATGCAATAAGAGAAAATTTTCGCTATTTACAAAATCATCCCGTTATTTTGCTTAATTCCCTAAAACGAATACGAAAATTGTGCGAAGCATGCACAGAACAAAATGGGAATCAGTTTGAACAGTTCTTTTGATTTCCTTGGTTACTGTAGTTCTTATACGACAGTTGATTTTTGCTGAAAGGCTTGTTACATAATAATTTATTACTGTTTTGTTCTTGTGTTACATAAATCTAGGTAGGTGGTACTTTTTTGGTGCGAAATTATCAATACATATTTTGATAAATAGATTTAATTACATATTTATTTTGATTTATTGTTAGGATGTAGATATTGTTAACGACTTTAAATAAAAGGCAGCATTGTTTTGCATGGCCTACTGCAAAATTTGGGATGATAATTATAAAAATTAGGATTTTTGTTGTTGTTTATTAAAATAGACCCATACTATTATATATTTTTGAGAAGCTTTTAAAAGGACAAATCAATTTCTGGACAAATATACAGGGTGTTCCATTTAAAAAAACACAACTTTAGGTCATATCTTAAAAATAACAACTCAAATGAAAAATATGACCACGCCACTGGATCCAGCGTAAAAAACTGCATAAGCAGCAATTTTTCCCTCTGCGTTAAGTTAAAGGATAACCGAGATACGAGGGGTGTCCCAAAATGCAAAATTTTCTATTTCGCTATTTTGTTTACGGCTTCATGAGTTTCACAAAAAATTAGCTCAGATACGTGAAAACCGCAAGGTTTTATCTTTAAAAATAAGCGAGATACCCTGCTTTTGCAACCAAATCCGGACATCCTGTACAGCATGTGATTAAACAGGAGGAGAAAATTGGGGATATTGACAACCTGGTCGATCACGGTCGACCCTTTAATTATAATGTCAAGAGGTGATGACAGTTCCTCAGATGATGAAGAATATAACCTATTATAATTTAATTGTTGTATAATAACAATTATACTGTATATAATTTTTATTTTGTTAAAACTAAAATATTTCTATAAGTATCCGATCGCACGCCTTTGGCATACTATTTTAAGTGTTCACGAACGGATAACAAGAGGAAAAACGCATAAATTGACCCAAAACCGGGTGGTACTACCTGCTCTTGATAAAAAGTAAGAATTTTGCAATGAGATGAATGCCAAACTATGGAAGTGGCATAAATTATTGACGGGAAATTACCCGGTATACATTTCTGAAACATACTATAGAAGGGTATTAATAAAAAGAACTCAATTCCATAGCTTGTGTAATTAACGACAATATAAATAAAGTAATTTAATACAACATGGATTTCCTTTTATAACTTCAGAAATCACGCTACCGTTTATTAAAATAATGTATTTGTCTCGCCAGTAAAACAAAGCGTTGTCCATGCGTAGTTTTCTAAAGACACATAAAGGGATATGTTCATAGCGTTAACACATAAACTTGTCAAAAGTTTGGACCAAATTTCACGGAAGTTTCAGATGTAGTCTCAAATTTTGCCAGAAATACTATGGGTAAACATAAACGTTTTACGAGGATTTCATATAAGCTGGAAGTTTTATACGATATTAGAAAAGTTTTAGTTTTAGTGGTTATTGATTCTAGGCTTATATAATTCCCTACGATATATATTTATTGTCACTGCTCGGTATTATTAGAATAATTTACCAATATAATGTTCCTTTATCGTATAAGTATTCGGCTTTTTGCTGCTAATTTTTCCCATAAAAAGTCAGTGATATACAGGGTATCAATTCGAAAAACCATCCCTCTATTATTTTTTGAGTTAATAAATAATTCAAATTACAAGAGTTCTAACCACACTACATCACAACTGGTTACGTTCTGACGCGCGTTTCACTGACCAAGTTAGCATCATCAGCAGAGGATATAAACTAAAGTAACTTATCCTAACCGAGACTATTTATAGGTAAATGTGGTCAAACTTGGTTACTCCCGACTGCACCGTTCTCAAGTAAGCAATATAGAGGACTATAGGGAATAGGCCCTCTGTCTTTATTTACTGCTTTCTTATGACATTTAACTATTTCTATACTCTCAAATGCATCGAATAATCTATTATTAGATACATTTTTAATAAACTTAAGATTATTTATTCCTATTTGGTGATTGTTTTCCAAAGCATGTTGGGCAACGCTTGACTTTTCTGTTCTCCCGTATCTTAAATGTGCCACGTGTTCTTTAAAACGAATGTTTATGGAGCGTTTAGTTTGCCCAACATATTTTAGATCGCAGTCATTACAGCTAAGTTCATAGATGCCACTTCTCTCCTTCAAGTCGACTTTGTCTTTAGGGTTTCCAAGGAGATTTTTCAAACTGTTCTCCGTTTTGTAGGCTACTCTAAAACCTACGTTTTTAAATACTTTTTCTAGACCTCTCGTATATCGTAAGTTGAAACAACAAAAACCAATTTCCTCGGGAGTCGAAAACATTGTAGAAAACCTTTCTTCTCAGTCCTTTGATAATAGAGAAATCGCCCTTTTGAATAAGGGTTTGAATTTTGCTCCAGTAAAAAATAGTTTAACAACTATTATAGAGAATATCAAAAGTTCCATTCAATACGGGCCAGAGTCAACTAAGGGATTCATTAGAGAGGCTTGCAGAAATCAAATCTCAAAAAAACGTTGTTAACAAGTGAAAATATGTTTCTCGTAAAAATATTGAAGTTATCCAGGGATTGAAGAAAAAAGAATGTTTTTAATTAAAAGCTGACAAAGGAAATACGGTTGTTATACTAGACCAAACAGATTATTTTGAAACAGTAGGCAATTTGGTTCAAACTGGTACTTACGATTTAATTGAGAAAAACCCGTTATCAGATACGATAACAGAAGTAAAAAGTATCTTAAAATAGTTCAAAACACAAGAGTTCTAACCACACTACACCACAACTTGTTACGTTCTGGACGCGCGTTTCGCTAACCAAGTTAGCATCATTAGTAGTTGATAAAAACTGATATAAACATTTTATACCATCTGCTGATGATGCTAACTTGGTTAACGAAACGCGCGTCCAGAACGTAACAAGTTGTGGTATTTTGATTTATCTTCCACTACAGGTTCCAGTGTTAGACCTTAAAACAGTTTAAAAACCTTGTGTCCAATAAACTAAAATTCAAACTAACACATAGTAACCCACAATTATCTAAACTGTATTGCCTTCCCAAAATCCATAAACCTGGGAAGTCATGAGATCTATTGTTTCAGCTCCTGGATCACCAACGTACAATATTTCAAAATGGTTAGTAGCAGAATTCTGCAAATTAAATATCTCGAACGATAACTTTGAGGTTACTAACTCGTTAGAATTCTTAGATAAAATTAACTTCACTTAAAAGAAGATGAAATTTTAATATCTTTTGATGTAAACTCATTGTTTCCTAGTGTACCCATACCACTAGCTTTAGAGTACCTAAAAGAACTACTTGAATTCAATAATTTGAAGAAAGAAATTATTATTGAATATTTGCTTCTCACAAAAATATGTATCAATCAAAATTTTTTTCAGTTCAACAATAAATATTATAAACAACTTGAAAGAACTGCAATGGGCAATTGCTTATCCCCGTTCCCTAAAAATTTGTTTATGGGTAGATTAGAAACCCAATTCAAAAAAGAACTCAAGTATTTCCCCAGGGTGTGGTATAGATATGGAGACGATATATTTGCTATTTTTGATACTAAAACAGAAAATTTGGACACATTCTTACAAACATTAAACAATAATAAATATCCTTCCATTCATTTTACGTACGAAAATGAGAACAATGGGCAATTACCTTTTCTCGACACGTTAGTTATTAGAAAGAACAATAAATTAGAATTTGATATTTATAGGAAATTTACTAATACTGATAGGCATATAACATCCGACTCATTTCATTGTCATCAACATAAAATGGCAGCATTTCATTTTTTAACTCACAGGTTAGTCAATTTTCCATTGAGTAACGTTTTAACAATGAAATGAATCGGATTTAAAATATGGCTAAAAGTAATGGATATAATGACAATGTTGTACATAAATTAGTAAATAGACACAAGCATAAGAAAATGTTAAAAGATGCCACTACTCTTCAAGCAATTGAGGCTCCCAATAAGTTCATAGCAATTCCAGATATACGAGGGGTCTAGAAAAAGTATTTAAAATCGTAGGTTTTAGAATAGCCTACAAAACGAAGAACAGTTTGAAAAATCTCCTCGGAAATCCTAAAGATAAAGTCGACATGAAAAAGAAGAGTGGCATCTATGGCATATTTAAGATACGGAAGAACAGAAAAGTCAAGCGTTGCACAACATGCTTTGGAAAACAGTCACCAAATAGGAATAAATAATCTTAAGTTAATTAAAAATGTATCTAATAATAGATTATTGGATGCATTTGAGAGTATAATAATAGTTAAATGTGGTAAGAAAGCACTAAATAAAGACAGAGGGCCTATTCCTTATAGTCCCTTCTATTGCTTACTTGACAACGGTGCAGTCAGGTGCAACCAAGTGTGCCCAAAATGAACCTATAAATAGTCTTGGTTAGGATAAGTGATTTTAGTTTATATCATCTGCTGATAATGCTAACTTGGTTAGCGAAACGCGCGTCCAGAACGTAACAAGTTGTGGTGTGGTGTGGTTAGAACTCCTGTATTTTGATCTATCTTCCGCTACAGGTTCCAGTGTTAGGATAATATTGAAATTTGGATATACTTCTGATTTTGATTTGCAAATAAGGCATTTGCGAGCTCAAGCTCTGATACTTTACGTTTGAAGGGGCTCCACTAACTAAGTATTATATTCCATTATTTTTTAATATTTTGATCTCTCTAAAGCCATTCTTTTCCTTAGTAATGGCTCTGTGTTGCTCTACTGTCCTACAGAATGCCATCGAAAAAACTGAAAAGGCTTCTACGCCAGTTAAGCAAGCTGAAAAAGATGTTGATGTGCTAATCTGGTAGAGAAAAAACTGCTGAAACAGTGTATTCCATGAGCATTCTATTTCTTCACGCGTTTATCGCTGCAAAATCATTTCTACCCCGAAGGAAAATCATTTATATGTATTTTAGTAGCTTTTACTACTTTGTTCTGAACCGCATGCTTGGTTTTTTTCTTTATTTTATTCTCATCAAAATCCGAAATATGTTGAGGTGCTAATAACAAAACGTTGAAGTTCCATTCATAAATTCAGTTAAGATTAACATAAAAAGTAATGAAGGAACTATCCCTTTTTACAGCGAATTTTTCCATGAGAGCTCAAGCTGGCTCGGTATTTCTCCAGTTTCGAATAAAAACTGACCCAAATTATTGGGAGGCATCGGCATATTGGAAAACGCCTCAGAATTTTTTAGAGCGTTTATAATACGGCAGCTTACTATTATCCCTCTCTTATTTATACGTCTATTGTGACTTAATTTAGGTGAGAAAATATTTAAAAAATTGGAAATTTTAAAACTATTTGTTTAATATCGGCTTTATATAAACATGGCTTAGTAATTAGTTCACTGGTACAGTGGCGGCTATTCAGGTGAAGTAGGTGGTGCTACTTCACCAGGAAAAATAAACAAGCAAACATCTAACTATATTTATTTAATATCTCTTAAAATTTAAGTTTTTATATTAATTTATTTACATAATTGGCAAAAAATAAACTGTACATCTCGAATAAATATTTTACTTGACCGTTGGCGGCATGTCTTTTTAAAACTTTCAATCGAACTTTATTATAACAACTGTAACAGTGGCGCAAACCGCTTCGACTTTGCTGGAGGTGCTATGTTTAGTTTACAATTTTCCTACTACGTTGCCACGACAACGCGTTGGCGATGACATCGACCACATGGAAGATTAATGTTAACCAGTGCCATACAACGCTCTCGGTGAATTGCTAACGCAGTACACTACACCCACGTGCCGTTCAGTTTGGGGTGGTTGTTTACTTTCGGATTTCGCTGCAACCGGTTAGTTGCTTTGCAGTTTACTTGACTGTTTTGTGTTATATTTATTTATGGTGTTGTTACAACTTTATTTGGTGTCAGGTTTATTAATGTAAATTAATAAAATTTACATTATTGATGAATCCTATCACAGATGTGGTTTGCATTTTGTTGGAAACTCCATTTAATCGATGGAAGGAACAAGATCAGAGTTTTAATCGTCATCCTGGTTTTCGGCGTACAAATGGTTATGTAGTAGTCAAATATAACAAAAATTGTTTTGCTGGCCTTGTTTACTAGTTTCCAATAAATATTCAGTGTGGAATAAGGAAGGATTTGCAGGTATGTTAAATATATGAAGGTCTTTACATAAGCATGAAGACTCGGCGGAGCATTTAAAATGCGAATTAATGCCAAAAACATTTGTAAAAAATCAAAGCACTATAGCTGACACTTTAAAAGAAAATGTTAAACTATATAAAATACATTTTAACGAAAACGTTCGATTAATTAGACTATGTATGTGCTTGGTAAGTTTTGTACCTTGCAAAACAAGAGTTAGTCTTTCGCGGCCATGATGAGAGAAGCGAGTAAATAAAGAGAGAATAAGAAATAGAGGGAATTTTAAAAAGCTTTTAGGTTTATGAATATCGAGAAGTTCCCAAGAACTAAAAGATCATCACAAAAAAATAAAAAATGTTTTTACTGGTGAGTCGAAAACTATCCAAAACGAAATAATTAATTAATAATTGAATTTAATTGAATGCATTTCTGATTATTTAAACGATCATGTAAAAAAATAAATAATGGACACACAGTTTTTTTCTGTGCAAGTGGATGACACCACTGATATTACGCAAACCTCGCAGTGCTCCATAATTTTAAGATACGTTAATTCAGAAGGTTCAGTAGTCGAGAGATTCTTAGGATTTTATAATGTCAGCTCCGATGGAGCGTCGGAGAATTTATATTCTCTATTGGATCAAATTTCGGACCAATTTGACTATAAACATAAATTAATATGGCAATGTTACGATGGCGCAAGTGTGATGTCAGGCCACCTAAATGGCCTTCATCCTGATGCAGCAAAGTTTAAAAATATTTCTAAATGTCGAATTTTTTTGCAAGCCTTAGTGGTATTCCCTCATTTTTTCATTACTCAGCCAAACGAACGTATGCTCTTACATCTGCATCTACGAGGCGTATACCAACAATTACAGAAAATCGTTGGTCTTCCAAATTCGAAGTTAGAAAAAACGCTGTCGTGAGGCGCTCTGTAAAAAAAGAAATGAACTTTTTTTTTAATACCATGTTTGATAAAGCAATTCTATTACAGAAATAAATCATTATAAACGTAAGCTTGTTAAGCTTTCACCTGAAGAAATTAGGGGTAAATAAAGAACCCTTTTTTATGAAATATTGGACCATATTTTAATGGAAATGACACTAAGCTTTCAAGACTGTGAAAAACTTACATTTTTATGACTGGCAGATTCTGCTAAATTTTCCGACTGGCCCGTTTGAAAATTTGTTACAGTTATATGGGGAAATATTTTCAAAAAGTCAACGACTTAAAAATGAGCTTGGTCTTATTTTTGCCAATGACAGTAATTGAAATACATCGCTGCAAGAGCAAGTGAAAAAAATGAACGAAAATAAAGATATTTTAACCAAAGCATATAAAGTGTTTTCCCTTATTTTGACAATACCGTCGACAAGTGCTTCAGTGGAAAGAAGTTTTTCTTGCCTCAAACGTGTAAAAACTTATTTAAGAAATACAATATCTCAAAAAAGACTTACTTCTCTAGGCAATATTTCAATTCAAAAGGAATGTCTGGAGGAGATTAGGGCAACTCATCCATTTTATGAGGATATTATAAATAAATGTGCTACTATAAAGGATAGGTATAGGTAGGATTCAGTATACAAAATTTAGGTAAGTCGTAAAATAATATACTACCCCTTCCAAATATAAAAAAAATTCTGGAAAAAAAAATATTTCGTTATTCTCTTGCTTCATTTGCACTTCCCTTACTTTTTCACCCACGAGCCGCCACTGCACTGTTAACAGGGAAGTATTGTAATCGAAAAAAATTACTCTCACAAGTTTTTACAGATCTTGACGATTCAGGGTCCCTAGATGCCGAGAAACATATTATCTCAATTCCGTCGGTCTGTAGATCTGTCTCGTTGTTTGCGGCTTAGCTAAAAAATTACTTATCCGAGTGACTTCAAATGTTGGCCAAGAATTAAGGGTTAAATGGGGATGACTTGGTAATATTTTGGTAAAAATCCAATATGGCGAAAGAAAATGATGGCCTAACGAAATGTGAAAAAAAATTTTACTAAAAAACTACTCATCCAAGTCTTTTAGCAACTGCTCTTTAATCAGTTTGATGAAAATTTAATTACAAATATGAAGTCCTTTCGGTCGTACAAACAATGTAACCCAACTTATGATCGGTTGATAGCTGATCTTATGCAAAATTTCTTATATTGAAAACGTTATTCCAATAACTGCATTTTTAAAATTTAAGCAAAATTTAATAAGTTAAGAAAATGTTTAATATTAAATCCACAGATTATTATATCCGATTTCAAAGTTACTCAAGGGAATTTCAATTATAGTAGTCCATATATAATATCAGAGGTAAATACAAAAAGCAAAGTAAATCAAAAATTCAATCCTACAGTTTCAATAAATATTTCATGTCAAAATTGAATCAAAATTTTCATATTTTTTAATATTTAATTTATTAAAATACCAATGGTCATATTCAACTAGAATGAAGTCAGTTAAATGTAGAATTTATATAATTTTGGTAGACAAATCACATTAATATTAAGAGGGAAAAACAGAAAATCTAATATACAAAATGTTGACAAGTTATTAATAATTACAATTACTATACCAATGCCAAACAATATGTTTCATGTAAATTAAGTACATTTTATATATGAATTTTGATGTTAGAAAAATATATTTAAATTTTGATTTATAAAATACTAATATATGATAGTTATACACTAATTTGGAAAAAATACAATTTACAGAAATTTGGAAAGAAGTACCTATTAATTAGATGTAGACAGAAGAGAGGTTTTGGTAACTAGAGGATTTATTACTCGTTATGTAATTTCTAATCAATTAATGCATGGTCTCTATACCAATTCACAAAAGCGAAAAAATAAAAAAATATAAATTACTTATCTTTTCACAACTCAAATCTGGAATTTGTCCTCGCTACGGCATTACATTACATCCTGTAGACTACCCAAGCCCAAATCAGGGACTGTAACACCCTGGAACCGGCCACACAGCACTTGTCCAGAAAAAATGACCACACGGTACTAAGGCAAGGACCTTTCTTACTTCAGGAGTTGAAACAGTCGTCAAAAAGTAACAGCAAACATTAAATTTTCTTTAGCCCAGGAACTACTTTAGATTTCTCTGAATGCATTTATCTAAAAATTTGAAAAGAAATTTCCATGTTAAATTTTAGGATGAAAAAGAAGAAAAGGTAAAAGCCTGAAACAAAACGGCGAATATAAGTCCACATTTTTACACATAAGAATGGAATTTTTGCAAAAATCAATCGAATAAAGAACTTACCAGGTGTTATAGCTTATGAAAGCAATTATCCTCACTGAATAGAGATTTTATCGGATAAAATCCATCATCTAGGCTGACTAAGTTAAAATATTAACTAAAATCCAATAGAGAAATATCTCATATTGCCTTCAGCCCTGAAGTTTTGCAAAAGAGACCTAAACTGGCCGTCCTATTCGGTTTTATTCACTTGGACTAAACAAAAAACAGAACCTTTGTATGTCACTCCGAAATATGGCGCCAAAACAAAATTATTTCTTAGCAGTGAAAAATTTTAATGACAAGAAAAACAGTAAATGGATAGGATTTAATCACTTGAACACTATGAATTGTTCCCAATACCAAAATCCATTTACTTAAATTATAAAAATTATGTATGAAATAATTTTCAAATGCAGCGGTTATTATCCAAACTAAAATATTCTCTTTCGGGTATTTTCTGCCATGCGAGATTGTACGAATCAGTTGATTCGTAAAATCTTAAAATTAACTCACAGCAATAAACTAGATTGAAAATTAACTTGCTACGTGGTTGATCAAATGTAGGAAAAACAGAATTGTAATGCCAAATTTTATGCCTCCACAGTTAGGCCTTTAACGCACTGCACTTCAAAGACTTACTAGACAAAATATAAAAGATCGCCTAATATTTCACTTTAATTTATGGCCAGACACCTGGAGCCAAGAAAAAGGGACGAGCAATTCACTTCTACAAGTCTACAGCCCTCCCCACTACAAAATAAATTGTACCAACCTAACATCAAGAACCAAATAGTACAAATTTCCTCTCGTACATCTGAAAAGGGTGGATATTATCTGAGATAATGGTAACTATAGGTCTACATTCCGAGGCGTGAGAACATGTCTAGTTAATAGGATTTTTAGCATTCCAGCACTGGCACCACCGACAGGAAAGAACAATTTAAGAATAAACAGTTAAGTTCTCAAGTAGCACATATAATTATATATGGCCTAAAATTCTGTGATATTGACTAATATCCCTGGCTAATTAGCTAAAATGGCTAACCAAAATAACAGTTCTATTACAGTATAAAGACGGAAATATGGCTAAAGTGGTGAATAATAATTTCGCAATAATGGTGTAAAAATAGCCAATTGGCAATTATACGACCCTCTCTTTTGATTTTATGGTTGGGTTTATTAGCTACTTTTTGACTTTAAAATCGAGCTTTTTAGCTGATTTCTGACTTGTTTTTTAGCCGAAATTTGAATAACATTTTTTCCGAAATTTACCTAAATAATTTTTGATTTTTTGCCTTTGAAAGCCGGATTAGGCTATTTTTTAATAGCCCAACTAGAACCTTTTATATTGGCAGGTAAACAATTTTATTGTGGGGCGGCTAAAATGGGTCTATTTTACAACGAAAAAATTACCTATAGACATAAAATAAACGTTAAACATAACTCTTCTGTTTAGTTTCGAATTGAGTGACTCTCTCTGTATCGATAAGCAAGTGTATGTGAAGACGAGAATGTAGAGTCAAACGCGCCGAAGTTGCAAAATTTCTCCTGACAAATTTTGTTATATTTGTGGAGAATTTCTGGTGAAATCACAAGCCAGGCCATTCTCCCCGAGAGTGGGGCTTATTCATAATGGAAATTTAAAACCCTCTATACCAGTTGCCCATTCAGAAAATTATGAAAATATGCATACGATTTTGGTAGGTATAAATGGCAGATATGTGGGGTCTCAAAAGTTATAGCGATTTAAGTGGGGCTTCAGGGGGGATTTACAAAATATTGCTGTTTTCTTTGTTTATGGCACAGTCGTGCAATAAAATAGCATTATGTATCAAAAATTTGGCCAGAAAGAAGCGAATCTGAACCGAGATCTCAAAATGTAAAATTTATACCTCTTGTTGATCCCAAAAATGTCCTTTTGCCTTCCCTTCACATTAAACTTGGGCTGATGAAAAACTTTGCGAAGGCTTTGAATAAAGATGGTGATGGATTTAAATACCTAAGACAAATCTTTCCCCAGTTAAGTGATGCCAAATATAAATAAGGCATTTTTATTGGGCCACAAATCAGAAAATTGCTGGACGATGTCAATTTTTCGGAAAAGCTTACAGACAGGAACTCAGAGCATGGAATTTATTTGTTAATGTAGTAAGAGGATATTTAGGCAACAATATGGATGAAAATTATGAACAATTGGTTAATGAGCTCTTAGATGCCTATAAAGCGCTTGGTGCCAGAATGTCATTCAAAATTCACTTCCTCCATTCCCATCTGTCATTTTTTCCTAACAATTTGGGGGCTGTTAGTGACGAGCAGGGTGAAAGGTTTCACCAAGATATCAGAACAATGGAAATTCGGTACCAAGGACGATGGGATCCAGCCATGATGACTGTTGGTTTTTGAAGAGAGAAGATAGGAGACCTCATAAACGGAAAAAATAAAGTTTAATTAGTGTTTTAAGTTAATATTTTTCTCGTTTGCTTTTCTCTTAGATGTATGGTATGTTTAAGAGGCGAAAACTGTAAACATAGTCAACAAACAGGGTTAAGAATTTTCTGAAATCATTTTTTCTATAGATATTGAGTATTTGAGTATTGTAACATTCGATATTTGGTCTACAACTCTAACAAGAAAACCCTACGTGCTACAACTTTCTATTTGTCATTTTCGTATTTGGATAGGTCCATTCTATTAGAATATGCTATTCTGATTTCTGTTACAACAAATTTTTTTTTTGTCGGCCAGTGATTGACAGAGCCAATTAGTGTAAGAATTTATGAGCCAAGAGGAAATACAAAAAAAAAATCATGGTTTGACGGTTGGTAGGGACAAAAAACACTTGCGAAGGAACTTTTACATTTTTTATTTATAGGTAGAAAGAATATGTTTGTTTAAAGTGGTCAAGTAATAACTGCTAGGAAATTAGTTTAATTTTAATTTAAATCATGGCGGATCACAAAAAGCTTTGGGCTATTTTTTAAGCAAATATTCCTTGAAATTGGCCACTTTGTAAGCAAATATTTATCAAATGGCAATAATTTTCAAATGTAGCCAAAATGTAGAAACATTTACTAAAAATTTGCCAATAAAAATCCCTACTTGTTTTGCCTTTAGTACTCGCTAAAAAATGGCTAATTTAAGACCCAGGAGCCAGCGTAACAAAATTAAACGACGATTACCTCAAGACGGCGTTTTTCTATGATATGTGGTGGAATATTTAATCTTTTTATTAGACATTTTGTATGGTAAATTATTTATATTTCGTTTTTCTAAATATATCTTCAGTTTGGTTAAGTATAGTTTTATAGGTTATAAACACAAACTTGAAAATGTGGCATATTTTGGCAATATTATAGCAAAAATAAGCGAAATAAAACTACCCAATTTTAGTTTAATTTTGAAACAAAAATATGATAATAAAAACCATATTTTTTCCTCTCAATTTTTGATGTCTTAAAATGCCATAATCTGGAATTCTTATATAGCAATTATTACTATAATTAAGCTTAAATACTTGCTGAAATATGTTTGGTTGGAATTTGACCTCGATTTCTATTTATTGAAAATGCCATATTCTGGCATTTTAAACAGCTATACTTACTATAATTCAACTTCAATACTTACTAGAATATATCTGGTTATGTTAGCGCAATAAAACTGACAGATATTTCTACTTTTTGGCCATCCAATATTACAACAAAAAGTTGGAGGTTTAATTACCCCATAAAAGATATTTTTCGGCCAAGTAATTATGCTATAGCCTATCTACATTAAAACTGCTACTTTTGGAACCAAAAAAAAAATAATTTGAAGCGAGCTTTCATGGCTAGAAAACAAACCAAGAATCATTTGCCAAAATTTGACAAATCTCTGGTTTTTATGTGTGTTTTATGGCTAACTGTTAGACAAAGAAGCTCATCAGCTAATTTGTGTTACTTGCGTTAGATGTCAACTGTCATCCCAAAATTATTGTAACAAGATATTTTTGAATATTATATTATAGAAACAAATCAAAATGCTCTTGGCTTAACTAAAAAGCAAAATATATTGTTCAATTGGAAACCGTCTCGAAAAGTTCAAACATTATTAAATGCGCTATAATTGGTGTTCAGGAACAAAGAATTGTTGTTATTTATTATTCATCTGTGCGCAATGGATCCAATAAAGAAATCAGAATAACAAAACATTGTATTGTAAATAAAAAATTCGTTATTTTCATCTATAAAGAAGGCCAGTATCTTATGAACTAAAAATGATTACAGACTGAAAATATGTTACCTTAAATAAACTTCGTTCCAAAAATTATGGAATAATAAAAAACATAGGTCAAGTTCAAGCTTCGATATTTTTGTTATTAATACATTGATACAATTTTTTTCCTCAGAAAGATCATTGGTTAATCACTGGCCGACAACAAAAAAGTTTTTTGTTGTAACACAAATCAGAATACCATAATCTAATAGAATGGACCTATCCAAATAGAATAGAATGTTACGATACCCAATACATATAGAAAAAATTATTTCAGAAAATTCTTAATCCTGTTTATTGACTATGTTTACAGTTTTCGCCTATTAAACATACCATACATCTAAGAGAGAAGCAAACGAGAAAAATATTAACTTAAAACACTAATTAAACTTTATTTTTTGCGTTTATGGGGTGTCCTTATCTTCTCTCTTCAAAAACCAACAGTAGTCACACATCATGGCTGGATCCCATCGTCCTTGGTACCGAATTTTCATTATTCTGATATCTTGGTGAAACTTTTCACCCTGCTCGCCACTAACAGCTCCCAAATTTTTAGGAAAAAATGACAGATGGGAATGGAGGAAGTGAATTTTTAATGACATTTTGACACCAAGCGCTTTATAGGCATCTACGAGTTCATTATCTAATTGTTCATAATTTTCATTTATATTGTTGCCTAAAAATCCTCTTGTTACATTAACAAATGAATTCCATGCTCTGAGTTCTTGCCTGGTAAGCTTTTCCGAAAAATTGACATCGTCCAGCAATTTTCTGATTTGTGGCCCAATAAAAATGCCTTCCTTTAATTTGGCATCACTTAACCGGGGAAAGACTTGTCTATTTAGGTATTTAAATCCATCACCATCTTTATGCAAAGCCTTCACAAAGTTTTTCATCAGCCCAAGTTTAATGTGAAGAGGAGGCAAAAGAACATTTTTGGGATCAACAAGAGCTATAAATTTAACATTTTAAGATCCCGGTTGAAATTCGCTTCTTTCTGGCCAAATTTTTGTTACATAATGCTGAGTTATTGCACGACTGTCCCATAAACAAAGAAAACAGCAATATTTTGTAAATCCCCCCCTGAAGTCCCACTAAAATCGCTATAGCTTTTAAGTCCCCACATATCTGCCATTTATACCTATTGTAGTTTATTTTATCCAAAATCGTGCGCATATTTTCATAATTTTCTTTCATCGCAACTGAATGGGCAACTGGTATAGAGGGTTTTAAATTTCCATTATGCAATAACACAGCTCACGGGGAGAATGTTCAATATCAAGTTCCTGCAATAAACTGTCTATATCGGTACAAGCTCACAACGAATTTTCCATACTGTAGAATCATTTCTTTTTCTGAAATTCGTAATTTTTGTTTCTTTGGCCAATAGGTTCCATTCCCTAAGACGGGAACCCAGAAGTTCTGACTGTTGCTTTGATAACCCCAAATCACGTATTAAATTGCCAATTTAAAGGCGCAATCGGTACTGGCAAATTTGCATTATGAGGAACAGGTCGTATGGCAGATTGCAAATTTGGATATTTTATATTGTGCTTTCCCTTTTTGGAAAAAACTTCAGTCTCTGTCAGGCAAAAACAACAATCGTCAGAATGACTGGTGGGTCCTCGCCACACCATTGGAACTGCAAAAGGCATACTTTTTCTCTTTCCCTTCATACAGTGTACCCATGATACACTACAACTAACACAGCACACATGGGGAGCCCACTGCTTATCTTGATCCCCAATTAACACACCAAAATATTTAAAGTAGGCTTTTTTTACATTTTCGGAAAATGGCCTGGCTTGTGATTTCACCAGAAATTCTCCACAAATATAACAAAATTTGTCAGGAGAAATTTTGCAACTTCGGCGCGTTTGACTCGACATTCTCGTCTTCACATACACTTGCTTATCGATACACAGAGAACCACTCAATTCGAAACTCAACAGAAGAGTTATGTTTAACGTTTATTTTATGTCTAATATTGTAAACAACCCAGTTTAGGTAATTTTTCCGTTGTAAAATGGATCCATTTTAGCCGCCCCACAATAAAATAGTTTACCTGTCAATATAAAAGGTTCTAATTAGGCTATTAAAAAATGGTACGTATTAGGGCTTTTCGAATATTTTTTTTATTATTGGGAGGGTATTTCCATTGTGAAAATAATGAGTTGGCCTCTGTTAGAAAAATCTTGTCGGCCAGTGAATCGGCGACATTGGAAAGAATAAAAACATTATTAGTATACTGGGAAAGTCAATAAGTACGGAATCATACCAAATTGACTAGTTTTAACCGAATCTGTGGAAAAGGAGAGCAGTTGAATCTGGCTTCTCTCTTTGTTTTATTTACTACATAACCGATTAATGCGCTTTATGGAAAAACCCGATTTTTGCAAAGTTTAGTTTTCCTATGGACAGCTCACAAAGTTTTAGATACAAATTTCCATTTTGTGCGACACGTAATCTTAATCGCATCATATGTTTCAAATGTGATGAAAAATCCAGATACGCATAAACTAACAACAAAATCTTAAAATATTTTGTTTCAATTTTGGAAAAATAAAATATATTTAAATATATATTTATGCTTATAAACAGCAATTTTACTATCATTATTATCGAAAATGGTGCCTTGTTACATACATATAAATTATCAAAACATATTAATTAATTCTAATTGTATTCGGAACAAGAACCTATCGATTACAACTAATGACTCTTCCTAAATAATAATATTGCATTGTGCTATCCCCCAAGAAGACGTTTCAGGCCAAGACCACACTCCCTTTTAGAAAAGAAGGGATCCTTTCGGGTTGAGCATGTCCCACAAACTCGGGTTCCACATAGATGGCACCCAAGCAAAAGTAATAAAGAAGAAAAAGAAAATAGTTATCTTTATTTACTAATTTCTAAGGTAGTCCTGAACAGTGTAAAATATATTTTCGGCCAATATCCTCTTCATCTTTTTTTTTTGAATTTTTTACACTTAAAGTTTTTGTTTCCGCCGGTAGTAGATTGTACAGGGTGTCCCATTTTAATTCTTAAGATAAAGGGCTAAATTGAAAATATTGCTTTTTTAGGCACTCCTCATATCTCAGCTATCAGACAACTTATCGAAAACACCCTGTATATTTATAGACTATAAAATTTGTCTTTTTTTCATCTTTTCAAAAATATATAAAAGTATGCACTTTTTCTCAGAAACAAACAAATAAATGACAATTTTATGAAATTAAATGCATAATTTAATGGTAGGCCAAGAATAACAATAACAAACAATTGAAAGTTACATACGAAGAATTGAATACTTTACATATAGGTATCTTTTTATATAAAAATACTTATAGAGTTTTTTAATACAGTTCAAAAAAAAGACAAACAAATTTGATATTCAAATTGACGACCATTCTCTCTAATGCAAAATTGGCACATTTTTGTAATTCTTTGAATAGCGTTAAAAAGAACCATTGGTCTCATTCGCAGACTTCGAAAGGCTCAATGAATTGCCTCTCGAAGTTCTGCTACGCCGTCATATCGTGTTTTATATACTTTATTTTGTATACAGCCTCATAAAAAAAAATCTAAAATTGAGAGATCTGGAGATCTTATTTTTGTTTGTTGTCATAAACAATAGCCATAGCCTACTATTAAATTATGCATTTAATTTAATTTTATAGTCTATAAATATACAGGTCCGTTAGATGGCTTCCATTTTTGAGGAAAGTTATTATCAAGAACTGGGGCGTGCAGTCCATGGAAGCAAGGTAAGCAGTGCTTCCCCAACAAAAATTACAAAACATTTTCTAAAATGTAATTTTTGAAATAGGAAACCATTAATTTAGTTTATATTAAAAATGCTAAAATATTATCTTAATTATCAAGCCCATAATAAATGCGGCCTTGACTCCGACCGAGCCACAATAGAAATAGAATAGAACCTATGCAGGCCGCTAGCTTCTTTGCAGCCAAGTCCTATATGCTTAATTTCCTGTGAACTTTCCACCGGCTGTTTGCAATTTTTGCATTTCAGTCGCGTGCTTAAGTGGCGGCGGAAGCTATCGTTGGAGTAGGTTCTTTGTTTGAACGGCTATCCGTGTGTTGTGTGATACGTACGTCGCGTCGTACATGGTGCGATATGGAAGACACTAATACGGACGTGGATATGCAAATACCGTCAACTTCGGCTGTCGGTAATAACGTTGAAAATGTTGAAGAATTTAGTAAGAAGAGTGTGTGTGAATGTGTGGTGTGTGTCTTAATAATAAAGGGATTTTCAACATTAAACCTCGCTGATAAGCTTCAAATAATTTCCAAAGGAAGGGCAAAACCGCCTATGAAAAATCTAACCACAAAAATGAAAAACTGTATTAGACATTTTTATCCGGAAAAACAATACGAACAATTTAAATATCTAACAGGGTGTGAAAATATAAGTAAATTATTTTGTTGGCCATGTTTATGAAAAAGGTCTCTGGAATAAAACGGGTTTTTCCGATTTAAACAATTTCCATAGAGCTGTAAAAAGACACATTATGTCCAAAGCGCATTTGCAGGCCGTCATAAAAGAAAAAGTCTTCGGCAAAACCAGAATTGAACACGCCGTTAATAAACAGTTGGAAATTAGTCTCCGCCAACACAATGAACTAGTTGATAAAAATAAGCAAATATTAAGAAGACTTATCGATGTTGTTTGTTTTCTCGGACATCACGAATTGGGATTTAGAGGTCATGACGAAACAAGGGTTTCTTCTCTCCAGGATGATTTAATTTCAGCTGTTGCAACCATAAATCTAAAAAGAATTAAGCAGTAGATTGGCAAGGCGCGGTCCATTGCTATTGTTCTGGACGAAACAACTGATATTACTAATTTTAGCCAATTATCTATAGTAATACGCTACGTTAAAACAGAGGAAGTATTCAAGAGCGATTTTTAGGTTTTAACAATGTGTCCGAAAATCGTACAGCAGATGCATTATAAATCGTAGTTTATAACATTACTAAAGAAATACATGGAGAGAAAATATTAGTTGCTCAAAGCTATGCTGGAGCTGCAGTGATGGCAGGACACTTAGGGGGTCTGCAAGCTAAAGTTCGAGAAACTCTCCCAATTGCTGTGTTTGTCCATTGTTTTGCTCATAAATTAAATTTAGTTTTATCCCAGTCCGTCAATCACATTAAAGGGCGTAAAGTATTTTTCGTTACTTTAAGTGGCATGGCTGCTTTTTTTTCCAAGTCAACAAAACGTACACAAGCTTTGGACTCCATTGTCCACAAACGATTGCCCAAAGTAGCTCCTACTAGGTGGAACTATAATGGAAGACTTGTGTCAACAGTATCTGAAAATCGTGAATCACTGATTGAACTATTTGAGAATATAATAGAAAATAATGAAACGTGGAACTCAGAAGCAATAAATAGTTCGAGGGAGTTTTTTGGACTGCTTGAAACGAGATTGATTTTAATTTTAATTATTTGTTGAACATATTTTCAGAAATATTTCCATTCTCGGACAATGTTTTTAATATATTAAAAATTAAAACAAATGATATTGCTTTTTGCCTAAAAAAAGTGGATGATTTTAAGTCCATGTTAAGCCAAAAAAGAGATAACTTTGACCTATTTTGGGAGAAAGCGATGACGTTAAATGTAGAGCCACAAGCCAAGCGTCTTCGAACAGACAAGATCGGAGATCTTCAAACATCATACAGAGGCCTCTTTTATGAAATAATCGATCAAATGCAGCAACAAATAAACTATAGATTTAACGGTTTAAATAATTTAAAATTCTTTGAGCTCTGCAATTTTGATGCATTTAAAATAAAAACTTTTCCAGAAGATGCGATTAAATCTCTTCTTCTTCATTATGGCCAGTTCTTCGACCGAGTGTTGCTGCGATCTGAACTAAAAGTGATTTACGAAGCTGATGACATTAGCGCAAAAAATAACGCTAAGGAACTAATGCAATGTTTAAAAGACAAGGAGCTGGAAGATGCCTACACCGAAGTGTCGAAATTGTGTGAATTAGTATCGACAATACCTGCCACAAGTTCATCGGTAGAACGCAATTTTTCAACACTTAAACGTACAAACAATTTCGTGAGAAATTCAACGGGGCAGGAGAGACTTTCGCATACATCGCTGTTGTCCATTGAATATACACTTCTCCAAAATATGTCGGAGCATCGACGTTTTTATGATGACGTCATTGACGAATTTGCAAAAAATGATCGAAGAATCGAATTACATTACAAACAGGTAAGTTTCTAAAAATTGCTTCCCTTTCTTAAAATTTCACCGCACGATCGAGAAATTCCTTTAACAGCCTAGAGTTGTGACTTGAGGCACCATCTTACTGTAGGTAAACAGCATTATATTCGGCTAATGGAATATTTTCGAGCAGTTCTGGAATAACTTCCTCAAGGATTTCTAGGTATCTACGTGCTGTAAGACTTTCTTCAAAAATCCTTTAAGTATATATCTGCCCAAAATAAAACATGACACCCCAACTCTAAAGCATCCTTATTATGCCCTTTCAAACACTAAATGCTGATTTTCACTGTGTCAGTTCCAGGTATTGCGACGACTAAAAATTCCCGCACTTGAAAAGAAGCATTCGTCTGACCAGATAACAAGTCTGCCAAATAAATTGTAAGCATCGATTTGTTGCAAATACCACTGGCAAAATAGTACCCGGCGTTCGGCATCGCCAGGATGCAAATGTTGCACTATATTAAATTAGTATGGATGATACTTATATTTCTTCAACATCCTCTGACCGTCAGTTTTCGGCTCACCAATTTCCTTCTGAGTTTTTCTACATAAAGACGAAGGCATTGCTTCTATATATCCCAAAAAATCTATCTCTTTTCTTTCCCTGTTCTCTTTGTTGTATGTTTTAGGATGCGGGTGAACAAATGATTCGTGTTCAACTAAATTTGCTTTTAAGAAAGCAAATATCTCAAAAAATGGTTGCCTTATAATGATAATACAGATTTTCATAGCCATAATAGCTTATTTACCTTTGGAAATATAATTCCGAGGCTTCTTCAGAATTTTCATTACTCTGTAGAAAACATACCAGCATATCATATTTTTCATAATTTTCATACGCTGCCATTAATCGAAGAAATTGATAAATATCAAATAAATAAAAATACCAAAAGAACGTTTATAAACTGCTTTATAAACCAAAAGTCAATCCAAAAACCAGTGGGATAGACAAATATTTGACATTTATTTTTGTTTGTTGTCATAAACAATAGCCATAGCCTATTATTAAATTATACAGGGTGGTCGAAATTGGTCTGTTTTAACAGAGAAAACCTATTTCCTGACTAGATAGAGCAAAACTGACTTAGGTGTCATGGGCTCGATTTCTGAGAAATGTTTAATGGCAAAAACCGCCTGCCGATCTTTTCACTGCCAACTGAGATATAGGGCGTTTTTCAATTTTCGGCCATTTTGAAAATTGTCCATAACTTTTTTATTTTGCGGAATATTAACATTCTGCAAAGACATTCTAAAGGCACTTTTTTATGTGCAATCCAGTGGCGTACTCAGATTTTTTCTATAGTTGTCCGTTTTATCATAAATAGGCAAAACTTTTTTTTTTCAAATGGAAATCATAGTTGGCTATAAATTATAAAAAATGCTCGCGTTTAGCCCTTTTCAGTGATATAAAGTTGTAGGTACTTATTTTCAAAAATAACGAAAATATTAGGTGTTTTTGGTTTACATCGAAGTAGGCTTTGATTTGTGATGACAATATCTCAATTATGTATTGTTAAGATTTATAGTTTGTTAGCAACTTAAACACAACTTTAAATAACACTAGCTAACGTTATTTTAATTATTTATTATTAATTTTTTTTATTTTTTTTTGTTTACATAGCAAAGTTGAACAAAATTAACAAACTAAACTACTATTTACAGCTACAAGTGAAAATAAAAAATAATTATGAAATTCTAGGTATTTAGTTAGATAGGTTTCTGATAAATATATTTAGAGAAGTTGTTCAAATTGAGCCCCTCCCTGTTGAATACAAACTAAGCATCTTTTGCGTACCGAGTTGCAACTATTTATTAGTTCAACTGGGCTAATAGATGCAAAAGCTTGCCTAGTGGCCTCTTGCAATTCTTCTTTTGTGTGAAAGGTTCTTCCTTTAAATATCAAGTCCTTCAATCTTCCCCACAAAAAAAAATCTAAGGGAGTTAAGTCACAGGACCTAGCAGGCCAAGGTATGGGGCCCCACGTACCAATCCAATTTTCTCGAAATTCGAAGTTTAAAAGATCAGTTGTGATCCTTGCATTGTGCGGGGGACAACCATCTTGTTGATAGTAGATATTTCTGGCATCAGCTAAAGGTATGTCTTCCAACAAAGGGACAATATATGTGCGCAAAATATTTACATAATCATCTGCAGTTAAATTTCCATCGTAAAAATAAGGTCCCACAAATCTTCCTCGGAATATCCCCACCCATATATTGAATCCACACCGACCTTGCCGGTCTTGTTGCACAACTACGTGTGGATTTTCAGTGGACCAGTGATATGAATTATATCTATTAAATATACCAGAAGTATCTACTCTGGATTCATCACTCCAAATAATATTTAATGGAAAATTCTCATTCTCCATGAATTTTTGCTCATACCACTGACAAAATCTCAATCTTCTAGCGGCGTCCCCTTCACGGAGTTGATGAACTCTTCTCGTTCTGTACGGTTTGAATTTATGTTTTTTGAGTATTTTTAAAACGGTGGTCTTTGGAACATTCGTTATATTAGCCAATGTTCGAGAGGAGGTGTCAGGATGATCTAATACCTCACCAATTATATTTAGCTGCTGGATTTCCTTTTCTTCCTTTAGTTCATAATGTCTTGTTCTTAACTTTTTAAAACTTCCGTAATTTACTAAATTACTTTTTAATGTTTGATAAATTCGGTTATCCGGTTGACGTCGCTCGGGAAATGTATTAAAATATAATTTACTAGCTGCTTCAGGAACTTCGTTAGATAATATGTAACATTTTAACATATCATACTTTTCATAATTCTCAAACATATTTTGTCAGCAACTTAACACAACTTTATAAAGATAACACCAAAACGCAATAATTACACCAGACTACAGTAATCTGACAGCAATATATTCAAAATTTTGAACGCGCGTCATTATTCCAAGGCCTACTTCGATGTAAACCAAAAACACCTAATATTTTCGTTATTTTTGAAAATAAGTACCTACAACTTTATATCACTGAAAAGGGCTAAACGCGAGCATTTTTTATAATTTATAGCCAACTATGATTTCCATTTGAAAAAAAAAAGTTTTGCCTATTTATGATAAAACGGACAACTATAGAAAAAATCTGAGTACGCCACTGGATTGCACATAAAAAAGTGCCTTTAGAATGTCTTTGCAGAATGTTAATATTCCGCAAAATAAAAAAGTTATGGACAATTTTCAAAATGGCCGAAAATTGAAAAACGCCCTATATCTCAGTTGGCAGTGAAAATATCGGCAGGCGGTTTTTGCCATTAAACATTTCTCAGAAATCGAGCCCATGACACCTAAGTCAGTTTTGCTCTATCTAGTCAGGAAATAGGTTTTCTCTGTTAAAACAGACCAATTTCGACCACCCGGTACATTCAATTTCAGAAAATTATCATTTATTTGCGTGTTTCTGAGAAAAAGTCTATACTGTAATATGTTTTTTACAAGGTAAAAGAAAAAGACGGATTTTATAGGCTATAAATATACAGGGTGTTCCTTTTAAAAGAATAAAGTAGGGTCCGATAACTTTTTGATCTGAACCTGTATAAAAATTCCGAAGGCGGAATTTAGTTCTACGGGAAAAGTTACATAAAAAACAGTTTTCACATTTGCGATAAGTTAACTAATAGTTGAGATACGAGGGGTGCCTGAAAATGCAACATTTTTAATTTAGCCCGGTATCTTAAAAACAAAAAGACTATGAAAATGTTGTTAACGGCATCTTTAGTTTTACGAAAAAGTAGCATACTGCCCACAAAAGTACCCAAAATGGGACAAAAATTAAAATCAATTAAAACATCTCAGTTTTTTGTTTTCGACAGCCTTTAAAAAGTTTTACAATGCGTAACTTAGTCGCTATTAATTTTTTTTACCTCTTACTTTAAGTTTATATTATTTATATATTTTTGTGATAAATAGCATACATAATTAAAAAATTCCCTAACATTTTAAATTTAAAAAAATGTACGCATTAACATAACTGAGGTTAATAAAAATTAAAAAATTATTCTGCCTACAAATACAGGGTGGCCCATCGAAAACGTACCGCAAGGCATAACGGCCAGGGTAATTTTTTTTTCAAAAAATCCAAAAACACGTCAATTTTGTTTGTGAGGGGGACAATTTCTGCCCTTGAAATAATCGCAAAATTTTCAACCCTCTAAGCGGGGGTGTCATCCCCAAACTTTTTCAAATGGGAAGAGGGGTCAAGTGGTACCGCAATGAAAAGGGCTTTCCATTCTCTATACATTCCCGCTTTGGTTTTGAAAATCGGTCAAGTCATTTAGAAAATATGAAGGATTGAAATTTAAAATGTTTATTTACAAATTATCAGAGTAAATGATAAGGATAAATTCCTTCGACCAATTCGCTATTTTTGTCCTGTTATTTTAGATGTTTACTGCTGATTTTAGTGATTTGACATCCCACAACGATCAGGTGCGGTAGTTGCTAGATAGCTGTTCTGTAACTTATGCGTTTAAATTTCTCAATATCATTAAATTTTTTATCAATAATTATGGTGTACTCACTTGCAGAAAAAGTGGAAATAATCGAACTTTATTTTAAAAATAATGAATGTGGCAATCGGGTTGCGCAGATATTTAATGAACGACATCCTGAAAAACACCTTTCCGGCAAAATTGTTCGCGAGTTAGTAGCAAAATTTCGCGAAACTGGATCCCTTATGAATAAAAAGAGGCAGATGGAAAATCCTGTAGTAAATGAAGCTATGGAGGTCTTTGTATTGGGCCAAGTTGCCATGGATAGTACGCTGAGTACAAGAAAATTAGCCAATGAGACCGGCGTGAATCGTACAAGTGTCCAAAGAATATTGAAAAAACACCATTTCCACCCGTATAAAATTCAGTTGGTACAAGAACTCAACGAAGACGATTTTGATCGCCGCTTGCAATTTTGTGAAACTATTAGTGAATGAGTGGCCAATAATAATAATTTTCTATTCAATGTGTGTTTTTCGGATGAGTGCACTTTCTTTTTGAACGGTGTAGTTAATCGGCATAACTGTCGGTACTGGGCTGAGAACAACCCCATGGGTATTTCACGAGATGCACACACAACATCCTCAGAAATTGAACGTGTGGGCTGGTATTTTTGGAAATTCTATTGTGGGTCCTTTTTTTCTTCCTGGAACTCTAACAGGTGATATGTACTTAGATTTACTGGAAAATACCGTCGACTCAGCCCTAACTGACATCATCGAAAATAATCCTGGATACGTTGAAGCGGAACTGATATTTCAACAAGACGGTGCACCTCCACATTACTCTCAAAATGTGCGTAATTATTTAAACACTAACTTTCCCGGGCGGTGGATAGGACGAAGGGGTGAGTGGCCTCCCCGGTCACCCGACTTAACTCCTTTAGACTTTTTTCTATGGGGACACATAAAAAGTAAAGTGTATAGCACTCCACTTGCCTCATTAGAAGATCTGCGAACACGAATTATTGACGTTTGTCGCGAAGTGACCCCTCAAGTTCTTCAGAATGTTCGAGAACGATTTGAAGCTAATTTGTATTACTGTATGGAGGTCGACGGGCAACATTTTCAGCATTTGCTTCATTAATACGGTAAGTTTTTTTTTATTTAATTCAATTTATGCG